>JAJGOT010000365.1:330000-545000 GCA_022457155.1 Cladopsammia gracilis
AATATTACATTCCCAGTTGGCTCTATTGTTTTATGCCTTTTGCTTTCTTTGTTTTACGTCACTAATGGGTTTCACAGGTTCCTACATCGAGAATGAACCCAAAATCCAGATAACTGGATAAATTCTTGCGTGAACACAGGCGGCTGCGACGGCTTGTTTAACTTTTGCGAAAGCGCTGCGCTCGGATCAGTAAAGGTGCTGTTACACCACGGAATGTTTTCCTGCAACTTGCAACGCAACGCTGACGAGAGCAAGTTGCGGATGGAAGTGCGCGTGTAACACTTTCTCTGCGCAGCTTGTTTCGCAACGAAAAATTGCATTGCGAGTTGCAGAAAAAGTTGACCATTTATCTATTTTTTGCAACGTTGCAAGACAAGGTGCAAACGTGTAACATGTAATCAGCAACTTGTGTCGCAACATGTCGCAACGGCTCTCGTCAGCGTTACGTTGCAAGTTGCAGGAAAAAATTGCCTCGTGTAACACCTTTTTAAGGTCCGGGGGGGGGGGGGACAAGTTCCGCTCATCAGTATGCATTTATGAAAAGAGTATGCACAAAGTGCGATGGCTGATACCGAAAATGCGCGAAATATTCACGAACAGGCTCTTTAATGTTTCTGCATCAATAATATCACGTGCAAAGCGCTTTTTGGTAAAATACACTATTTTTCAACGCATTGTTCTTTTGTGTTCAAGAATTCAGGGCGTAAGGTAAAGTCACACACGAGCCACAGGTGACGCACACGGCCGAAGAAAGGTAAAGTTACACACAAGCCACAAGGGACCTACACGCCAGAGTAAGGTAAAGTCACACACGAGCCACAGGTGACCCACTCGGCCGGAGTAAGGTAAAGTCGCACGCGAGCCACAGGTAACCCACTCGGCCGGAGTCAGGTGAAGTCGCACACGAGCCACATGTGACCCACTCGACCAGCGTAAGGTAAAGTCACACACGAGCCACAGGTGACCCACTCGGCCGGAGTAAGGTAAAGTCGCACTCGAGCCACAGGTGACCCACTCGGCCGGAGTAAGGCAAAGTCACGCATGAGCCACAGGTGACCCACTCGGCCGAAGTAAGGAAAAGTCGCACACGAGCCACAGGCGACCCACACCGCCGGAGTAAGGTAAAGTCGCACATGAGCCACAGGTGACCCACTCGGCCGGAGTAAGGTAAAGTCGCACACGAGCCACAAGGTACCCACTCGGTCAGAGCTTAACCCGGTTTCTGTAGCATGAAGCAACTAGGAATATTACTACTCCCCCCTGGATGGGATGCTAGTCCATCACAGGGTTACCACTAGCATTTTGTCACCGGTACCTATTTATACACCTCGGTGGAGAGAGACATTGTGGAGTAAAGTTTCTTGTCTAAAGAAACAACACACTGGCGATGTACCCATTTATACACCAGGGTGGAGAGAGACAATGTGGAGTAAAGTTTCTTGTCTCAGAAAACAACATGGCGGCCGAGACAAGGCCTTGAACCACTGACCTTCACATACCAAAAAATTGCCCCCTGAAAGGAGACATTTGCTCCGGGCGTGTGCGTTACTAAAATGAACTTATAATAGATATGAACTGTGTAGCGTCAATCGTATGAAATGAATATGTTTAAAAAAAATGTTATTAAAGCGCTTTTGAAACTAAAAATGAACTATTGCCCATGCGCAGTTTAGCTCGAACGGCCTGGGCGCTAGTCCGCGCAAGTCACCAGTCGAAGCATATTGCACTGAAAAAACGGCAAAATGACGGGATTTTCTCGTTCCAACTAAATCATATTTCCCACCAAAATGTTCACTAGATCCCAGTCTCTTCAAAAGCGAGTGTGGATGTTGACATTTAGGCTCCTACGCAGACGTTCTAAGGGCTTGTCGCGCAATCTTTCCTGACGAGCCCTAAGAACGTCTGCGTAGGAGGCTAGTTGACATTATGCCTATTAAAATGAGTTATACCGTTGAAAGCGACGATCGCACGGTTGAACTCTATACAAGCCGTATAAGTGTTCGGAGACCGCAGTAGGATTTTATAATCCTACTGCGGTCTCCGAACACTTCCTTGCCAGTGATCATACTCTAAAGGATCATATGATCCTTATACCACTCGAACAATTATATACCAAACGTGACTCTATTAGAAAGGCTCGTGAGGCATTTCTTATTCAATTAGGTAAAACTTTAGAACCTGCAGGCCTTAACAAACGCGATGATATGTAAGATTATTATTTCCGTTTTAGTTACCTTAGTATTTTTCTATAGTTTTGAACATCACGTAGTCACTTCATGTAATTTCCGGCCACTATAAATACCATGTAAACTCGCGTTTTCCGCAATAAACCTGAAGAAGGCTGGTGTTGGCCAGCCGAAATATCGAAATCACGCCTTTACACGTTGTTTGACAAGTCCTTGCAGTATTTTCTTATATTTTCTTATATTTTGACTGGTCACGATCTACTGTGATCCAACGTAGCGCAAGGTTCTTGCAGTGGTTTTCATAACCTTAAAAAGTTCTATACAAGCCTTTACGTCCACCCAAACAATCACACAGTCAAAAGCATCATTTAAAAAATTTCAAATTGCTCCAAAACGACCCCGAAACTGGCAGAATTTTTTCACAACCCCCACTAATTTCATTCAAACGTGACAAAAATATAGGCAACTTTCTAGTTACGAGTACACTGAAATCTGACGATGAACCGGGAACTTTTAAATGCGCACGCACACGATGCAACACTTGTCCTTTCATTCACAACGCCAACAAAATAACGGGACCTAAACGATCTATTAAAATCACTGATCGTTTTACATGCACCCCCGTAAATGTTATCTACTGCATAACATGTACTTTTTGCAAAAAGATATACATTGGCGAAACAGGGAGGAGACTGGGCGACCGTTTTCGAGAACATCTCCGAGACGTTGAAAAAAATGACAAAGACGCATCCAAACCAGTCGCGCGTCATTTCAATCTTGCTAACCATTCTAAGCAACACATGACAATCTGTGGCGTTTCCCTACACCAGGGCAACACAGAAAACCGTAAAAACTTAGAACAACAAATCATCTTTCGAATCGGCACTCTCAAACCCCACGGAATTAACGAACGCTTCTCATTCAACTAATTTACATTTGTTTTTCACGTCACAAAATTTCCACCAATGGCGGAGCTCCTCCTACTATATAAAACTACACACTACCCACAATCCCTTGATTCGCTCCGACGAAGGGCTAGCGCTCGAAACGTCAGCTTTCTCGAATCTTTTTACGGTGGCTAATTTACCTTATCGACTCAGTCGATAAAACCAAATTCTTTTACGTGACATTGCTTACTTCACGGTCAAAATGACGGGACTTATTTTTTAAGTTATTAAAATATTTTAACGTTTGCAGATAGAATAATAATAAAATTACTGGAATCGAGTGTGGATTTCCGAAAAGTAATTGATAAATGGGCGAAATTTTGATTTTCCGTCCAAAAAATGGTGTTTTCGCTGTGATTTTAAGGGTCAAATTGGGGGTCTGGGGACGAGTTAAAAAGTTAGAGGCAGATTAAATGTCATCCAATTTTTTTGCCATGTCTGAAGTCCAACACGCTAACCACTGTGTCACCGCGCCTCCACGTATTTAAAAGTGGGAAAAAGTTAACGCCCGGGCGTAGATTGGGGGTAGACACCTTATTGAGACTTATATAACGGAGTAACCGGTTAGCTTTCAGTTGAGGTTAGGGTCAGCAGTTTATATTGTTAAATTTAAGCCTAAGCAACCCGAGAAGCTAGGTGGTACAGTGGTACAGAAGGCTATGTAAGCCTAAGCCTAGCTGAGGTCACAGGTTCAATCCTGAGTGGTGACTTTAGATTTCCTTTTTTACACTTAAAAATGTGTTGAAAGTGTCGACATTACGTTATATAAGTCTCAATAAGGTGTGCGACCCCCAATCTACGCCCGTGATAAAATGTCACCCGGGCTAAATTGATCACCAAAGTGTGAAAATTACGGTCTTTGGAACATGGCTACAAATCATTTAACTGACAGGTCAGCTTGATGAAAAATTGTCAATTTTTATACAATTTACTGAATTCTACGCGCATCAGTTGATTGGTCATTACCTATTATCTATTAGAGTACAGACGCGCAGCTGACGTCATGGTGAATTTGTTTCATCTTTGTTTCGTCCAACATGGCGGACAGTTTTGAAAATGTGGACGAAATTTTTCCGAAAAGAGCAAGTGAAGGCCTTAAGAAAATGTTAACAGAAGCTATTGACAATTAAGAAAAAGATGAAACTCGTGGAAAACGTGGAAACATGCCGAAATTAAAAAAAAAATCGTCGAACAGTCATGATCATGGTGGAGATCTACGATCGAGGATAATTTATCCCCTCTTATTGAATTGTACAATACAAATGAATTTCATTTTGCTGTGCGTCTGTTCGGTTATTTATCCCCTCTTATTGAATTGTACAATACAAATGAATTTCATTTTGCTGCGCGTCTGTTCGTTAATTTATCCCCTCTAATTGAATTGTACAATACAAATGAATTTCATTTTGCCGTGCGTCTGTTCGTTAATTTATCCCCTCTTATTGAATTGTACAATACAAATGAATTTTATTTTGCTGTGCGTCTGTTCGTTAATTTATCCCCTCTTATTGAATTGTATAAAACAAATGAATTTCATTTTGCTGTGCGTCTGTTCGGTTATTTATCCCCTCTTATTGAATTGTATAAAACAAATGAATTTCATTTTGCTGTGCGTCTGTTCGTTAATTTATCCCCTCTTATTAAATTGTATAAAACAAATGAATTTCATTTTGCTGTGCGTCTGTTCGTTAATTTATTCCCTCTTATTAAATTGTATAAAACAAATGAATTTCATTTTGCTGTACGTCTGTTCGTTAAATTATTCCCTCTTATTGAATTGTATAAAACAAATGAATTTCATTTTGCTGTGCGTCTGTTCAGTTTATTTCACAAAAGACGTCAAAATGTGGTAACATCGCCTGCGGTTCCTTCGCCACTTTTTTGGTTCTTATCATATTTTGACGTCATGTCAGTATTACTCTATAACTGAACAGACGCATGGCAAAATGGAATCTGTTTGTTAAAAAACAACTACAAACAGCCATTTTTAAGTGAATCTAAGGTAGTCGGGACATTACAGTGCACCATCAATCGAAGTTATCGACATTCTACAAAATTTAATGACAACAGCCACCCGAGACACCATAAGTTTTCTTTTTCTGTCAACTTTACATTAATTTATCTGGCGAGGAAAAAATCTGTCTGCCTTTTCAAGAATTCAATTCAACAAACGGCTTTCATAAAGTAATAAAAATTGAATAAGCAATTCTGAAAAGAAACTGGAAAAAAATAACAAATTATCAGAACAAACGTGTTTCCTCAGAGTATAGAGGCAGGCCTGTCATTCGTTCTGTTAATGAATGTTGAAGTGGCTATAACCCTTAAATAGATATTTTCAGAATCAACTCTACGCACATTGAATAGTTAAATGATGAAATATTTCTTGTTTTGAAAGTCGCGTTATTGAGTTATAGAGGTAGCCACCGTAGAGAACTCCCTGGGGGATCCGGCATCTTCTGGCGAACATTAATGAACCCCTCTTTCTTTGAAAAACCCCGCACTATTACCTGAAACGACTGAAAAAAAAAAACATTATTGACTCAAGTCTGACAAGTGCTTCTAATAAACTGGTTCCTAATTTTCAGTTAAGTTATTCAGAATTCTTTTGTCCAATGATTAGAGGCACTGTCAACTAGCAGGTATCTGCCTTTACGCGAAGTACGCAAGTGGGTACCAGAATTTCCCTGAATATATTTTTTACATTCTAGAAGAAAAGCAAAAGACGAAGTCGTGTAAGTTTTATACCCGTTATGATGTTTTTCTATCGTGTCTTTTGTGCTCACGGAGCAATGCGCTGGTCATACAGAGAATTATAGTGCAGTACATATACTGCCTTACGGAAAATATTTACCGAATGCGATGTCTATAAAAGTGAAGAAGTAATTGAAACAAAAAGTTTTCTGAAAACCCGTGTTCCGATGTAATGAATGATGCAATATAGATTGAAATTTTTGGTTTTCTGGTAGAGAATTTAGCGAAACTGCGGCGTTTATACTGATCTTGACTACACAAACGGTTTTTAGTCTCAGGAATGCAGAATTGCGTTTAAGAGGGTATTAAAGAACCAGTAACATGAAAAATATTTTCCGGGCGGGGAATTCCAGGCCACCTCATAGAAACTCGCGCCTTTGGCGTGAAACTTGGCATGAGTTAACGAAAACCCCTCCCCCCTCCCCTCCCCCCACCACCCCGGGACAAGGTGGGGATTTGGAAAAAACCTAGCTTAAATCTTGAATAATACCCCAACCCCAACCCCTGGGGATGTTTCGTTAAGTTAAAACATCAGCTGATACCCCCACCCCTGGGGGCTGTGTTAGATGGCACTTGGTTGTTAGCCTGAAAAGGAAAAGGCACTGATGGTGAATCATGAATTTTCCTTTTAAAGTTGCCAAGTTTTTTTCAACCAGCCAGAGCAAAGCTCTATTTTCACGACAGCAACCACCAAAAGTTTAATAGGAATATAAAATAAAAACAGTATACAGACCTTTGCAAACACTGCAGATCCAAAAAACAAATAAAACAATGTGATATTATATAAATCTTTAAATGTATCTTCTGATCACATACCTATTTTCGAGGTTGTGCATATTTTTACGCGAACTCCGTAGAACTTAGAACTTAGAACTTAGAATCAATTAATACGCCCAAATCAGTAGATTTTTCTAATACTGGGCGGGTCGGTTTGCGGTTAAAGCGTACGTAAGTGACTTGGCCTTTTAAAGATCTTATAACTGGCATGCCGGGCTGACTGCTTAAAGCTATTTAAGGATAAAGATGTTACTACTTCTGAAGGAAGTAGGTTCCAGACTCTGTTTGTTTTTGTTCTTCCGTAGGAATATTGAATTCCTTTTCAGAATACTGCTTCCAGTCCATTGACCTCAGATGAGTGATATGAACCAAAATTGAACCGAAGTGAAAGCACACAATTCGCTTGAGTTGGCTTGAGTTTTTTCTTATGAATAAGTCGAAGATCAAAAACTTCAATTGATATATGTCAAATATTTGACATATATATTGACGAAAGCTGAAGTTTTCTGCTATATATCGCGCTACATTGTAGCTGAGTACTAAAATTCTTCTATTTGGGCGCACAATGAGACCAAGAACGGGTGCAAAATCTAAAAATATTGATCACAGTTTGTAAATCAATATTGCTTTTGTGTTTTGCAATTCCCACTGAGCAAGGATGGCTTATGAATGACAAAAGCTACTCACCTTTGACTTTGCTTTTTCAAGGAGCACACGAGAGATTAAGTTTCAGGTAAAAACGGTAAAGCGATAAAGCGATGACTCTTGATCCTCATTGTACAGATGGTATAAATAGTAGACTTGATGAACTTTAATAGTTAGTGACATTTAGCTTCTTTCTTACCAATCATTTTCTGTTATTCTGTTATGTTATCTTTCAAAAGGTTTATAAGTAACGGTCCTATTATAACCGTATTCATTTTTAAGCGATGACGAAGTCATCGCGTTATTGCCGTCGTGCCGTGATGTCTGTCCGGCTGTCCGGCTGTCCGGATTACACCCGAGAAACACTGGAAACTAGCTTGGACGATAAGGTCACGTGACCACCTCGTCTTGCGCCGCCATTTTGTTTTTAAGTGTGGTGTTCAGACTCACCAATGCCCTGAACTATAAATGTTCATAAACAACTAGGAAAAGGTATTAACTATCGAGAAATTGGCAACAAGTTTGGAGTTAGTTAGTGCAGCATGTGAGAAAGTAAATACGTTGGGCACTGATGAAAACCTGTTGAGATTAGTGCCTGCCTCCCGGGCACAGTGCCGAGCACTACCACTGGAGCTAGTCTTCTGGAGCTAGTCCCCATGTGCGGGCACAGTACCCAAATCTGTGCCATCAAGTCTGAACAGGGCCTTAATTAGCTTTGTTGTGTAAGACGTTTAAGGTGTGTTAAATGCATTTAAATGAACTAAAAGCTTGTTAAATAACAGTATTGATCACAATAAAATTATTGAATGACTAGAGTTCCTTGTTATTCTTCGAACCATTTTAATTGCTGTTTTCCTCACTTTACCTACATTTATTGCTTAAAGCATAAGACTTAATTATTTAGAAAGATTCATGAACTTTGTTGTCATTTTGAGGTATGGAGCATTTCCATATCTCAAAACGACAATGAGAATGTGAAACAATCGATCAGCCTTTGAGCTCTTACTAAAATACATGATATATCAGGAACAAGAGAAATAATCGCTCACCGTCACTTTTCCGACGCCTTATCAGGTGCTAGTTCCAAGCGACCCTGGAGTTTGCCAGATTTGCTACATGTACTATCGTCCGCCTACTCCGCCATGTTTATTTTCCGAAGTCACTTGCCCGAAGTCCTGTCGGAGCACGTGTGTGACGTCACGTCATTTTGGAATATGGAGATGAGTGCTGACCGGAGAAAAGGTTTGTTTGTCTGTTTCAAATTTTACACCGCCGTGCTTTATTTATCGTGAATATATTTGCGCTCACTTGCAAACAAACAGACACGGAGTGATATACACACATTAGCAGTACATACTCCCACTCGCACTCGCGATAAGCAAAAGGTCTGGGAGTCCGGGCGCTGTTTTAGAACGGATCTTTGCTTGTCTCAGAAAGAACTTGTCAGAACTGATGGCCAGAAATAGCGCCGAAATAGCATTGATTTACTGAACTTGACTTATAACTGAGTATCCTACGAGAGCTGTTACCTGAAAACGAAGTGTGCGGTGGTTCATGATCAGTTGTGTACAGAATATCGGAGCAACTTCATTGTATCGAAGGAAGAGAAGGAAACAGTTTATCTAGGATTCAAGCTATTAATAAAAGGCGAGCCATCATTACCAGCATATTGTGTATACAGTTATGGTATCTTTAATGTAATATAGAGCCGCTGTGGGGTTGTATATAATGCTTATCTCAAAGCCAGAGAATGTTTAAATCGTGTCAAAGGAAAATTCTGGTCTATGTTGTTATATAGAAATTTTCTGTTTTATCTGGAAGCTACAATGTATATACCTTCCAACGTTGAGAAATGTTGTTGATGCGTGGCAAATGAGTTACTATACTAAGCTTTGGTTCTCACAAATCTGCATGTATCGTTGTTATATTCCACTTTTGATTCGACTTGCTAACGATGTAGAAATGAATCCTGGTCCTTGCTATTTTGTAGGATATACCTCAAAGATAGTTACGTACAGCTGATTTTCATCAGGGCAATGTCTCGCTGTTTGGAAGTAATTCTGGTAAACAGTGTGTAGCTATGTGCTTGACGGCCGTTTACAATTTTAGAACGAATGCATCGGCTTGGATTAGAAACAATTCAAATGAAATATTGTTGCTTGGTAATTCACTTTATTCCCATTTATGTAAGTTTGCAGGAAAAGACTATTTGTTGCTGTCCAAGATTCCTTCTGCTTTATCGATCAACAATGAAACATTTTTTATTAGGTTTAGTGATAGCAGTACTGGTGACTTACAGATGTCTCATATAAGAGATTGTCCGCATTTACCATTACAACATGCTTTCGATATGTTGATGACACAGTATAATGCTTTTCTGTTGATCATTGAAATAAACACAGTTGCTGTTATTGTTGACAACCATGATTTTTACAAATTATTAGATTCCCATTCACGAGATAGTCATGGAAATGTTGCTACAAATGGAGTGTTTTGTTGGAATTTAACAGTATAGGGGAAGTGGTGCAATATCTTCAGAATTTCTACTAAAATGTTTTCCTCATGTGTTTTTCATGAAGGGTGAGAACATTATCTTGTATTGGGCTAAGGGATGGACCATTTTAATTTTAAGGGGGGGGGGGAGGGGGCAATTTTTCTGTGCATATTTTTTTTTTTTGCCTTGAGGTTGTGCAAGAATTTTCATTCTGTCTTCACCGGTTATTACATGTGACTAGCCACATGTAATAGTTTTTCAATACATAAAATGAAATCTCTCAGCTCCCAAATTGAATTCTTCACCATCCAATGTATCTCTAAATAAAGCACTTTAATTCATCTTTTAAGTCCCCATAAAGCCATTTTGGTTTTAAACTTTAGTAGTATGACACAACACTTAAAAAAATGAACTGAATCTCAAGGTATTCATTTATTTTCTTTTTAAAGGTACTGAATCACCTCCAGCCAATGCATCTGCAAACATTTAGCACATCAACTAATGCTGGTAACAGTGACGAAAAGTCTCAAGTGCTGAAGAAACTGGTGACCTGCTGTTTATGCATTAATAAATGAAACCACAAAATGTCAAACTACCAATAATCTCTGAAAACATGTTCAGAGCTGACAAAGTCTTTTCAATTTGTGAAGTACAAACATGGAAACAATTTCCAGTTGTTGTCATTTAGCAATTGTAACAGTTTTAATCATGTACATTGTACATTTCAAATTGTGCTTCCTGTATTAACACTTCATAGTAACGCTGTAAGGAATCAGAAAAACAGCTATCCGGACAACAATGGACTGATTATCAATTGTAACTTGCAAAATGTACAAATATTGAATTGCACACAAGTAAAACAAACTCAGATGTAATTTTAATCTCAAATAATTTGAAAATGAAATGTTGCCTGTTCTTGACGGGTGTGTGACATATATTAAGCCTGATCAGCATAGAATTATACCAATCAAGTATGACAAAATAAGTTCCATTTGATTTTGCACACGAGTTTGTGCAACATGGTTTAAATAAAATGTGCAATTACCAATGCAGCAACCACAATAATTTTGTGTAATAAATCTTCTCATGCATATCACGAGTATCGGTGTCAGCCAGGACCAGTCTTCAACAGGAAGTTCTGGTATAAAAAGGGCTTACCTGGCCATTCTCACCTTCGGTTTTCAATCAAACACAAAAGAATCAACAACTGACAAACATTTGTTATTCCTACAACCATAAGTACAAAAATTGAAAATATTTGGAAAAAAAATCATTTTACCAATGAAAGTTGAATCTATCACAAGTTCTTGACTACTTCTGGTATTATGTTATTTGCTGGGGCAATATTCTGGTTTAAGGAGGCTCGTACCCATTTCTCAAGTCCACACCCTTTCAATTTTAATGGGCCATATCTTTTGTTGTAGTGCATAAAAAGACAAGCCACTTTGCATGCAAACACACAATACATTGAACTTTGTGGGAGTATAGAATTTGTTTACATCGGTGCTTCCATGGCAACGGAATGGTGATCCTCTGAAATTCACAAGTTGCGGAGTTTCTCTAGATCAAGAGAAATTTTTGTAAAACCCGCTAGTGGACTAATTGATTAGACCATGGGCTTCAACTGGACAAAGTTTGAAAGAAATGTATGAGAGCGTTTTCGAAATTTTTAGGGATGAAGTTTTGGGGATTATAAATACAGTGAAAAACATACCATCGACATAATTGGCTAATATCTAAAGAAAATGATGCGCGATGGGGATGCAGTTTCATCTCATAGTAGTTTGATTCCATTTGAAATGGTGTGTGAAAAAGTGAGGGGTTTGCTTTGGTCGATTGCAAGAAAGAAGGATTTGATTAGCGTGCGTTCAGCTGCTCTTGTTGCCATTTTTGTATGTAATTTGGTCTACGCCTACAAATGTGATGATAATTTGGAAACCGCGAGATAATTTTTTTTAAAAATTTGACAATCTCGAGATTGGTCATCAATTTATATGGACTGCAAGTTTCAAGGACATTGAAGATATGCAAGGCAATAAAATAGGGCCTCCAATGTACCAATTTTTTCCCGCAGATTTTGTGTTTACAAGTGAGCGTCCTCATTATTCACGGGTATTGTTTTCAAGTTTCATATGCACGTGCAAAACTTTACTAAAAAATTTATTTGCATCGAACAGAACGCTCGATTGCTTTCCGAAGAATTTTCCGAAACATGCTAATAATATAACTGGCTTGCGTTACGAATAGCAATGACAACAGTAGTGATGAAGACAACGTCGGAAACGTCAAGTTTCATCAAGTGCCGGATGCAGAAATAACACATTTATGATTGTCTCACTCTGCTTATTTGTTGCAATCGGCGTAGCATCTGTTCCTTATTTAGATATAAAATAGCGCAAAGCAGAATTCTCAGCTAAAATATAAAGTTGTCACGCTGTTCTTACGTGTGACATATTAAAGAAACACTGTTTCTGCATTACGTTTATAAATTTCCAAATTGGGATATGTTCTTCTTGTCCTGCAATTTTAAAGAGACCCTCAGGATGGCTGCATTACAGCGTAATAGCGCAAAATCGAGTGCGTAATGTTATTACAATTCTCAAGCCAGCTATTAGCATATTTCGGAAAATTCTTCGGAAAGCAATCGAGCGTTCTGTTCCGATGCAAATAAATTTTTTGCTAAAGTTTTGCACGTGCATATGAAACTCAAAAACAATACTCGTGAATAATGAGGACGCTCACTTGTAAACACAAAATCTGCGGGAAAAAATTGGTTCATTGGAGGCCCTATTTTATTGCCTTGCATATCTTCAATGTCCTTGAAACTTGCAGGCCATATAAATTGATGACCAATCTCGAGATTGTCAAATTTTTAAAAAAATTTATCTCGCGGTTTCTAAATTATCATCACATTTGTAGGCGTAGACCAAATTACATACAAAAATGGCAACAAGAGCAGCTGAACGCACGCGAATCAAATCCTTCTTTCTCGCAATCGGCCAAAGCAACCCCCTCACTTTTTCACACACCATTTCAAATGGAATCAAACTACTATGAGATGAAACTGCATCCCCATCGCGCATCATTTTCTTTAGATATTAGCCAATTATGTCGATAGTATGTTTTTCACTGTATTTATAATCCCCAAAACTTCATCCCTAAAAATTTCGAAAACGCTCTCATACATTTCTTTCAAACTTTGTCACGTTGAAGCCCATGGTCTAATCAATTAGTCCACTAGCGGGTTTTACAAAAATTTCTCTTGATCTAGAGAAACTCCGCAACTTGTGAATTTCAGAGGATCACCATTCCGTTGCCATGGAAGCACCGATGTAAACAAATCTTATACTCCCATAAAGTTCAATGTATTGTGTGTTTGCATGCAAAGTGGCTTGTCTTTTTATGCACTACAACAAAAGATATGGCCCATTAAAATTGAAAGGGTGTGGACTTGAGAAATGGGCACGAGCCTCCTTAATGAGCATTTTTAAGCAAATTTCATTTATAGGACACTCTGGTCAACAGCATGCACCGACTGAAAGTCGCCGAAATTTGCATTTCACACCGACCCTTTTCTTGTGGAACTTCGCATTTAAATCGAGTGATTCACTGATTTTATCAGACCACCCCAGACCTATTGATTAAACGCCAAGTTGAAACTCGTCGTCGCTTCCGTACGCATTGCGTACCTATTTTTGTTTTTTAGCCCCCGTAGAAGGATGTTTTGCAAACCGAAATATCGGGCAAATATATACTACTGTTGTTTTATTTCACTTCTGTCTCAATCTCTTCTCCTTTCCGTAAGGATCAGTTTGCCGTTTTTACCTACTATTTCAAGATTTTTACTGATCCAGGTCTACGATAGATCCGGCTGCACTCTTCATTGGTTTGTCGCTGTGGTTTTGCCGTTATTATAGTTTTTAATGAAGTTTTATACGGGCAACTGTTGACCACCCCCACGGGGCAGCTAAATTCACTAAACGCTTCAAATACCCCACCTTCTCGGGCAGATTTTGTATCAAATCCCCTACTATTCCCTTCTACACTCTACCTTGTCCCGGGGTTGGGGGGGGGGGGGGGGGGGGGTCGGGGTTTTCGTTTACTAATGCCGACCTGGGAATCAGTAAACCATTATCGATGGCTTTTTTAATTTTAATTTTTTTTTCTTTTTCTTTTTTATTCACCCATTTTACCTAAGTTTGGTGCAATGTCCCCCTGGCTGCAATGTCGTCCCTAGGCGCCGCGATAATAAATACCGGAAAGACCCTGGGAAGAGGTTGTTCAGCAGACACAAGATGGTGCTGCGTTGTGAAGTCAGACCCTAATAAACTGGATCCCATTATTTAGGTAAATGATTCAGAATTATTTTACCAATGATTAGAGGTACTGTCAACTTGTGACAAGACCTAGGAATCTATACACTGTTATCGATGGCTTCATGTTTTTTAACTTTCAATTTTCTTTTAATTTTCTTTTTAATTTTCATTCCACGATAATGAAAACCGAGAAGACACTGGGGACGAGGGTGCTCTCAGTAGACACAAGATGGCGTTGGTCCGAAGAGAGAAAATTTGTGAGGTGATTGGAAATGTCTCGTGGGGTGGCAATGACTTGGAACCTGGAGCGATAACACTTTATAACTACCCATTGTTTGGCGACTATATTGAAGTCAGTAAAACAGCAGCAGCAGCAGCACAGTCAGCACAGTCAGCATGGGTATGTCAATCAATCAATGATTTTTATGCCTGAGCATGTAATCAGTGTTTTAACCCTTTAGCTCGCAATCGTACATATACACTGTATGTACGAAAAACACCAGTAGTGATTTGAAACTCTGCAGCTTTCACATATCTGGACAAGTGATAGTAATGATCACTTGTTAGGACAAAGCGATAAGTTTCATAGCTTTAACACCCAACTACTTTAATAGATAATAATAATAATAATAATAATTATTATTATAATACTTTATTTACTCATTATTTTTTACAACTCTATTTTAAAAATACCTACACACATTTTATTAACAAAGTACTGATAATTTAAATAGTTAATATAATTTTGAGCCTGGAGCTAAATTAACAGTTGAGTTTTCTAGTTAGCCCCCAGCCATAGTACAACTATGTTAATAGCCCAATTTCGATATATTAAAATCCAACTTGAAACAAAAGACATCACTATGAGACTTAGGGGAACAAACCATATAAATCCCTACTATCATTCCCCTAAGCCTCGTAGTGATGTCTTTTGTTTCAAGTTGAATTTTAATATATCGAAATTGGGCTATTACAACCATGCTGCATGTGGTTGTTCATTCGACTGCAAATCCAAAAATGCCCATTTCTACTTCCCAGGAAAACAACAAAAAATGCACATCTTTACGTTTTTCATGGGATTTTGAACGCATGACATTTGACTTCACCAAACTGAAAACAAAATAATTATTCCTTAACTTTTCACTGACTTTGACAAGAACTAAGACTTTCCCTGACCTTTTGCAAAATTCCCTGACTTTTCCCTGCCCTTGAAAAATTTTTGTTTTAACCTGACTTTTCCCTGACCTTGGCAACCCTGCCTTTACAGATATCCTAAAGTGAGAGAAATAGCAAATTAAAATCCCAAGGTAGCTGACCAATAGATGCTCAACAATGTCACTGTTTACTGTGTTCATTAAATTATTCTGTTGAGAAATCAATTTATTTGTATGCCAAAACAACTCTGACCAAGATTTATTACTTCACTGTGACCACCTGATTTCCATCTTAAATATCAGGGGTGATGGGTGTACATCCTGGGGGGGGGGGGTACTCCCTTATGTACACTATATAGGTACAGTGTAACTATGTGCCGCCCGGTAGGGTAGGGTTTTTGAGGTGCTCAGTATTTTTGGTATTGTTATCCTTAGATATTCCTTAGATAGGGTCACTAAATTGCAGTATCCACCCCAACGTGCAAAACGAAAAAGATATGGTCTGTTAAAACTGTACTACACGCCTGAATTGGGCCTTAAAAAGGGTATCAAATTTCGATTTTCTATATATACATGTACACTGTACCCTTAAAATAATAGGGTCAGGGTTTGAGAACCTTGGCAGCACACAACTATCCTAAATTGTCGGGAGTACCCCCCCCCCCCTCCCGGGTGTACATGTACTTGATCTGAAATTAGGGACCCTATGAATGTTGTTTCATTACTGTACATAAATAGAACATACCTTTTACAGAAGTTATTTCTCAGGTGTGTGTGCTCTGACTAATGATTGCAAAGTGTTTGTAAGATGCTGTGAGTTGATTCGTTTGATCTCTTGAGTGCATCCCCAATGTAGAGGTCTTGTGAACCTTGACATTGATCAATGCTTTTCTCAAAAAATATTGCTATGTCATAAATCTTTGAAATACTCAGAGAATTATTGTATTTTTACTATTTTCTTTGTTGACAAATACATGTAAACCATTGTTGTAGAGCTTGAGGTGTGGGATCAAGAGAGTCAGTGTTTTTGGACATTTGATAGCTACAGGCCTATACCTTATTACATGAAATTTTTTGCAATACATTAAATTTGCAATAATTATTTTAAAGGTTGCATACATGTAATTCACAACACTATAATTTTGCAAACATTTTATATTGTAACTCACTTTAATTTTGCAAAATTTCATAAAAAAATTCTTGATTTTAGGTAAATTATAATATATCACATGATGTTACCTGTCAACAGATTACTGTAGAGCTGTACATGTCTTTATTATACCACCAACAGTAACAAGCCAAAATAATAAATACAGTTTCTGTAGAAGGCATAATTTTTTTAAGTAGTATTGAATAATAAGCAACAGGAAAAAAAAAACAGAAACCATCCAAAAACAATAAATGTACTGCCTTATAATAGAGGTCCCAAAGTCTATGCAACTATGAAAGACGCATGTTTTTAACAATCACAAGGAGGCCTAGAAATTCCAATTGAAGTAATAGCCAGAGTGGATTTGTCCTTTAATAATGTTGCAGCTGTTGAGAAGTTCAAAATTTGATTCCTCTTGAAAAAAATATGACTTTTTTCCACTGGGATACTTAAGCTTTGGTTTACAGTAATAGCTTAATGTTTGATAAGTTAGAGGTATCATGGATCATGATGTGTTTAACAATCTGCATGTAAGGCCATGGAGATGTATGTTGGATGCAATGAGCTTTTAATCGGTTTGTTGTAACTATTTGGTTTTTCATGTGTTATAGTTTGTTATTAGTTTGTCTTACATGTATTTTTTCTCTAAAATTTTCACTCGCCTCCCCCCCCCCCCCTTATTCACTCCCCCCCCCCCCCACAGTGGTCTGGATCACTGCTAAAATATACACTGTTTAACAAGAAATTAATTCACAAAAAATAATATGATTCATGAATCACGTTTAATTTAAAAGTCATATGTATGAAAACAATTGCATTATTGTATTTGTAAACACAAATCGGAGTGATTCCAGAATACCCGGCCCATTCATTTACATGTATAGATGCACTTTGTAGAACGAGGCAAATAACAACAGGCAGTATTCTTATTCAATGAGATGCAAACAAAAAAAATCTGCTGAAAAAATTGGTACATTGGAGGCCCTATCAAATTTAATTGTCTTGCATGTTTTCAATGTCCTTCAAACTTGCAGGCCAGATAAATTGATGATTAATCTCGAGATTGACAAATTTAAAAAAAAATTATCAAGTGGTTTCCAAATTATCATCACATTTTTATAGGTGTAGACCAAATTACAGAAATGGCAAATCTTTCTTTCTTGCAATGGTCAAAGCAACCCCTTTCACTTTTTCACACACAATCTCAGATGGAATAAAACTACTACATTGTATGCAATGAAACTGCATCCCCGAAGCACATCGTTTTCTTAAGATATTAGCCAATTATGTCAATAGCATGTTTTTCACTGTATTTATAATCCCCAAAACTGCATCCCCAAAAATTTCAAAAACACTTTCATGCAATTGTTCCAACTTTGCCATGGAGGCGACTATAGGCGGTACAAGCTCCCTTAATCGATTGCCAAAAAAACCTCCTGCTGCCCAGAAATATGGCTGCAAGTAAAAAACGTCATTGTGTCCTTACATTGCTATGGCAACTCCGATGTCAATATAACACTGGTCTTAACAAATTTTCATCTTAGTTTATCTAATACAGCTGTGGTGACTGTTTTTCCATAGCAATTATTTGTTAATGATGTTGTAGTTAATGCTCAAACTTGAAGGTTATTGGCCCCAAAAAATCCAGATGAGCTACCTTAAGATCATCATTATTATACATGCAACTAAAATGCTGACTTCATTGTTATGAGGTGAAAATAGAGAAAACGTGTGACAGTACTATATTATTATACAGTGTAATATACTGTCACATGTGGTATTAAACAAACCCAGCTTTTCAGACACAAGCTAGGAAACATCATAGCAATAGCTTCAACTGCACTGCACTGAGTTTCCTGGAAAATATGGATCCTGGATCAAGGAATGGGAATCAAGATTTAAGGATCACAAATAAGGAAATACACTGTATAAATAAGAGAAAACAAAATCTTTTATTGATAACAAAGCTTACTAAAAAATCTTATCTTACAATTAATTTCACTTAAAAAAAAACTATTCAGTCAAAACACTATTTACATTATTCCTTTCAATTAAAAAAGAGACACTTAATTTCGATTAAGAAAATTCATTCCATTAAAAATATATCGTATATTCTAAAAATAGAAAAAGAGAAAACTAAATAAATAAAAATATTAACAATTAATGAAGGATTGTGCAAATAATGCAATTGTTTTCATACATATGACTTTTAAATTAAACATGATTCATGAATCATATTATCTTTTGTGAATTAATTTATTATTTACAGTGTATATTTCAGCAGTGATCCAGACTTCACTGTGGAGGAGAGGGGTGGGGGAGTGAATAAGGGGGGAGGGGAGCAGTGAAAATTTTAGAGAAAACCCAGCCAGCATTTTATAGGCTTTTATGAAGTTTTCCTAACAGTTTGCTAGTATCAATTAAAATGCCAATCAAATCACATCTACGTTGAGTAGAACACACCCCTAAACTCCTTGAGCTGACAACTGGAGTATAAACAGGTTGAACAGAGGACATAAAAGTATTTAAGACATTGACTGTTTACAACTGGACTTACTTTTGTCACAAGATCTCACAAGGTCATTATTAAAACTTTAAAAATGCGCCGAGTGCATTATTGAGTTATATTGCCGTCAATCCATGTACATTGGCACAGAATAACACCCAAGAAACACTGGGAACAAACAAGGTCACATACCACAAAGACAAAAAAGGGATTTATTATATAACTATTATCTTTTGTTTTTAGTATCAAACATTTTAGAGGAACAATGCTCTGTTTATAGGCTCAGAGAAAAGTAAAATATCCCACTTGAAAAAAATATTACTGTATGTCTTTTTTCCACTGGAATACTTAAGCTTTGATTTACTCTAAGGTCACAGTGTCATGGATCATGTTTTAACATTTATATTAATATGTTTCTATAAGGCCACAGAGATACATCTATGCTGGATGTATATAATAACTAATAAGCTTTTAATCATGTTGTTCATTTTAACTGTTTGTTTTTTTATTTGTTACAGTATGTTATCAGTTTACCTTATTTAACTGGATTTGTGATTGTAATTTCACTCCCATTGTTTACATTGTTGAACACTTGCAGTACTCTTAAAGGAGCTATGTCATGATGATTTTGAGGTTTTGGGGTGAAACTGCCCCAAATAAGAACTAAGTATCTTTGCTGTACATGAAATGCTCATAGAACACTAAGAGGAAGATATCTGACAAGTGAATTTTAAAAGAGAAAATAAACCATTATCAAAGTTTTAGCCAGTTTTCCAAGACACAAGTGATAAACTTAAAAAAGACATTAGCCCAATTTTTTTCAAGTAAAGATGCAAACCATTTCCATGCTGGCCATCTGCAGCCCAAGACACTTATTTTTACTCTTAGAGCACTTACAGAGTAATTTTACTTTTGCATTCAAAATGCAAACAAAACTGGACCATTTCCATCCTGGCCATCTGCAGCCCAAGACACTTATTTTTACTCTTAGAGCAATTACAGAGTAATTTGAAACAAAACTGGACCATTATTTTTGGGTTTTCACTGATATCAAAATGAAAGACTGTAACACTGGCATCCACATACATGTACCATGTAAGAAACAGCTTTATAGAATGTATACTTTAGATTTTTGAATTTTAATGACATAATATAGCTGTTATCTGCAACGGTCAGTATAAAACATGGACTGTGGACTACGGACTGCGGACTGCGGACTGGGTATAAAACATAGACTAGGGTATAAAACGTGGACTACGGACGGCGGACTGCGGACTACGGACTGGGTATAAAACACGGACTAAAGTATAAAACGCGGACTGGGAATCATGGACTTGGTATAAAACACGGACTGGGTGTAAAATAACAAGGACCGAAGCTGTGAACATAACAATGAATATCTGAAATATTGATGTACTTCGATAAATACGTAGATTTTTAATACGTAGGGGTTGCGGCATGTTACTTTACAACCGTTTGGTCTCTTGATATTTGAAAAAAAATTCAAATAAAGGAAAGCAAAAATATTATCTTAATTCTCGCAATTTTTCTTATTTACGATCTGCTTTATACCTTGCTGGCAGAGACCCTTTTGGCTGACTAGATCTGCTACAGATCTTACGTACACCAGCAGTTTGAGCTCATCTGTTGCCATCACCACGTGTGATTTGGTAGAGAATTGGCGTTCGCGCTAGTTTGTCTATCTTTTTGCTGCTACACCGTGCTGACGAGACCCAACCAGGTCGAAACAGCTGTCCACAGTTGCATTTTGGCTTTCAGTTTAGGCTCTATTATGTCGTTGTCACGTTAAATGTTCTACAAGTATCGGCCTTGCTCTATACTTTGATTGTACCCCCTTTGATCTTCACAAGCTCTGCTCGCAGGGCATATCTGCTTTACAGCGGTTCAAAAATAAAGGTCTATATTTTACAAAATGCTGGTAGACAATTAACTCTGATAAAATGCGCAGCAACACATTTCTGGATATTATTGATAATGGCAACGATATGAAATATTTTTAAAATTTGCGAAAAGTTATTCAGCCCAGAAAGCTATATATCTTATGTGCGCAATGTTTACATAAAAGATTAAAATTTTGTTGGTTTTGAAAGCTAAGCAATAAAAGACCATAAAACTTACTATAAGTTGACGAAACAAGTCGGGCTGGTTTGAAGGCTTAAAGTACTTCACCAATCTATAGATTCCGATTTTAATATACCGTTCCGGGCCCGAAAAGTTATCGGGACTTTCAAGAAATGGGCCCCTGGGACTATAGAACATGTTGCTGAATTTTATCAGAGTTAATTGTCTACCTGTCCAGCATTTTGTGAAATACAGACCTTTATTTATGAACCGCTGTAAAGCAGATACCCTGCGAGCAGAACCTGTGAGGGGGCTCTCCACGCAGGGTATAAAGCAGATTGTAAATATGAAAAATTACGAAAATTAAGATAATATTTCTGCTTTCCTTTACTTGAATTTTTTTTCAAATTAATATCAAGAGACCAAACGGTTGTAAAGTAACATGCCGCAACCCCTACGTATTAAAAATCTACGTATTTATCGAAGTACATCAATATTTCAGATATTCATTGTTATGTTCACAGCTTCGGTCCTTGTTATTTTACACCCAGTCCGTGTTTTATACCAAGTTCATGATTCCCAGTCCGCGTTTTATACTTTAGTCCGTGTTTTATACCCAGTCCGTAGTCCGCAGTCCGCCGTCCGTAGTCCACGTTTTATACCCTAGTCTATGTTTTATACCCAGTCCGCAGTCCGTAGTCCACAGTCCATGTTTTATACTGACCGTTGCAGATAACAGCTATATTATGTCATTAAAATTCAAAAATCTAAAGTATACATTCTATAAAGCTGTTTCTTACATGGTACAGTGTACATGTATGTGGATGCCAGTGTTACAGTCTTTCCCAACAATGTTTCGGGTTTTAACGATGTTCTGCTTCTGATTCATGAAGGTGTTAAATGTGTCACAATTGATCACGCTATTTTAGATAACCTGTGAAAATAAACAAAAATTGATCCAGTTGAAAGTTATTTTTTAATTCTAGACGCTTATAAGCCGATTTAATGACACATATTGAATACAATATTTTGTGATGAGATTTTTGGTGAATTTGTGGCCGCCATGTTGGTGTCATATCCTCAGTGGGCCACCAAGATGGCTGCTCCATACATTTCTTACTAAAAATGTATAACACTTGTTCGCCTATAACTCTGGAACATTTTGGAATCGAAAACTGTTGTTTAATGCTTCTGAATTTTAATATGACGTACATGTAAGTGAAAACACTCTGCACTGTATCACTGTTACAGAATACTAATAGGAATGCTAATAATAAGCTTCATCACTATTGTTCTTATAACCCCCCATCCCCTTCCCCCCACTCCTCCCCCCTCCTTCTCCCCCCTCCTACTCTGCCATTCTCCATCACCTAGTACTCTAAGTAACGGATAAAAATTAATAAATGTGAGCAGCAGAACTGTATAGATAATTATTTGCAATGGCGAGCTATTGTGAATATCTATACAATTCTGTTGCTTACATTGTATAACAATAAATTTATGATTTAGATTACAGTGTATATACAGACAGGGCAGTATAGCTGTTCTGTGTCAGGATTTACAAACCGCCCATTAAGTTTTCATTTCTTTTGTATATTCAGTCTATAAGATAAAATGGCACCGTGCATAGCAACATCAAACAAACATAAAGTAACCAAAATGTACAGTAAACCATTCAAAACCTGTCAAGACTATACTTTTCTTGGCGACTATAAACCATTATTAGACAGCATGCATGGCAGGGTTTCCTTGAAAGTATATGGACTAAAGATCGGAGCTCAAGGATCACAGATCAAGGATATTTTTGAAAAAATAGTCAAAATTAAAATAAGAGAAAGTTAAATATCAAAGATCACACAAAACAGCAAAAAATGAAAAAAAGAAAAAGAATAAATTGAATCTTTCTGTATAAAATAAAGTAAAAATAAATCTAAATTATTTTATAAAATACTCAAGGAAATGCACACACTATGGTATATAAAGCACGCACAAATTCTTGTAAGTGGCAGATAGGTCGGCTTTGCATGGTCGCATGGGAGGTTGAAATACAGCTTTGGGCAGCTCAAAGTGAGTGCTTGCGGCCAGGTGAAATTCAACAAGGCGGGCAAAGACTATGAGCCAGCAGCGGAGGAGCGGGAGTGCTTCCTAAAGGAGGTCCGTACGGATAAGGGAGATGGCGCGAATCAAAGTGGCTGACTATTGGTGATAAAAATGAAGCGATTTTGAGGGAATGAACTTCGGGATTTATTTTTCTTAAGCAGGATGTAGCGGTACAGGCCCAAACTTGGCCATCTGATGTGAAAAATCAGCCTAAAATCGAGAAATTCGGGTAAACCTTGGGATTTCTTTTTCGAGCGGGATTCAGCGGGAGACATGCAGTTTTTTTCTTTGCATATTATGTTATTTCTCGAAAGCGACGGAAAAAAAAGCAACAGAAAAAAATCTGAACAATGTTTTGCAACCAATATGTAGTTCACATGCCAAAATAGGAGAAATCTGAGCGAGAAAAATAAAAAACGACCTCAAAAGCAATGTAGGTTGGTTATGCCCCTAGCCCTTCAATTGGGATGACCATAAGAGTATACGGCACTGGACATTTCTATAATATATATTATATATTTATACATGTAACATGCCCTTATTTTTGTAGAAAGTAACTTTGCAGGCTTAATGACAGTATTACTCAATTCTATTACTCAATTCAGGGTACCTATGCCCCTCGTACCCTGTGTGTTATCGTGAGGCCTGGGGTCAATTCAATAAAACTTTACAAGTGCAATTTACAAGTGTAGCCAACTGTTTCAGAGGTTGTAAAATTTATTGAAATGATACCTGGTGTAAAACTAGTTTAATGGGCTGACTTCTATATTGACGCAATGTTTCCAGGGGGCGTGGCGAGCCTATAGGCCCGTAGGCCCAGGTCTACAAAGTTTTTAGTCCACCTGTCTTACCGGGGTAGTCATTTTACTGGGGCCGTAGTTTCGTCATAACATAACTCCGGAAATCCCGTGAAAAAAAAAAGCTAGCCAAAACTTGTGATTTTGTTCCCACCCATTTTCATACCTAACCCTTTAGGCTAGAATACAAAAGCAAACTTTGCATTTTTCCACCTAAATGGAGTTTTGGTCCCAGAGGGCCCATTTCTCGAAACTCCCCATAACTTTTCGGGCCCGAAACTATATTAAAATCCAAATCTATAAAATGGTGATGAATTTTTTAGCCCTCAAACCAGCTCGACTTGTTTCGTCGAGTTAGAATTTTATTGCTTCGCTTTCAAAACCAACAAAATTTTAATCTTTCATGAATACATTGTGCGCATAAGATACATGTAGCTATCGGGACTTTCGAGAAACGGGACACAATCACGCGTGATCGCAGTATTTTTGGGGAGTAAGGGGGCGGGCCGGAGGATTTAAAAAACATATGTGCAAGTGGTTATTTGTGCGAGTTTACTTCCGCTGTTTTGTTGCTTTCACCATTTCATGTCATTTGGGTAATTTTCAAAATAGCTCATGCACGCAATGCGTGCCTATGTTGTACTTCTGCATGCATGCACTTTTTTTATTCTGAGTGAAAACCACTTTTCAGTTCAGATAATCTCTGTTGTTGTTTTTTTTTTCTTTTTTAACCCTAACTACTGTAATGCTCTCAAAAACAATAACTAACCAGAGTGTATTTTGTTAGAGTTAGAGATGAGCCTCACTTTGGGTACCTACACTCTGCATGCATGCTTGGATTTTGTCATGTTTTTCTTAAATCATCAAAGTCTTAAACAAATTGTCATGTTTGTTCAGTTAATATATTAGTTCTGTACATCTCTTTCAGACGTTTAATTTAATTCTTTCTAATAACCTGTAGCTGCTATTTAATAGTCAATATCTTTTCTTTCATTTGAGTCATCACTGTTGAAACAGTTAGGCCCTTTTCTTGATCCCGGCCCCCATGTTAAATTGAAGCAATTAAATCATTGTTGAGAAACATTAGGTGATGGATGATTTAACAAATAATTTTAGTCCAATTCTCTTCATTCTATAAATTCTGATTTTAAAATACAGTTCCAGGCTCAAAAAGTTATCGGGACCTTCAAGAAACGGGCCCCTGGGACTTCAGAACATGTTGCTGCATTTTATCAGTTAATTGTCTACCAGCATTTTGTGAAATATAGACCTTTATTTATGAACAGCTGTAAAGCAGATACGCTACGAGCAGAGCCTGTGAAGATCGAAGGGGGCTCTGCACGCAGGGTATAAAGCAGATTGTAAACAAGAAAAATTACAAGAATTAAGATAATATTTCTGCTTTTCTTTACTTGAATTTTTTTTCAAATATCAAAAGACCAAACGGTTGTAAAGTAAGATGCCGCGACCCCTACGTATTAAAAATCTACGTATTTATCGAGGTAAATCAATATTTCAGATATTTTATGTTCACAGCTTCAGTCCTCGTTATTTTACACCCAGTCCGTGTTTTATACCGTCCATGGTTCTCAGTCCACGTTTTATACCTAAATCCGTGTTTTATACCCAGTCTGTAGTCCGCTGTCCGTAGTCCGCGTTTTATACCCTAGTCTGTGTTTTATAACCAGTCCGCAGTCCGCAGTCCACAGTCCGTGTTTTATACTGACCGTTACAGATAACAGCTATATGATGTCATTAAAATTCAAAAATCTAAAGTAATACATTCTACAAAGCTGTTTCTTAATGGTATGTATGTGAATATCAGTGTTACAGTTTTTCCCAACAATGTTTCGGGTTTTAACGATGTTCTGCTTCCGATTCATAAAGGTTTTAAATGTGTCACACAATTCATCACGCTATTTTAGATAACCTGTGAAAATAAACAAAAATTGATCCAGTTGAAAGTTATTTTTGAATTATAGATGCTTATAAGCCGATTTAATGACACTTATAGCGAATACAATATTTTGTGATGAGATATTTGGTGAATTTGTGGCCGCCGTGTTGGTGTCATATCCTCATTGCGGCACCAAGATGGCCACTCCATACATTTCTTACTAAAACGTATAACACTCGTTGGCCTATAACTCTTAAACATTTTGGAATCAAAATCTGTTGTTTCATGCTTCTGAATTTTGATGTTCATAAGTGAAAACACTCTGTACTGTATCACTGTTACAGAATAACTAATAGATAAAAATAATAAAAATAAGCTTCATCACTATAACCCCCCATCCCCTTCCCCCCTTCTTCTCCCCCTTCCTTCTCCCCCTCCATCCCCCTCTCCTTCTCCCCCTCCTTCTCCCCCATCCTTCTCCCCCTCCTTCTCTGCCCTTCTCCATTATCTAGTACTCTAAGGAACAAGTATTTAGATAAAATGAATGTGAGCAGCAGAAAGTCTGACTATAGATAATTATTTACAATGGCAAGCTATTGTAAATATCCATGCAGTTCTGCTGTTTATAAAAATAAATTTGTGATTTAGATTATATACAGTATAGCTGTTTTGTATAAGGATTTACAAACCCCCATTAAGTTTTCATTTCTTTTGTATATACAGTCTATAAGATAAAATGGCACCATAGCAACATCAAACAAACATAAAAATTACCAAAATGTACAGTAAACCATTCAAAACCTGTCAAGACTATACTTTTCTTGACGACTATAAACCATTACTAGACAGCATGCAGTGCAGGGTTTCATGGAAAATATGGATCAAAGATTGGGGCTCAAGGATAACAGATCAAGGATTTTGAAAAAAAATAGTCAAAATAAGAGAAGATCACACAAAAAGGCAAAAAATGAAAAAAAAAAAAAAAAGAAAAAAAGAAAGAATAAATTGAATATTTCTGTATAAAATAAAGTAAAATTAAATCTAAATTCTTTTATAAAATACTCAAGAAAATGCACATGCTATGATTGGTCAAACCGAGTTCCATTATACCTTGATAAAGCACGCACGAATTCTTGTCAGTGGCAGATAGGTCGGCTTTGCGTGGTCGTGCCGGAGGTTGAAAGACAGCTTTGGGCAGCTCAAATTAAAAGTGAGTTCTTGCGGCTGGGGGAAATTCAGCAATGTGGGCAAAGACTGAGCCGGCAGCGGAGTACCGGGAGCGCTTCCTAAAGGAGGTCCGTAAGGATAAGGGAGATGGCGCGAATCTAAGTGGCTGACTATTGGTGATAAAAATAAAGCGATTTTGAGGGTATGAACTTTGGGATTTATTTTTCTTGAGTGGGATTTAGCGGTATGGGCCCAAACTTGGCCATCTGAAGTGAAAAATTAGCATAAAATCGAGAAATTCAGGTAAACCTTGGATTCATTTTTTCGAGTAGAATTCAGTGGGAGACATGCAGATTTTTTTTTGCGTATTTATACATGGAATATACCCTTATTTTTGTAGTAAGTTACCCTTGCAGGCTTAATGGCAGTATTACTCAATTCTAAGTATGATTATCCCCTCGGGCATAGGTACCCTGTGTGTTATTGTGAGGCCTGGGGTCAATATTCCCCGCTCCTTCTAAGAAACCGCTGGATTTTCGTCTAGCAGGCACAAGTTTTGCACCGGGTCGAGGCTAACCCTGTACATGCTAACCCTGTACATGCTTTCGCTCTTCGCTTTCCTTTCCTCAAAATGGATCAGAAAAAGGGCAGAAAAAAAGAAAACAGGAAGGAAACGGAAAAAGAAGGAAACAACGAAGCCGGGGGAAAGAGTGTGCTGCAGTTGAGTGCAGCAGTTTTGAATATGATAGCGATGGGAGTAGATCGGGGTTGCGCTTCTTTAAATTCCCGACTAGGAATCCAGCCAAAGCACGTTGGTGCAACTTAATAAAACGTCAAGATCGACGAGACGGTTTCCGCGTAAGCGAGAATACGGTAATATGCGAGAAGCATTTTCGGAAACACGAGATAATAAAAGGTGTTGGGGGAGTGAGGTGCAGACTGAGAAAAGGTATGTGGAGGACTGCAGATCTATCTCTCTCTCTCTCTCTCTCTCTCTCTCTCTCTCTCACACACACGTCGGAGAGACTTCTGCTTCAAATTAAGGTTTATAAGAATCTTCTATTGCATCAATGCATAAAATTCACATTGTGAATTTAGGAGTGGAACCATCAATATTTAACTGGTCGTCAGTTTCACCTCTGCCAGCACGGAAACCACCAAAGGATCGATCAACACATATATGTACCAGTTCGATAACAGAGGAGAGAGCAGAGAAAGATGTAAACTTCAAACCGAGTTCGTGTCCCTCAGGTGCAGAAGAGAAAGCAGAGATGTCATGTATGGATAAAGATGCAGACTTTGAATCCATATGTCCTTTGGGAGAAGTTGAGGTATAAATAGAATTTGCTCTCTATAAATCTGTATTACATTCCAAAGTCTTTGGTGACATTCTCTTTGAAGTCCCATGAGGTTTGACTTTTATGTTTGAGTGGCAGGGGCTTTCTTTCTTTGATATATATTCCTCTTGTTGCTACATGAAATTTGTGCCTTTTTTGTTCCTTAATATATGTCCTTTTTTATACATTTAGTTTACCTGTTCCAACAGTAGCACTGAAGAAGGCGAAATAGGGAGTGAGGTGGTGTTTACAAAACACACTGAAGATAAGTCCACACAGAAATGTTTTTCATTTATCTCTGGAGTTGGTGACCATACTTACGCCTTTAGCTTTGGAGATATCAATGACATAAACAAATTGACGTAGTCTATACATGAGCAGCTTGAAGTAAAGGAGGAAATTTTGATTAATCTTCAGAAAAAAGTTGGGCAGCTAAAAAAAGAAATTGATGAGTACAAACAACGGCAATTTACTCTTGAAAAATTCAAAGATGACAATTCTGCTATTCAGTTCTACACAGGGTTTCCCAATTACAAGGCCCTAGTAGCTTTCCATGATTACCTTCAACCAAAAGTGGCCAAGCTGCAATACTGGGGTCCAAAGAATGTTCCAGACTCTAGACCATACCAGGGGGAAGGGAAAAAGAAGCCAGGCCCCAAGAGACAATTAAGTTCTTTAACTGAACTGTTTATTGTCCTTGTCAGGTTAAAAGTAGGTCTTTTTGTTAGAGATATAGCTGACAGATTTGGAATTTCTGTAGCAAGCTTTAGTAAGATATTTTGTACATGGATTAATTTCTTGTATCTTGAGTTGCACCAATTATTTCCTTTCCCTTCCCAGGAAGCAATGCGGAGAAACTTGCCACGGCAATTTGCCCTGTACCCTACTACTCGTGCTATTATTGACTGCTCAGAGGTTTTTGTGGAGGTACCATCCTCAATGTTGGCCCAGTCACAGACCTGGTCCAACTACAAACATCATAATACATTTTTTATTTTATTTTATTTATTTATTTTGCCACAAACAATGAATTACAAGGAGAAAAAAAACATTAATAAATAGGTTAATTAACATTAAATTTAAAATTTGTACATAACTTGGGAGGAGTGACTGTGGCGGGGAAATCTCCAAGAAGCCGAGCTACATTCAAAGTATTAGTTGGAATTTCCCCAAATGGTCAAGTAATTTTTGTTTCAAAGTTGTGGGGTGGTAGGGTTTCAGATAAGTTCATAACAGAAAAGTCTGGGTTTCTACAATATCTCAAGCCTGGGGATAATGTCATGGCGGATCGTGGTTTTGAAATCACGAGTATTTTACCACCAGGTGTTGGCCTTAATATACCTCCATTCAAAGGTGCCAGGGCTCAGCTAACAGCTGAAGAAGTGACTGAAACCGTTCATATTGCCTCTGTCCGAATTCATGTTGAGCGGGCAATAGGGAGAATCAAGAACTACCACATACTTGATGGTACACTTCCTTTGACCCTGGCCCATATTGCAGACCAAATATTTTCGGTCTGTGCTTACCTGACCAATTTTCTGCCTCCTCTTTTCCCCCCTGCATAAAGCTCATGAAAGGGGTAGGCTTGGGTATTTGCAACTTTTTTACTGTACCTTTCAATAACATGCGGCTATAGTAATGAACAGCTGCATTTTATCCTATCATCAGTCATCTAAGAAGGCATCTCAGGAAACAGAAGTTCACTTCAACAGGCTCTCTAAGCCATTCAATATGCTTGTGAAATTTGTAATAATTTCAATAAATAATATTTTTTTTATTTTATTTTTAATTGATTTCTATCATGATAAATAGAAACAAAATTATATGCACTAGCTTTCAGCGTGTGTTGTGTGTTACTGAAAGGTTAGTCAGTCAGTCATTCAATCCTCTTGGTGCCTTGTGGCACATAAGGCCTTGTTACTGAAAGGTGCAGTATCACTATTACAGGGTGCAAAGAAAGTCATTTTTACAGTTTGCCATTCGGGCAAGCTGAAGCTAGCATTTACTAGCCCAGAGGTCATTTCAACTATCCTCAAAAACTTTTTGACTAGCAGAATTGATTTCTCATTTCTTTTGTTATTCGAATTCCGCAAAAAACATCACTTGCCCGTTGGGCGATAGCAAAATCCACTAGCCCCGGGCTATCGGACGCTACTTTCTTTGCAAGCTGAATTAATACCTTGATGTGAGCTTATTGTGCTGAATCAAAGGTTATCTGAAACTACAGATAGCACTTCACAAGTTAAATGTCTTGTTCTGATGCTAGTATAAATTACATAACATAAACAGATTTATATGTACAGTGAAAAAAAAGCAAGTAAGAACCTGAAAATTAAGAACCTGTTAGCCTCAAATTTGTCATTTATACCCCTTATAACAAGAAACTATTTAGCCTAGAAAATGAAAAACAGGTTCTTATTTTCAAAAATCATCATTTAGTGATGCAGAGCTGGGTAAGAATCCTGTTTGGAAAAGTAGGAGCTTGCCATTGCTGTGCAGATAAATCAATTAATGCAATAAAAACATAAAGTGAAGGAAGGTTGATATTAATTATATGGTATTATGAAAAAAACTGTACAGCAATAAATCAGCATGTGAAATATAATGTACAGTATTCAACAGTGTGAGTACAGGAAGAGAATACAGACAATATAGTATAGATAATATGTAAATGTCTATGTTAATGTTCTAGGGTGTTGTTGAGGGGGGAGGGGTGGGTGGGGTTGACTGAAAAACAGGCTGATGACTATTTTATCTTGTAGCTGGATTTTATTAATTTTGTTGTTACACAGAAATAAGAACCTAGATAGCCTAAAATTGTGTTAACTGCCATTTAAACAAGAACCTGTTTAGGCTAACTCTAAAAAAATGTAGGTTCTTACTTGTGGGTTTTTACTGTAGTCCAATAATAGCAACAGTAATAACTTTTATTTAGTTTAAGGTATAATATTGTAATGTTTCAAACAAACTGCACTTGAGAAAAATATATTAAATGTCAACTCATAACAATATCAAGGATTTGTATAAAAAATTGTATTCAGACACTTGAATCCCTTAAGCTGCAAAGTCAACAACACTGTCCTCCTTACTTGTTATTGCTGCCGGCAGGCAGTCTACTAATCGTGTAGAATCGAGAATTGAGAATTCTGTCCTTCTGTCTGTCTCGGTTTTCCGAAAGTAATAATAAATTGTTTGAGAACCAATCAAAAGTGGAGGACGATCGACTACGAAACCGTCGGCAGTCTCGGGATAGCCTCGGCATCCAATCAAAACAAAGTGATGACAAGCCGACTCGAGCATGCATAGATGCATGATTTAAAACATATTTGTTTCGACGCCATTTTCGACTGGTTCAAGGTTTTTCTGCTATCCATTCGACTTGGTTAATGTCTAAAAGTACGTTGGAAATCAGTTAAACATGGACAAAGGTTCTTCTCAGGGCCAACATAGTGTGAGCAGTCTATCAAAGACGCGCGTTAACCTTCCAAAACAAGAAGACACAGCATAGCTTGCGTGCGAGATCGCACTGTGTCAAAAGACTAGAGTGAGTACTAAAAAATTCAAATCGATGCCTACTTTGTACTTACCGTTGAATAAAAGGCCGTATATCAGAGTTTCCCGACGGTTGTTATTGGTTTTAGCTAAATCTCGTAACTATCTGGTCTGTGTGTCCGACACTTTTGAAGTGAATGCAAATTTGTAGCCATAAAGTGGCCTTTCGACACTGTTTCGAAGCCATGAATCTTTTGCCCGGTCTGGACCCGGACATGACCTGGGGTCAAAAGAACTTTTCGAATTGAAAGTTTTGCTGGAAGTATTCCTGCCATTATTATAATAAATTTGGAATGAAACATAAATTTAATCCAAGTTTACGACAGAAATGATAATTTACGAGGAGAGAAACAAATTAATCCCTTTGAAATACAGTATATTTTTTTTCAGTTGAGGTGAAAGTGTTGCAATTTGCATAATGTAAAAAGTAATTTGAAACCTTTCCAGTAACGCATAACGCAGCTATTTCATAAAGCATCTCGCAAAATTATCAGACACACGAAAATATATCCAATTTTTATTCCTCTCTATCCGAAACATAGAAAAGAAAATTAATTTAAAAAGTAATCGCTCTAAGGTTACTTTCACTAGCGCAAGCGAAACTCGCAAGACAATTGCACTGTTTTAATACATCTTCTATCGGCGGTGAATTTTTGTAGCCGAGGCTGTTTTATTCCTTCAACTTCACGAAATAAAAATTCATAAAAGGCAAACAACCGAAAGAAGTGAAATTAATTGGGATACCTACCACGCTTATATTTCTTCCTTCACTGTCCAGTGTTCGCTTTTTATTAAACAACGGCGCTATGTATTCGTCTAAATCTGAGGCGTATGATTCCAGAATAGGGAAAATAACCGACACGAAATCAAGACAAATTATTACATGTGGGAAAAATCTGAGACCTTTCGGAGTGCACAGCACGGCAGAACTGAAGGATTTTGCCTAATTCCACGGCGATGGCTTGTAAAGTTTGATTTATGTCGGCGGCCCAACGTTTTCAAGATTCTTAGCCAGCGTCACACATCTCGCAATGTGGCAGCACTTCACTTCCAATATGGAACTACTAGTATCTAAACATATTTTTGTTGCTTCATTCTCATGACCTGTTGTACTGGTATTGTGAGAAGGAATTTTACATCTATCATTAGAGTTTATCTTAAAGTGAATAGATGTTCAACCTTTATGGACGTTCATGACAACAACTGGTTTCAATAAATATTTTTGTTACTTCCTCTTTACTGTTTTGAAGCTTTTCCAACCCCCATGGTTATATAGTTTGACACCTCGCTCAATTCTCCTGGTGAACATTTCAGGAAGGAAAGCTCGTTTATAGAAAAAATCTATCCTGGGTAGTACTGTTTGGTACCACCAATCCTTGTTAAAATAAATACGTTGAATAAAAACATTAGTACCTCCAAACCACACAACAAAGTCTACCCATTCTAAATTGCAGACATACATTTGACCCTGGACTTGGTAGTAATATTTATGTCCAAACTTAAGCCTAGGAACCCCATCATCATCTATATATAAGCAAAAGTTTGGATCTTTACATGCTTGTTCAACTGTCATTCCCCTCTTACAGTATGGGCATTTGACTTCCAGGCCTCCATCTTTCATGCCAGAGGCCTTCGGGTCATACACTTTTCGGTCCAAACTTGCACCATAACCTGGTCTTTCCTTTGATAACATTGTTCCAACTTCCTCTACCCGCAACAAAGTATTCCCCTCGGCAGCTTTTGCAGCAACATAACTTGCAACAGCATCACATTCGTGTACCTGGCCATACTCTAAGGATGCTATTCTTTTCTTTTTTTCAGAGATGTACATTATGTTTCTAAGAAGTTTATCAGGCTCTTTCCGCCTTACAGCTGCATTATAAAAGTTAGAGGCTGTTAACTTGTCACGTTTGAGTTGCCTCCAAACTTCATTGTTACTTTGGCCCCTTGTCAATCGTTCAACTGATTCAATGTCCACATTTGAAATACTCTGCGTATCTGCAAAGCAATCCATCATGCTTTTAAAATGAGAGGATGATATATCATAATCATCGTTGAATGGTAAATCTGTGATTTCGTTGTCAGTAACAATATTAGGGGCATGTTTAGGAACTGTTTCGCAAATGCAGTCGATTTCAACATTTTCATCAGCAGTTGGCTGAGGAGAAACATCATGAAACAAAAAATAGCAGCTGCTTTGTAAGCAGTTACTTGGTTTACTCCCCTGTCTGCTGGTGCCCTGGGGTCAAACTTACTGACTTTGGCGCATTTATCAGTTTCCTTACCAAACCGATATTTTGTGATGACTATATTATCTACTGGTTTAGGGTTCACTTGCACATTCCTGGGAGCATTCCAGCTACTGAGTCTTGAGGTACAACAAACTGGCTTTTCATGTTCTTTAAGTCCCCGACGACAGAAATCTTCAATGGCAAAGAGTATCCCACCAACATGATTACAGTGCCCTAGACCATTTACTCCTCTCCTAAAAATGTAAATCATCAGAAACATCTTGGTATTTAAGAAATATGTTGGGGTTTTCTATAACAAGGCATGATTAAATACATTAGAGTGAAAAAAAAGGAAAATGTGGCTTTTTTTCAAATCTCATTACTATTGCTCCTCTAAGATGTGTGTAGCATTATCCTCAAACCCTTTTGGGGATATTATCCAGTCATTCCTCCTAATTATTAAACCTCCTCAACCTTGTATTTTGACACTTACCCTGCTGGACACTGGCAGGCTGCCTTAAAGATTTCTCCAAGGTGGCCCATTGTGATCATGACCTTGTATTTCTTCTGTTTCATGGAGGCCAATACTTCTCCCTTAACGAAGGTAAGTCCGCCTTTTGCACCAATATGCGTCTTTCTGATGTGCCCCTCTTTGAAGAACTGAAAAGCTTTCAATTTTTTATATCCTGACCTGCGAATTGAAGCGTGATCGTATTTTGCTGTTTTGATAACAAGATAATCGTACAACCGTACAAAATTGAAAGGTGGTAGTCCTCGTAAGTCGTTAGCCCATATGCAATCCGCCGCTTCGGCCACAAGGCTCTCATAAGTTACATCAGCATTCGTGCTACAGCTAGACGCAACAAGTAATAATGGTGCATTTTCTTGCTCGGGCGCTACTTTAGTATGTGTTTTTGGCCTTTCAAAGAGTACCTGACAACGTAACACTAAATCCGCCTTCTTTCCGGTCACGGGCTGCCCCCGATCACGTAAAATTTTCTTCAGCTCTTCCACTTTCAGCTTCTCGATCGCTTCTAATGATTTGCTCATGGGCGCAGCAGGAATGTCCATAATAAATCAAGTAAACTTTTCAGCTTCTCACTATCGCTTCCTACACTTTACATGTTCGGCTGAGTTGGAATACAGGGTTAGCCTCGACCCGGTGCAAAACTTGTGCCTGCTAGACGAAAATCCAGCGGTTTCTTAGAAGGAGCGGGGAATTTGAAACTGGACTAAAACAATAAAACTTTTACAAGTGTAATTTACAAGAGTAGCCAACTGTTTCAGAGGTTGAAAACAATAACTGCACTTGTAAAAGTTTTATTGAAATGACCCCTGGTGTAAAACTAGTTTAATGGGCTGACTTCTATATTGACACAATGTTTCCAGGGGCGTGGCGAGCCTATAGGTCCGTAGGCCAGGTCTACAAAGTTTTTAGTCCACCTGCCTTAGTTAACCCTTTAACTCCCAATCGTACATATTCGTACGAAAATCACTGGTAGTGATTTAAAAATCTGCAGCTTTCACAAATCTACACAAATGATAATAATGATCCCTTGTTAGGGCAAAGCGATAAGTTTCATAGCATTAACAACCAGCTACTTGACTACAACTTTGGATTTCCGCTGCTTATGGTTGTTCATTCGGCAGCAAATCCAGAAAGACCCGTTTTCTACTTCCCAGGAAAACAACAAAAAACGCACATCTTTGCATCAATTTCTTTTAATGAAAAAGTAACTCTAAATCCAAAAGTGTACATTTGCAACTAACTTCGAATCATTCCTCTGCATCCACTTAGAAAAATTCCCATCAATATTTCAACAGACCGAGCAATTTCCATTCAATCAGAGCTATTCTTGCAAACTTATAATATCCTTATGCACGACCGAAAGGAATTCTGGGTAATACAACCATACCGGCGGCATGCAAGTCTACCTACCTCTGTTTGATATATTTTTAGAAGTGTCGAGCCACCCAGACCAACTGGCAAATATTGCACCGATTGCATTTTTTAGAAGTCAAAAGTCGTCCAAATTGCCTTGGTAGGTAATTTATGTGCTTAGTTAATTGATTATATTTTGTAGGACCTCTTTGAAAATCATGTTATGAAAGGGCATCCTATTAAAATATTAGTTTATAATAATAATAAAAATCCAACCGCAGAAGGGCCAGAGAGACAACTTCACTCATGGACCGCCATGTTTCGCTACAGATACTTTTGGCGTTCCAGTCATGGTCAAATCATCTCTCACCTCTGGTTTCTTTCAGACGTTTGCCTCTGCCCACCATTCCAGCTTAATGATGCCAGCCTGGGGGTTTCTGCAGCGAAAAATGACTCGAGAAAGCACTTATAAACCAAATTCTTATCAGATTCGAGTCCGTGTGATCGCGAATCGAGCGAGCAACGGCTGAATACTGACGTCACAATGAAAATTCGAGCCCACGTTGATTTGAAACAGCGTATATTTTTATGTGAGCTATTTATATGCAGTCACGAAATTCTAGTACAGATTGCCTAGCCCCACAAAACTGCTTTGGGAACCCAAAGAAATTTGGGAGTTAAAGGGTTAATGCATGAGAGAAAAATAATTTCCTAAAATTTTTTGCATGTGTAATAAAAAGGAAAACGCAATTTATCAATGTACTGTACATGTATGATCTTAGAATTATAAAAATTGCAACCAATCTGTCAGGATGAGATTACAGAATTCGCGAAGTGAAGCAGGGGACAATTCCTGAGCCCATAGAGAGCAGAAAGAAGAGAAACCCTGGGAACGAGGTCGGCAATCATACAGCAGTTGCATGTACTGGGCCATGCTTTGTCTAACATAATTTCTGTTGTCTTAGTTTTATAAGGTTTTGGGAGTGGAAATTTTTCTTTTTCGTTTAAATCAAGGCTCTTCTATTTGAAATGTACGTTCTTAGGTATTTATTTAATGAAGATTATTAATTCTTTGTTGATTACAAACAAAAGTACCTGATGCCTCAACAACATGGTACTTATTTTAAATCAGTTACAACTCTAGAGTGGCACTTACTTGAAGGGTGTAAAGGAAAGAAAATGAGGAGTGTATAATAGACAGTGACTTACAACTCTAGAGTGGCACTTACTTGAAGGGTGTAAAGGAAAGAAAACGAGAAGTGTATAATAGACAGTGACTTTAAGATTTGTTTTTGTTATATTTTTTTCTAAATTTTAAAAGGGAAGTAATACCACTTTCAAATGAGTGTCGCATGAAAAAATGAACGGACCTTTTTGAGTTAATATACGGCTATAGTTAGGCTGGAGGTAACATTTACTATGCGGTCCCTCAAAAGTGGTCTTGTATTTTTGTAGTAAGTTCCCCATGCAAGTCAATTCCAAGTATGATAATCCCCTCGGGCATAACCGGTGCTTGCCGGACACCGTTTATTTCTTCATTCATTGTGAAGCCTGGTGTAAAGCTAGTTTGGGCTGACTTCTCTATTGGCATAATCAGTTTAAATGTTGCAAGCACGTTTGTATAATTTTAATAATAATAATAATAATAATAATAATAATAATAATAATAAGGAAAATGAAAACAATTATGTTAGATATGTTATATGCTTCATGACTATTAAAAAAGATGTAAGCACAACTTCTTGCAAGAGAAGAGGATGGAGAAAAGGGTTGCGACTTATATCTATGTTTGTTTGTTGATATAAGTACAATAATTATGTTGTTGCTGGACCGGTAATGGACCCTAGCTTAGAAGGAAGTGGGGTGGCAATTGAAATGTTTTTTTCTTGCCATTTTTTGCAGTAACTGTCAAATTTAATTAAAATAATTAATTTCTCATTTCTTCCTGTTTCAGTTCATTTTTATGGATGACAGTTCAATAACAGCCACCAATAATTCAATTACATTTAGTAAAGTGAGTCACCTTTTATCCCCTACTCGTGATATCGTGCATCTAAAAGGTGCCGAGCAATCTCAGATTCAACGGTTCCTTGATGAACTTCCTGCCTTCATCAAAGGTAAGCGTGTGAAGTAAAATTAGTTTGTTCAGATTACAATGTACAATAATGGATACTTGGTAGCCTGCAGTGTACAGTAATGGATACTTGGTAGCCTGCAATGTACAGTAATGGATACTTGGTAGCCTGCAATGTACAGTAATGGATACTTGGTAGCCTGCAGTATACAGTAATGGATACTTGGTAGCCTGCAGTGTACAGTAATGGATACTTGGTAGCCTGCAATGTACAGTAATGGATACTTGGTAGCCTGCAATGTACAATAATGGATACTTGGTAGCCTGCAGTGTACAATAATGGATACTTGGTAGCCTGCAGTGTACAATAATGAGTAATAATTGATACTTGGTAGCCTGCAGTGTACAATAATGGATACTTGGTAGCCTGCAGTGCAGGAGTTTTACCTCATAATTGAAGGGTTTATGCAAAATCTATCATAAGTGACCATTTAGCCTTGAAATCCAAATTGCTCCAAATTACCTTTATTTTGGCACAGATACTGGTTTAATCATGTAAGAAACTTATTAAAAATAATTTATTTGTTTGAGCAAAAGGGAAAAATGAGAATATTCAGCTTATTACTTTTCCTTAAACCTCAAGCCACCAGCACAAAAGAGATTTTTGGGTTTCAGGAAATCAGTAATGCTTCATATGTCAGTTAATGGTTCAGGTTTTACCAAAACGTAATAGCTGACTTAGTGTTGACGCCATTTGCTCAAACAGATAAATACAGAAGTAAGTTTTGTACACAATAACCAGTATCTATGGAGTAATCTATGCGTTCATTGATGATGAGGTCTCCAGTTGGCTTTAACGTTAATTTAGCAACGGAGCATAGTGCTATAAAATAATTGTAATTTCGAGGCAGGAATACTGCATTAGTACCACGATTGTCATGTACTTCTGCCTGCTTTTGAGACATCAATATAGGACAAAAATGTTGATTACTTTGTCACCTTAGGCAGATAAAGCACTGTACATTTGTATTTAGTCTGTTCCAGGTGTTCAGATAATGGGGAGCGAAGGATAGGTGACGCTCATTCACACGCCGTACATTTGTATTTGGTCTGTTCCAGGTGTTCAGATAGTGGGGAGTGAAGGAAAGGTGACACTCATTCGCACGCCGTTCATTTGTATTTAGTCTGTTCCAGGTGTTCAGATAGTGTGGAATGAAGGATAGGTGACGCTCATTCATACGCCATACATTTGTGTTTAGCCTGTTCCAGGCGTTTGGATGGTGGGGAGTGAAGGATAGGTGACGCTCATTCACACGCCGTACATTTGCATTTAGGATAGGTGACACTCATTCGCACACCGTACATTTGTATTTAGTCTGTTCCAGGTGTTCAGATAGTGAGAGCAAAGTATAGGTGACGCTCATTCGCACGCCGTACATTTGTATTTAGTCTGTTCCAGGTGTTCAGATAGTGGTGAGTGAAGGATAGGTGACACTCATTCGCACGCCGTACATTTGTATTTAGCCTGTTCCAGGTGTTCAGATAGTGGGGAGTGAAGGATAGGTGACGCTCATTCGCACGCCGTACATTTGTATTTACCCTGTTCCAGGTATTGAGATAGTGGGGAGTGAAGGATAGGTGACGCTCATTCGCACGCCGTACATTTGTATTTAGTCTGTTCCAGGTGTTCAGATAGTGGGGAGTGAAGGATAGGTGACGCTCATTCACACGCCGTACATTTGTATTTAGTCTGTTCCAGGTGTTCAGATAGTGGGGAGTGAAGGATAGGTGACGCTCATTCGAACGCCGTACATTTGTATTTAGTCTGTTCCAGGTGTTCAGATAGGGGGAAGCGAAGTATTGCTGACGCTCATTTGCTCGCTGGTTTTTAGCTTCCCCTGGCCCCACTTTCGTGCGTAATGCCTGGAATAGGCCATGCCAGGAGCCATTGTATTCAACGTAACGATCCACTTCATCAATTGTTAAGGTGAAAATAGGAAAAGGTGAAAAGGCGCGCGTTAATCACAAAATCATAATATTGGAAAACGTTTGGGCTAAAAACTCGGCAAGCTGCGTCATTTTCCGATTTTGTCGTCGTTCATGACCGTTGAAAAAACTTCCTAAACGATTTATCGAATTTGTGTTATAAATAAGTGTATTGGGCGGAGTCACAAAGCGACTATTGAAGCACAGGGAGCAGAGGAGCCAAATTTGACCTAATACGCGTTCGATCTTTGAGCTTAAAATGCGCGCTGTGTCTTGCGTTATTCGATCTGTTGTTTTCGAGTTTTTCCCCCAGCGGGACCCCAAGCGTAATCGGCGCTTTCCGGAAAGCGTAAGCTTTCCGAGCGAGGCACGAAGTGCCGAGAAGAAAAAGAGACAAGGGAAGAAACATAGTACCACGTGATTCGTTGGATGTGGACCGCAACATACTGGTGACGGAAGTAAAAACTCCGAAAGTGACATGCCGTCAATAAAACGGAAGTTATGCCAACCGTTCAAAATAGACCTTGTCACGGTTTTTCCAAATTTTTCTATTGGCCTGACAGCAAAAATCCATCGACACTGCTGGAAAAAGCATCTCAAAATTAGCAAAGTGGCCGAGTTTAAAAGCGATATCTTTTAAAATAGTGGAGATATAGCTCCGCAAAGTAGACCACAGGCGGCTCAAGCTCACTATTAGATAACCGGGACGTGACCCTTGCTTTATGAGCGGTATTATGTTACAAAGATTCGATTTATAAAGGTTTGTATGGGAACGCAACGGTTTTGCTTCAAAACTTAAAAATTCGAATCTTATGTGAATAAAATTGACTTACCCTGTTGCTGTGTTGTATTCTTTGTTGTTTGCTTGCTCCTCGGGGCGATTTAGCGCGATTTCGGCGAGTTATCGTTATTTCGGTGCTCCACTGCAGTGGAGTGGAGCACACCTCTCGTATGACGTATTTCCGTCACCAGTATGTTGCGGTCCACATCCTACGAAAGTCAACTTTGAACGCCATAAAGAGCGATCACCGAAAAGAGCATTTAATGGATCTCTTCATCGAAATTGTTGAAAAGCTGCACAGAGACTGTCCATATAAAGCTACATGCCAAAAATCAGAACTTTTTATTGAATCAAAAGCGAGTAATCGGGGATCAAAAATTAGGCTCAAATATGTTTCCTCCCTTGTCTCTCTTCTTGCTGCGTAACGATTTTGTGGCGCCCACAGTCAGCAATTTGCGGTTACCCAAAGGAAAGCTCCGATTACGCTTGGGATCCCGCTGGGGCGAAAAACAGACTCGTAAACAGCAGATCGAAGATCGAACGCGTAAAGGTCAAATTAGGCTCCTCTGCTCCCTGTGTTGAAGTCTCAAAATCGCAATTATAGATTTGTATCACGATTCAACTGTTGTTCGGGCAAAAAGAAGATAAAGCTGAAGATAACTTGTGATGATTGAAACTGAAATTCTTTTCAGTCCTAAGCTGTCATACAGGACGTTTTGTACGTGTAATCAGAATTTTTTTGTTACGCTAAGAAAGGTTTTGCTATAAGTTGCTCATCGAAACAACACAAATTTTATAGAACATTACATGTTTATGAATTCTTTCAAAGTTATGAACATCACCAAAATGGGTAAATAATGCAACTTGCCAACTTTTTAACTTGTCAGTTGGTTCCGGTTTTACCAAAACGTTATAGAATAATTCTTAGTGTTGAGGCCTTTTGCTCAAACAGATAAATACAGAAGTAAGTTTCTTAAACAATAACCAGTCTCTGTGCCAAAATAGCGCTTCTTTATTTGTGAGTTCGTTGTTGATCGGGTCTCCAGTTGGCTTAACGTTCAATTAGCCACGGAGCAAAGTAAAGGAGGATATTACCAACTTCCCGGTATGCATTGCGGTAATTTATGCTTTAGAAACTTTGTCGAACATGGTAAGTTGTTCAAGGAAATCGTGTTAAGTGATGTTTTCATAAATCGTTGAATCTGGTTTTACTTTTATCGCGATATTGTGTTACGGTTGTTCGTTCTTTTGTTTGTGACCTTTCTTACGTGAATTCGACCTCCTGTATTGAACAGTCTAATTTCCGAGTTGCCTTTAGCCTCTCTATCAAAGCGAGGCTAGGTGCGAAACCTTTCATGTGAAAATGAGTTTTCATTCACATGCAAATAAAACTTATTTGCATGTGAATGAAACTCATTTTCATATGAAAGGGTTCGCACCTAGCCTCGCTTTGATAGAGAGGCTAAAGGTAACTCGGAAATGGCCTATTGCTGAATCACTTTGACAACAAAGCGTCCTTAGCATAAATTATGATAATTTAGTACATTTGTAATCACACAATCTAGGAAACTATAAGGACTCCTAAGGCCTCCGGGATTTCAACGGATTTGAGCCGTTGAAATTTTTGTAATTTCGAAGCGAAACGCGACTTGTGCCTATGCGGGCGTGATTTTACAGTCTGCTCCTCGGAGTGTAAAAATACTCATGAAAGGCCTAAAACGGTAACCAGCGAAGGTTGAAATAAAAAAATAAGATGAAGTAAAGCTAAATGATTAGTACTCGTACCATAAAAAGGTCAGAAAATAGCGAGAAAGGCGACGATTGACTTTGAACTAAAAATATAAACAAAGCCGTAAACATACACAGCAGGACAGTCGCGTGCTGAGTAGACCTCCAGTTGAGTTGAAATTGTACTATATTATTTCTGCCGCCATTGTTGTTGGATTAAGATATGGAGAGTGACACTCCGGCGTAGTCAGGAAACGACACGGAGTGTCGCTGGTGGAGTGCAGTTTTTTGCCCCGGCCGCGGGGAGGACATGCGGCCGTATTGCAGCTAAGACAAACATTTTGTTTGGCGACCCGCCAAACACGCAAAGGGAAAAAAACTGCTCTCCATTGTATGGAAGCTCCGAACACAGATCACTCGGGAAGGGAGGGTGGGTCGCGAGCTTTCCACTGCGTGGTTTTCCGCCAAAAAGATGCCAAATTAAGCAGGGAGCGGTTAATATATACCCGTTACACCAATGAGAGCGCCCCGAGGGGATTCCATACCCATTTGTACGAGACTACTGGCTTGCATGCATAATAAAGTATATTCAAATGACTTTGAATAGTACTATATTATTTCTGCCGCCATTGTTGTTGTTGGATTAAGATATGGAGAGTGACACTCCGGCTACGTCACTCCCTTTCCTACGTTTGCTATCAGAAGGGACTTGAAACCACCCGAAAATATATCCCCTTTTCAAACCTTAAAAATCCGAACCCGCTCCAAACCCCCTTCCCTCCATAAACAAAAAAGGAGGAAAGACACACGCATTTTTATGTTAAACCGCCTTATACTAAGACCACACTTTTTACAGTGACAACGAGAGATACAGTTCCTCTTAGCCTAAGAGAGGCGGTATCAAGAAATGATCTATTTCACCGGGTCAAATTCGCACATAAAGATTTAAACAATCGGCCTTTTGTTTTACTTGACGCTGCCGGAACCACACCGAAAAGTTCGAGGATGATCGTAAAAAATCTTTGGCTTAACAACCCGAGTGCGTGCATCTTTGTGTTCACAAAGAACTCTTTCTGAAATAGACCATTAAAACTGGTTCGGTCTTAGATTTACATTTCCAGTTTAGTAGAATGTGTGCTCATACACGCGCACTTTAGCGCAAAGGTGTGCCTTTTTAATTAGGGAGGTGCGATCTTTTGCCTCAAAACGCCAAGTGCATTTTTGACAAACAAACAAACAAAAACCTATATATATATATATACTTGAAGAATTAATTATAAATAAAATCACAGTCTCTGCGGCGAACGCTCGAGGCTAAGATAGTGTCAAATTTAAAATCTTTTATGTAGTCCCTCGTTTTGATTCTGTGGTATTAGTCTTTTCTGCCCAAGTACGGAAAGTCGTGATCCTTGAAGGTGACCAGGTTCCACAGAACAGCGCCTCTATGCGCAGGAGAATCCTCCATGTACCTAGTTTGGAATCTAGGAACCACTAAGCTGTCCTTGCCCCGCAGCGAATATTGATTTTGTCTTCTCGCGCAGATTCTCTCAGACAGAAGTGTGGGTAGCTCATCATTGTGTCCTTTGTGGAAGATCTTTAGGACGACTAATTTATTAATAGTATAATGACGACTAATTTATAGTATAATGACACTCGAACGAAGCGCGTTTGAAACGTCAAGAAACACAACCAATGTGTTGTTGTTAGAGGAAGTTTCATGCTTCGCTATTGTTAGCTCTGTCGTGTCAGTTATAGCCCTATACCACCCTCATGGGGTAGCTTGCCACTTCACCCGGCGCCGGCGGCGCGGCGGGAAAACTCACCAAGGAAAATAACGAGTCTGTTTATTTTTTCCCAAACTTTCTTTGATTTTGACAATCCCACATTTACAAAGGCGATCTTAAAGTATATAGATTACATTAAAAAATGATATGACCATCGGCTTACAAAGACACGATATTTGATTATAGAAAAGGAACGTAACATAAATTATTATTCGACGAGTACAAATATGGCACGTTATTACACTCTTATGACCTCGCGCTAGGAAAAAGAGCTTCGAAAAGTTTTAGAGGAAGAATTATTGCCGTATAATAAACAACTTACTCAGCGAAAAACCGCGCGGCACGGCTGGGCATTCCCACCGCTAGCAATTAATTCCTCTCGCCTAAAGGCTCGAAGAAACAAAAATCCACTCGCACAAATACCCGGCCGCACCACACAATTTCACGCTGAATAACCTCTATTTATGACGCCTAATTAATAAGAATATACGTATTAGATGTCAATCTGCTTTCAATTGATGATTAAAATCGTTTCCTCAAACATTTTCTATTATTCCTTTAACAAATAAATCTTATCAGATTTAAACACGAAGTTCCGGTATAAAAGGCTTAGCTCCTCCCCCATTTCACACCCTTTGGGTGTGAAAAGCAAATTAAGGTGTCTTTCAGTCACAAAAACGTAGTTAACTTGCACGTCCTTTAAATATAATTCGCTTCAAAAAATCTAATAAAACAAAGATTTTACCTAAGGAAAAAAAGGGAACAGAAGTTCATAAAGACTTCTGATATAACCTTCATAAAGTCTTTCCAAATCGTGTTAGCAATGGTCTTAGCAACGACGAATGCTATTTGTCAGTTGTGTATGCTTTCGTGGTTGATCGACGACTGGAGGTGAGAATGGCCAAGCCAAGCTCCTTTTATACCGGAACCTCGCGTTTAAAGTACATACACTTTGCAGTTTAACATCTATTAGCAAAAGTCCTTTGAAATGACTCAATGAAGGTTTAATGTCTCTGCATCGTGCGACAGGTCCACATACACGATTGGCCTTTAACTGCAATAAAATTAAATAGATCGATTTCCTTCTTTAAAACCCCTATATGACAAAGCAATGTATCACAATGGGCGAGAGAGAGACTCCTATAGTGAACGCAACAGAAGAAATTTCAACGGTATCGTATATTTCACGAAATCACCCTAACTTAACCATTAGTCAAATCACGTCCACATTTCAATATGCTAGTGGTTTCCAGAACATAAAGCACGAGTTTGCTGTTCCAATATGCAAGAAAAGAAAAGGGAAGAAACGCGACATTGTGAACCTGCCATTGAAGACTCTGGCGTACAGCATACAATGGGCAAACGACGAAGAATGTGCGAACTGAACGATTTTCGTGTGCCGCGGGTGTGATAATTTAGAATGCCATGCGCAGGATCGCGCGGGGCCAAGTCCTAACAACAACCGCAGGTACATTCGAACATTCGGAATGTAACTGCTACCTCACTGACTGTCAAGTTTACCTCATTCCAAAAGGAGTTTGAAAAGGAGCAACAAACCAAATATGGTTATCCCATTTTATTAAAATTTTAAATCAGTGACTAAAAAAGCGGCAACTGTGGAATAGATTGCCTGACTTATCCATGCTAGGAAAATTTGACCTTGTCAGTCTCGCATCTCTGACTGCATCACTGTTTGACATGTGATAAACCAGGTCACTTGCGTAGTTAAAATCCTTATCCAAGAAATGTCTACAAAAGGCATTTTTGCTGTCGATCCTGTTTAATTTCCTTCGTTGTACCGAAGAATATATTCGTATAGATTATCGGAATCCTCAATTTCTCTGAAGTTTGGCCACCATACTACTAGTTGGTTATGCGCTTTAACCAGCTTAGCGTTAGAGCTTTATCGTGGTTTCGCAATCCATCACTAAAGACCACCATGGTCCCATGAATGTCCTTGTCTGGTTCCATAAAAATCGCATGAAGTACCAAGGTAATAAATTCTTCCAGTACTTTGGGAGGGGTACTTAACACCAAGCTAGGATATATCATTTCCGCAAGCAAAATTTCTTTTATAATGTTTATTGTCCTATGAATGGACAATCTTCTTGCATTCTTGTTTTTTTTTTTCAATCCCTGCTCAGGGGCGGATCTAAGGGGAGAGTGCAGGGGGTGCGCACCCCCCCTGAGATAACCTAGTCTGCGTTGTTCGCTTTTAAAAATTGTTTACGTCACCCTTCAGTTACGTCATTCCTTAGAGGTGCACCCCTCATAAGAAAAATCCTGGATCCGCCCCTGCTGCTTGACGTTTTTTTTTTTTTTTCTGAACTAATGGCTGTACGTGATATGTAACAAAGATTTCTAAAACATTTAGCACATTTGCTGCTTTAAACTCCGAGTAGTTCACATCACAGTTCTAAAGGAGTCCGATCCACCCCAACTTCCCGTTTCATGGCATTAATGTTTTAGATCGGAGGCAATTTAACACGTTTAAGTTGTAGAAATGAAACTCTTGCGGAATCCAAAACCGATAAAACCGCTGTAGGGTCGCCAGCAAACTGGAGCAGTCTCATTTCCAGACCATTCATTTTATTCCTTTGACATTTTCTTGCATCCTAATGGCAATGGACAGGATTTTAACTGAAACTACAAAAATAATCATAGAGCCGAAGGGGGACATCCCGTATAACTCCACGCATGTTAAAGGAGAGAGAGCATAGTCCGTTGTTAAAAAAGCGGTTTTTCTTATCGTCCCTTTTGCAAATGACTTATTAAAACATTCAACTAGAGGTTCCCCTAAAAAAAACCCAACGTCGTATGTCAGGCTCTGTAGGTAAACCATCATTTCCAGGAACCTTATCCGATGGAAAGGAGTTAAGACCTTGTTGCATTCATCAAGGGTTATTGAACTTACGGGCTGCTCCAGAAAAAAGATAAACATCAGGAGACTGGAGGGCAAAACACTAACGCCCACTGAGCCAGATGACAAAAAAGAGGCGAAATGAGTCAGGAAGAGAGGGACTCGGTTCTCCACTGGAGTTCATGCAAATGCCTCAATGGAAAAAACTGTTTCCTGGCCGGGACTCCCGCCGAACTTAACCCGTCGGAGCTGTTGCTCTCTTGCTCTCGTTGAGCATCTAGAGGGCAAACTGAGCAATCATTTCCATACTGGAACGCTGAGACCGTTGGAGTGTTTGAAACGCTTTCGAGGAATAAAATAGTAAATAAACCAACGGGATTGACAAAGGGTAAAGATTAGAACAAAAAGAGTAACTAACAACCCAGGGTTAAGGAGGGAGTCCCAGCCAGGAAACAGCGCTCCAACACGCCCGCGAACGGACAATACACGTGACACCCGATGAAACGGAATGTCCGTGCGGATTGCTGTTCCCAGCCGAAAATGATTGTGATCGAAAAAAAGGATAACAGGGAAAAACAAAAAACTTAAAAAAAAAAGGACTACAGTTAATCATCGCTAACGCCCTTGCGAACGAAAACACTTTATTGGGCTTTGGGCTGAAATAAGCCGCTAAGCAAAAAACAAGGCAGCCTATCAAACCAAGACAAAAAATTAAAACGACCCGCCCTGTTTAAGGGCACCGTTCATCCCATGGAGGACGCTTCACAGCAGGTGGGTTCTCCAGGTCTCTCTGCATCCTTAAAAACCAATTCTGCGTGTGCACTAGGCCGTTGCAATAGAAGCAAACGCCTCTGTTTTATAGGGTGCTGCGTTTTGCGCAGTTTTGACATCTCCAAGAGTCTTTCTGATGTTTGGGGCCGTACACTTGGCCGTTTAGATCGATCTAAATGAGATCGATCTTAGATCGATCCAAGACCACCTCCCGAGGTGGTCGGAGAGCGAGCCCCCGGCCAAGCAGCATGGGTAACAACCCAAGACGGACTCAAGGAGTACATAATCCTTCAAAATCAAAGGCGGAAGCCGCCCAAATGACAAAAATAATGATCCGTAAACAACCCAAAAGCCGATGAAAAAGCTCCACCACTTCCTCAAAAGAGTGGGGCCCGCAGCCGTTCAGAGACTCGAGAAGCTCTCTCTCGAGAAGCCCACGCAGAGCACAAAACTTCTTTGAAAAAAGGGCCTGAGGGCAATCAGAGACTCGAAACAAGCTCTCTAGAAAACGGACCTAAAGTCCGCAGAGCTACACCAAACTTTCTCTGAAAACGGGCCCGAAGCCAATCAGAGACTCGAACAAGCTCTCTATAAACGGACCAAAAGTCCACAGAGCTACACAAAAACCTCTCTGACAAGGGCCCGCAGCCAATCAAAGACTCGAAACAAGCTCTCTATAAACGGACCTAAAGTCCACAGAGCTACACAAAAACTACTCTGACAAGGGCCCGAAGCCAATCAGAGACTTTAAACAAGCTCTCTATAAACGGACCTAAAGTCCACAGAGCTACACAAAAACTTCTCTGACAAGGGCCCGAAGCCAATCAGAGACTCGAACAAGCTCTCTATAAACGGACCTTAAGTCCACAGAGCTACACAAAAACTACTCTGACAAAAGGCCCGAAGCCAATCAGAGACTTGAAACAAGCTCTCTATAAACGGACCTAAAGTTCACAGAGCTACACGAAACCTCTCTGAAAAGGGCCCGAAGCCAATTTGAGACTCGAACGCACTCTATAAAAACGGACCTAAAGTCCACGGAGCCACATTTCCAAACTTGAATAAACGCCCGACAGTCGCTAGGAGACTTAACGGGAAAAACTCTATATACATGTGTCAAAAAATCCCACAGAATGAAAAAACCAACCACCAAAACGGGACACCGTGAAGTGAAACAGAAACATGAACACGGTTATTCTGAATTCCTTTGACGATCTAAACACACGTGCGCGAAACAAAGAGGCAAAGCATGTAAAACTAATAAAATCTTTGGGAACCGCGTGCTAGACTGAACCTAAACCGAGGACAAACCACGAGTCGACCAAGAGAAAACTAAAATAGAAACACAAGCAAAAGCTTTGAGGAGAAAACTTGCTTCTAGACGCGAAGGGCGACGGACGAAATCCGAACAAATGTGCTCGAAGAATTGAAATACGCTAAATAACACCAAGAGAAAAATAACAAACCTAATAACAAACCTCGACAGCGCCTTGCTGGGCCGGAGCCGGTGCGTTGTTCTCTTGGATGGCCTAAGCAAATTGCTCGGCATCGGAACCGCGATGTCTTGGTCGGCCGTGATCTGTGTTCGGAGTTGATGCAAAAAACAAAAGCGAGCTTTCCACTGCGTGGTTTTCCGCCAAAAGATGCCAAATTAAGCAGGGAGCGGTTAATATATACCCGTTACACCAATGAGAGCGCCCCGAGGGGATTCCATACCCATTTGCACGAGACTACTGGCTTGCATGCATAATAAAGTATATTCAAATGACTTTGAATAGAGTAGCTGTGGTTTTGTGAGCGGGGAATATTTCACAGGCTCTATTCGTGCCGTGCGTGTTAGATTCAATAGGTCAAGGCAAGCAAATACGGATATCTCTTCTAATTAAAGCCGGCATAGTTTTTGAATGGCGAAAAGGTTCATTGATTCCACGAATGTATGAAGAGATTTCACGCGTCTAACACGCGACGCCAATCGAAAATACGAGGGTTTCGGCCCGTCTGAGAAGTTAAGCGGCCTTGCGAACAAACTGTAGAACATATAACCTGAAATGGAAGATATCCTGTAAAAGCGAATAGAATACTAAATAGGTAATAGTAGATTTATTCCGCTTCGACCAACTGACTTTCAACCTCAACGGCGTCTGTGTAAAATGAGCTGCTTGCGGGTCGCCGCCGTTTGATAATATAGTTTGCTTGAAGAGCATGCCGGGAAGATGGTAATATCCTCCTTTGAGCAAAGTACTATAAAATAATTGTGATTTTAAGACAGGAATACGACATTGTATCACGATTCTCAGATAATTTTGCCTGCTTTTCAGACGTCAATATTGGGCAAAAATGTTGATTACTTTGTCTTCTCTGGCAGATAAAACAACACTGTATTTAGCCTGTTCCAGAAGTTCAGGTATATGTAGGGGGAGCGAAGAATAGGCGAGCCGCGAGGCCAAAGGAAAAATATTCCCGCTCATTTGCTCGCCGGTTTTTAGCTCCCCCGGCCACACAATCGTAACGCCTGGAATAGGCCATACTGTATTCGCAACGATCCACTTCATCAACTTTATTGACTTTTTTCAAGTTGCAATTCATTCAGAAACAGTCCGTCAATGACTAGAGACACTATTCGACAGTTGTGTTACACCAGTGTGGTAATTTATCACCAAACTGCACCATTTTGTTTCTGTTTCTGTTTCAACTTTATTGACTTTTTTCAAGTGGCAATTCATTCAGAAACAGTCCGTCAATGACTAGAGACACTATTCGACAGTTGTGTTACACCAGTGTGGTAATTTATCACCAAACTGCACCATTATGTTTCTGTTTCTGTTAATAAATAAACATTTTTTTGGTTTTTGTAATGAAACCAAATCCCCGTGACACTGCTCATGCGCACAGCGAAGCTCGATGTAAACAAACCGTTCAAACAAACAAAAAACATCTTTGATACTCATCTTTTCGTTAGCATTCGATAAAGTAGATCGTTGTGTTGAATACAGTGTTGTTTTATCTGCCAGACGTGACAAAGTAATCAACATTTTAGCCCTTCCTTCGAAGAAAATTGTGAATTTTGGTTTTGAACGCGAGGAACCCAATAAATAGCCGCGGTGAATTTTTTTGATTAATTACAGGCTGGTTTTTGAGACGGCAATACAACTTTGTATTGACGTCTCAAAAGCAGACAAAAGTATCTGAAAATCGTGATACGACTTTGTATTATTCGACTGTGACGTCATTTTACCTTATAAGGAAAAGAGAACACGCAAAATATCCGAGCATGTTACACAGTAGATTGCCGTGTTACACAGTAGATTGCCGTATTACACAGTAGATTGCCGTGTTACACAGTAGATTGCCGTATTAGACCTTAGGGTCCCGATTTAAAGACGCAAGCTATTATAAATATAAGAATTTTAGTCGAATAATAAATCCCTTATTCGATGGTTTAACTTGTAATACTTGCGGATATTTCACTGACTGCTCGTAAAATATCGTGTGTATTATCTGTTAAACCATCGAATAAGGTTTATGTATTGACGTCTCAAAAGCAGACAAAGGTTTCTAAGAATCGTGATACTGACCGGTATTGTAAGGCGTGGGTACAAGTCCGTACAAGTTTGAATTTTTATGAACAAATGGTTAACAGCGTGCACTAAAGGCAATAGTAAACGCGACCGAGTGTGTTGTTGAGTTAAACTGAATTACAAGTTTATCGTAACTATTACAATTTTCTCAAATGTGATTGGTTCATAAATCTCTGTATTTTCTTCTTCTTTATATGCAAAGTTGCAATCGGACAGTTTCGTGATCTTTTTCAATGCCAGTTTTGCAGTGATAAAATTGTATATATTAACGCTTTTGATTGAAAAAATCCTTTATTCAAGTTATTCTCTTGAATTCCTTCTCGGAAATTGTAATGGAAGCAGGGCTTCGTGTCGTCCAATTCTGTGTAATCATAGTCGTGATCAACGAATCGCACTCCCGCTACGCGGTCGTCCGTTTTGTTAATCAGTCGTGTTTGAAAACAGAGTTTTTAATTATAGGAATATAGGTATTAGGAATTAGGTATTAGGAATGACTAGCATCGAAGCGGAGTATACCAAGTGTGCAATGCCCAAACATTTCACAATGAGGCACTTTCCAAGTAGAGAAAGATTAGTAAAGAAGTATTTTTCGAAAAAAATCGAAAAATACTTCTTTACTAGTGTGTTCACCACGATGAACAACAACAACCCTTGTTACGATATAGAGAAAGATTGCGTGCCCGCCAAATATCAAGTTTTGTAATAATGTTATCTATTTTCATTTCTACGTTTTTCTTGTTATTGTCTTTCATGTTATAAGAAATAAACGTTCCTAGTGCTCTCACAGGTTCCTTGGTCCACTTTAAGCCAAAAGGTTTGGAGTCGTTAAATCTCCAGGAGCCTAACCATATTGCTTTGGTCTTTTCCACGTTGACTTTTAGACCTGAAATATCACCGAATTGTTCTACAAGTTTAATTGAATTTTCGACTGAGGTTAAATTTCCTATAAAAAGTGTAGTGTCATCAGCAAATTGTCCAATCTTATGCTCGGTTGAAAATAATTTGATTCCTTGTATAGTGCAGTCTTGTCTAACCTTAGCTGCTAAGATTTCTACCCCTAAGATAAAAAGGTAAGGGGAGAGGGGACACCCCTGTCTTACTCCCCTCGATAGTTTAAAGTAGTCTGTTGTATATCCATTATGTAAAACAGAGCTTTCAGTGTTCGTGTACAGCGTCTTGACCCATTGCTTTAAAAAGGTTCCAAAGTTGATCAAGTTCAAAGTTTGCTGGATGAAATCCCATTCTTCTGTGTCAAAAGCTTTTTGAAAATCTAATGGAAGTATACCAGGAATGTCCTAAAGTTTTGTCTGTTACATGATGTCATTAATTAGTCTTATATTTTGTCTGATGTATCTACCTTTCATGAAGCCTGTTCGGTTACAGTTGATTAAACGCGGAAGGACTTTTTCTATTCTTGAAGCGATTGCCTTTGACAAAATTTTATAGTCAACGTTTAACAAAGTTATTGGTCGCCAGTTAGATAGGACAGATAGCTCTTACTCTTATGTCTGTGTTTTCCTTTGGGATAAGCGTTATTATTCCTCTACGTTGTGAGATGGACAGCTCACAGTCTTCATAAGCCGCGTTGAAACTATTAAGAAGATCTTGCAGGCCTAATAACTCGAAGAAACACCTGTAAAACTCGACAGTAAAACCATCTTCTCCTGGTGATTTTCCATTCCTCATTGATTTTAAAGCTGTTCGCCATTCTTCTAAGGTTAATTTACTCTCACATTCTTCGTATTCCTCCTCGCATAGTTTGGCATTTGTAAATCTATGTTCCACGTGAATTCTAGAAAGGACTCACTTGTAGCCTTGCAATATCTACAAATTACCGTAAAAAGTTTTAATTTCGTCAATTATTTGACTCTCGTTAACTGTGATATGACCCTCGGAAATTTTCAGTCCAGTTGAGACTTTCTTATTGAATTTTTTTTTCCATATTAAAGAAATACTTGGTAAGTTTCTCTCCTTCCTCAATCCATCGTTCTTTGGAGCGAAACATGGCGCCTTCGGCCTTTTTTTTTTTTAAAGACGTCTAAGCTCATTTTAATTTTAATTGTTAATCAGTCGTGTTTACAGATCGAATTGGACTCCAATCAGTCTTTTACCACTATTAATCGCATAAATAACAAAATTCGAGAATAAAAAGGCTGTGTGGTCTTTTTTGTACTCAAGACGTCAAGGGTATTTTCTATCAGTTTGAAAGCATGAGAAAAACACGAATTAACGCTCGCGCAACGTAGATGTCCAACAGACCTCTTTAGCTTGTATGTTTTGTTTTCTCAATGTAGATCATGTGATGTTACCCTAGACAACTGTTTCTTTTAAATTTTGTTTTCTTCACGTGCAGTGCATATGTATGCATAATTTATGAAAAGACAAAGAACAAACTCCCTTGAGAACATCACATGACCTACATTGGGAAAACAAAACATACAAGCTAAAGAGGTCTATTACCGCTATCCAATTACATAAAAACGTCAGCGATATTTTTGAAGAGAAACAGCGATAATAAACGCATTTAAGTGAACCTGATTGATTGTAATTGGTCATCCGTGTGCCTATTTCTTACGTAGTTTGCGCGCGGTCACGTGGGTGTCCATTACAGTTATCCAATCCTCGGTAGGAAAAAATATGGCGACCTGTACATTTACCCACAATTCTTAGCGCACAAAAACCGTAACAACGTTCATAAAAATGTAACGAAAAGTTATAAAATCTTCAAACCTAGTCTACACATTGTCTTTAGTACTGGAACAAATATTGTAAAAATTTGGCTTTCTTTGTGCCTTATGTGCTGTGTTAGGTCCGCAAGGTATTGTGGTAAAATGAACAGCCGCCATCTTTTTTCCTACCGTGGATTGAATAGCTGTAATTGGATGCCTACGTTGCGCACGCGTCAATCAGGCACACTTAAATGCGTTCTTTATTGCTTTGTCTCTATGAAAATATTTCTGAGACTTTTTAATGTCGAATCTTGTTATTGGTGTGATTAATTAGGAATTGAACTTCGTGTTGTTGTTCTCACATTTTCTTTTCCAAAATTGGCTAGAACAGACCATGATTTGTGCCTCTCTTGAGAATTGATTGATTTGTTTCTCATGGTGCCATAGTATTATTTTGGCTAGAACAGACCATAATTTGTTCCTCTCTTAAGAATTGATTGATTTCTTTCTCATTGTGTCATTTTATTATTTTGGCTAGAACAGACCATGATTTGTTTCTCTCTTAAGAATTGATTGATTTCTTTCTCATGGTGTCATTAGTATTATTTTGTAAATAAGTAAATTTATTGTAGCATGGCTTTGATTAAAAAAGGTCAAAATCGCCGGACACTGCCCCTTTAAAAAGAGTTTTACATTTTTTATCGGCGATCAATTCGGTGTCATTCATGAGGGGAGTTATGGTTAAAAGCAATGATTCAGATTCCTATCCCTTTTAACCTTAAAGGGTACCCTGTAAGGTTCAACTGAGTATTGAACTGCACAACCTCAAATTAACAAAAACAGTATTTTTAATCCTTGAAGGTACGACGGGCATCCCCGTCAATATTGTTTTCCAGAAACTATGGAGTGTCTGAGCCTTAGCTTCGTGGGCTATGATTCCTGGGCTCTCCTTGGGTTTACGGGTACAAAAAAAGAAATTAATGCTCAGACACTGGACATGCTGTGTCGCGGGTTAAAAACAATATGAGCAACTGGTTTTGATTCGAAGTTGAAATTAATTCAATGTCACAACGCGCTAACATCTGTGCAAAGCAGGAACCTGCGAACTTTTATTAAGCATTATACAATGAACTGAGTACTACACGCTCTGTGATTGGTCGTTGCCCATGATCTATCAGAGTACAGACGCACGGCTGACGTCATAGAAAAATTGTTTGCTTTGTTTTGTCCAACATGGCGCACAGTTTTGAAAATGTTTGCGAGATTATTCTGGATTGGGCAAGTGAAAGCCTCGAAAAATGTTTAGCAGGAGCTGTTTATGAGCAAGAAAAAGAAGAAACCATGACAAAAAGTGTTCTTGGCGACTTGAAAAATACCTAAACTGGAACAAATCTTCGAACAGTCGAGCGCTACGAGGCAAGTTCGTAATTTTACTCTTTTTACTTTTCTGTTCATTGTATAAAACAAATAGATTCCATTTTGCCGTGTGTCTGTTCAGTTATAGATCACAGAAGACGTCAAAATGTGGTAAGAACATCAGTGACACACTCGCCTGCGGCTCGTGTGCCACTTTTTTGTTCTTACCACATTTTGACGTCATCTGTGATCTATAACTGAACAGACACACGGCCAAATGGAATCTATTTGTTAAATAGTACACATTTTCTATGACTTTACCGGCGTAATAGAACCACGCGGGATGTTGGGAGAACACGAGAAAAGCTTGTAAACGGCGAGTGGTTTACAAGCTTTTCGAGTGTTCTCCCAACATCCCAAGTGGTTCTATTACGCCGGTAAAGTCATAGAAAATGTGTTCTATTGCTTTTATGAAATAACTATGAAAAGCGTTTGGAAAGAGGGAAATTTGTTGTATTTTTGTGCCGATCAAGTAGCTTGTTCTCATAACATTCATCATATGACCGGAAAAACCAATCAGAGCCGCTGAAAGAATGAACTTTACACGATGCCACTGACAAAGCTGCACTGACAAATTCACGGGTTCAACGAAAGTGATGAAAAGTTTTAGCGCTTTGATATTCGTCAGTTGGAATTTATCAGCTGAAAGAAGAAAATATATTCAATGATTCAAAAGTTCTTTGAATGGGAAATCCAGAAAATTGTGTCCGGAATCTGCCGCCGCAAACATGAATGCACGAGGAAAGTTTGAAAGCCTAAAATTTTTTTGGCGTAAGTCATTAAGCTTAAGCTTATGTTGGATTCAAAGATTGCCTTCTTGTCAAGAATTTTTCAATTGGAATAAAGGTTAGTTCCAGAAACTCAGCTTCTGAAAATGTTTTCGACTTTATCCACTTACTTTGAAGTGTACAATGAAGCCCGTACTTCTCTACATTTTAAGTTCTGAATGAAAACTAAGCTCATTGTTTTTTAAGCCTACAGTTGAATTGTTTGATCATTCCATGCAAATAATTTGTTTAACCATAAACCTATAATTTTTGTTAGCTTCATTTTCTTCTTGCTAATTATCATCCTTGCTTGGACACATAATCAGAATTTAAACTGCATCGGGTACGAAAGTATTCAATGAAAAAATCTCAAAAACAAAACACGATAAAGCGTAAGATAAATGGAATCGGCATAAAATAATTATCCTAAACAACAAAGCTATAAGCTTAAGCCTTGCTTTTTAATTCCACTGTGAAAATCCGTCTTATTTAGAAGTTATCTTAGGATTTGTAGGAACATTTATAAACTTCAGTTCAGTGAATTTCAATCGAAAATTCCTCAGTTTGAAAGCCATTGTTTTCTCTTTGGGATCCATAATTTTTGAGCTTTCCACTAATAGCTAAACCTTCAGTTCAATGAACTTCACAAAGTACATATCGAGGTTGTTTTGATTGTCATTGATCGCTGCATGTAAGCCTTTCCAAGCCAATGTTCAATGAAAATATATTCCTGTTGTTGATATCAGTTTTAAAATATTAAAGCTTAGTGTTCTTTTGTCGTTAAGCCGTTTTTTGTTTGCGTGCGTGGGAATTTTTTTTTTTATTTTGTAGGTTTGAGCAGCAACTTATCGTTTACAAGAAACATATCTTCTCTTCTCATCTTCTAACAGACCACAATATGCAATAAGACACTAAACCGGCTCGAGTTGTGAAATTCTTTCTCCTCACGCTTGTGTTGATGCAGTGGAAAATTGAACTTTGTTTACTTTACAGTTTCGCTTGCGCGGTTTTCTATGAGTTTACCGGCACAATAGTTAATAGGTCTTTGGCCAATCAGAACGCGCGTAGTATTTCAGTTATTTTATAATACTGGTTACGCTTCATTCCTCGACGTTTATTTACTTTACGTCACTTTACAGCTTATTTACTGTGATGCCATTTCCGTATTCCAACAAAACAATCCCATAACCCCCTGTTCGTGCCTAGCCTCCAATAATTCCTGGAGTGGGCAGTTCCAGTGCCTTTTCTTCTACGTATATGTATACGGCTTAAACTTAAACGTAATCAATTTGCTTTTTCACCTGAGTGATTTTTATCCTTTTGTTTTCTGAAACCTTGCCAGGAAAAGTAATACGAAGACAAAGCGAAGACAACTTACAAAGGCCGTTGAGGAAGACGCAAGAACGCGACCAGAATTCGCAAAGGCAGATGAGGGAGATGGCACCAAGGGAAGAAAACGCTCAAAGGCAGTTGAGGGAGATGCAACAACGTGAAGAAAACTCTCAAAGGCAGATAAGGGAGATGCAACAACGTGAAGAAAACTTGCAAAGGCAGATGAGGGAGATGCAACAACGTGAAGAAAACTTGCAAAGGCAGTTGAGGGAGGTCAGACAACGTGAAGAAAACTCTCAAAGGGAGATGAGGCAACGTGAAGAAAACTGTCAAAGGCAGTTGATGTTAAAAGATCGGCAAGTGAATGAACTACAGTTAAGTCTTGCAACAGCGCAGCAAACAATAAGTGAACAGCGTAGCCAGGAAACATGTGACTGGGTCATTCCACGAGATGAAATTCAGATGACAGACAGATGCCTCGGGAGGGGAGGATGGGGGAGTGTTTATGAGGGAAAATATTGTGGCTGTACTGTAGCTGTGAAACAAATCCATGATTTAATCCTTTCTCCTCATAACATACGTCTTTTTGAGAGAGAAATGGACGTTGCTTCTAAATGCCGCTACCCCTCTTTATTACAATTTATCGGAGCAACACATGATGAAGAAAGTCCCCTATTCGTTACCGAGCTCATGGAGACAAGTTTACGAGCCTTGTTGGGGCGGCGACAACTCTCCGAAACAGAAATATTTACAGTTTCCCGGGATGTCGCCCAAGCTCTGAACTACCTCCACCAGAAAAAACCTGAACCCATCATTCACCGAGATGTCAGTAGTGCCAATGTGTTGCTATGGAGACAGGGGGACCAATGGAGAGGCAAAGTTTCAGATTACGGCACCGCTAACTTTATGCAGAATACCATGACTGTGGCTCCAGGAGCCCCCATTTACAGCGCTCCAGAAGCACTTACATCAAACCAAACAGTCAAGGTTAGTTTTACATGATTTACAATGCTCCTGAAGCACTTTCATCGAACCAAACAGTTAAGGTTAGTTCTCTATTATTTACAGCGCTCCTGAAGCACTTTCATCAAACCAAATGACACCTTTCACTTTCGCAGGTTTAGAATTTGTGGGTAAAAATTTCATGAAATTTGATGTGCCAATTAAAAACACAGGAAAAAAAAAACAGGGGTTTATAAGAAATCAATAACGACCTTTCTCCTGTCGACCATTTCTTTGGATGCAGAGTTTCTTGTATCTTCTAACCCGTTAACCCTATTCGGCCTGGGCTTTTTTTGAGTTCCTGAGCCTGGGGGGGGGGCACATTGTGCCCCCCCTTCGTAACTTCAAGAACATGAAGGCTACGACAATGAAACCTAGGGGGTACATAGTACGTCCGAAACTGTCTCCTTTGTGGTCCGCACAATGGAACAATGACGTCATATGACGTAGTTATTAGGTAATTAGTTATACGGCCGCCATCTTGGATCCGCCATCTTGGATTTCTGAAATTTTTTAAAACCTCTTAAAAACCATCCAAATTCACTCAAAATTAATCAAAACCAATAAATAAATGCTAAATGACGTAAAAATATAAAAGTTATACCAATAAACATTGTTTGTCTTCATTCAAAGGTACAAATATGCAAATTTCAAAAAACATGGCTGTCAAAATCTTGTTGCCATGGAAACATCAAGTCACGTGATCAAAAAATTGTCATATAAAATTGTTAGCAGATAAATTTTAGGAAAAGTCACAAAGTTTGATGGCGTTTGAATACATATTAAAGAAGTTATGATCGTTCAAAGTTAGCGCGGGCACTTTGTGCCCCCCCCCCAGGCCGAATAGGGTTAAGCAACACTGAGGGCCGGTTATTTAAACGAAGTTTAGACGGTGTTTAACAAAACCGCTGTCTAACCCCATTTCAATCTGACCAACCCTAATATTCAAACGCTATTTACAGTAACCATTGTCAAGTAGGCATACAACACAGACTAGAAATACATGTATTTAAACACTATTTATAGTAACCATTGTCAAGTAGGCATACAACACAGAATAGAAAAACATTTATTTAAACGCTATTTACAGTAACCATTGTCAAGTAGGCATACAACACAGAATAGAAAAACATTTATTTAAACGCTATTTATAGTAACCATTGTCAAGTAGGCATACAACACAGACTAGAAAAACATTTATTTAAACGCTATTTACAGTAACCATTGTCAAGTAGGCATACAACACAGACTAGAAATACATTTATTTAAACGCTATTTATAGTAACCATTGTCAAGTAGGCATACAACACAGACTAGAAAACATTTATTTAAACACTATTTACAGTAACCATTGTCAAGTAGGCATATAACACAGACTAGAAATACATTTATTTAAACACTATTTATAGTAACCATTGTCAAGTAGGTATACAACACAGACTAGAAATACATTTATTTAAACACTATTTATAGTAACCATTGTCAAGTAGGCGTACAACACAGACTAGAAAAACATGTATCTCCTGAAATAACCAACTTATAAACAGATATGAGGTCCATTAATTTTCTAAAACCGTGGTCTAAGTTAGACTTTGCTTAAATAACCGGCAATAATATAAGTTTGTTTGTTTGCACTTTGGCGTGTACCATTACCAAATGTTTTTCTTTTTTCTTTTCTAAAAACTGATGTTCTTAAAGGGGTTATGTCACCAGATTGTAGTATGACTTTGAAAAGCCAAAAGACATTTGTATCAAAGGAAACTTAAAAGGGGTTATGTCACCAGATTGTAGTATGACTTTGAAAAGCCAGAAGACATTTGTATCAAGGGAAACTTAAAAGGGGTTATGTCACCAGATTGTAGTATGACTTCGAAAAGTCAGAAGACGTTTGTATCAAGGGAAACTTAAAACTGATGTTCTTAAAGGGGTTATGTCACCAGATTGCAGTTTGACTTTGAAAAGCCAGAAGACATTTGTATCAAAGGAAACTTAAAACTGATGTTCTTAAAAGGGTTATGTCATCAGATTGTAGAATGACTTGAAAAGCAAGAAGACATTTGTATCAAAGGAAACTTAAAACTGATGTTCTTAAAGGGGTTATGTCACCAGATTGTAGTATGACTTTGAAAAGCCAGAAGACATTTGTATCAAAGGAAACTTAAAAGGAGTTATGTCACCAGATTGTAGTATGACTTTGAAAAGCCAGAAGACATTTGTATCAAGGGAAACTTAAAAGGGGTTATGTCACCAGATTGTAGTATGACTTCGAAAAGTCAGAAGACGTTTGTATCAAGGGAAACTTAAAACTGATGTTCTTAAAGGGGTTATGTCACCAGATTGCAGTTTGACTTTGAAAAGCCAGAAGACATTTGTATCAAAGGAAACTTAAAACTGATGTTCTTAAAAGGGTTATGTCATCAGATTGTAGAATGACTTGAAAAGCAAGAAGACATTTGTATCAAAGGAAACTTAAAACTGATGTTCTTAAAGGGGTTATGTCACCAGATTGTAGTATGACTTTGAAAACCAGAAGACATTTGTATCAAAGGAAACTTAAGTCTAGTTTTGTTAACGATTACTATTAACATTAGTGCACGAAAACTACTGATGTGTGATTTTAGCAGCGGATGGTTAGGATGGAAATGGATGGCAACTTGAAAAGTTTAGACTAAAATGTTCAGGTTCTTCCTTTGTGTCTTCGAAAAATCAATAAAAAAAATTACTCTGGTTTGTTCTTCCTCTAAGAATTTACCTAATATTTTCCTTTTTAGGTTCATAGAAAAGTTTTTGCACGATTGAGTGTGCTTGTCAGTAATTTTAGCAGAGTTTTTACGAAAACAAAAAAACAGTGGATAAGCGTGCCCTCTGTCTGGTCTACATTTAATCATGAGACAGTGAAGTGATAGTTTTCGAATTTATGAAGCAACCAAGGAATAGTTAAACTGGCGCCGGATTAACTCGCCTGTTAGTAGTATATTTGTTGCTGGAAGTAACTTAAATGTCAGTAATAGAGCGGTTTTCAATTGAGTCACTCTGGCCAATCACAACAGACACCGACAATCCAATGAACTAATCAGAACTCAAAGCAAATACATGTAGCCGGCGCCAAGCGCGGGAAAACGCGTGCGAGCAAGTCACGATTGGTTTTGGTTTTACTTCTGATTGGTTAATAAAGTGGCGCGAGATTTTTTAACCAATCACAAAGCGAAGCAATACAAAACCAAAGCAATTGCGAAATTACTTTCGACACAATTGAAAACCACTAATAACAATGTAGTATCAGTAATAGATGAAATATGAGCAGCAGAACTGTGTGGATATTCATGGTATTCTCACCGGGGCACCCTTATTTTCCATTCCTCGGGCATTGGGCGACGGCAAGTGACACCGCTAACCTGCCCACCTACCCGCAGCGAGACCACCATGCCAACTTACAGCCGCGTTCCCATAACTAAACAAAACCCTAGGTGAATGAAAGTAAGGGCTGCGGTTTGAATTAATCACAGTTTGGCTGCGAATGTTTATCTTACTTATAAAATATTAGTAGCGATGAAGCTTATTAGCATTCATATTAGTATTCTGTATCGATGATGCAATATAACCTTCATAAACTTAAACTTTCATTTATTTTGTATTTCTCTTAATGAATTATTTGAAAATTGATTTTATCATATTGAATGATGTAGAATAATATTTAATTATTATTGTTGTTAGGTTGATGTTTTTAGCTTTGGCGTTCTTCTGTGTGAAATGTGTATCAGGGAACTTCCAGATCCTAGAAGGCGTGACGAACAAGTTGTTCTTGTGACGAACCACGTGTTTCGAGACCTGGTGCGACGGTGCCTGCAAGAAAATCCTGAGATGAGACCAAACATGCAACAGATCATTGATGAACTGGAGGAGTTTAATACAGCATCATAATTAAACATATATGTAAGTTTGTTTGGTTGGGTTTTTTTTTCTCCAATTATTTATTAGTACATTTTTTCCGTTAGCGCATAGTTAATAGAACTAACTGGTTATGAAGCTCAATCAGTTTTAAAAAGAGTGTACAAAGCTGCTTTGTTTTATGTTGAATGAACCGTGACCCTGCACATTGTTTTGTTTAACGTGTGAGCCCAAATGTTTCTACTGGTCAGTTGCTCATATGCATTTCAATACCTTTTGTGTTTTGTGCAGGGTCAAGGCAGACGAACAAAAGAAATGGAGAACAAAAACATTTGTTGTCTAATCACGCTGCAGTGAAACGAAAACAAAATAATTTCTAACTTAGTACCAGTAATAAAACCAGACTACAGGAGGAGGCATCTCGTTTATTGATCACGCATAAACGGCTTTAAACATAGCTGAATACAACTATCATAGTAAACCTAGATCAGCCATACTCTGTAATACAAAAATTTACTAAAGCAAAATTTTTAGATTGAATCGGATCGAAAAACGGAGATGCCGTCGAATGACAACTCCTAACTAACAAACCCTTAAATATTCAATTCGTAACATGATGACGTAACCTACATACCAACGAATCTACATACCAACACGCAGCTATATTACAATAACAACGTGAAAAATTATATATAACAAAGGACTGACTGAGTTTCATAACCAGTTTGTTCTTTTAACTATGGTTACTGGTATTGTATTAAAATATATATGGTTACTTGATGGAGTTTGTTCAACAAGGATTTTCTGACATAGATTTAGGATACTTATTAAACGAAAATGATGCGGACAATAGAACACTAAATTGATTCGATTTTTAGAGGCTAGAGTAGACTAGTGTGATACCTTGAAGACAACTCAGGGGAAAATGAGCAAGATGTTTAAAACCCGTTGACGCTTTTTCAATGCATATATTAGACTTGTTTAAGAGTATTAATTTCACATGGAACACCAAGAAGAGAGTTTAAAACTTCTCTTTAAATATTGGATTTTGTAATAGAAATTATTCATTCGAGAATGAAGAGCTTTTGATGTCAAAACGCGCCTCGGTGCGTTCTCTTTTTTTCTTCGATCACCGTTGTGGGTGATTACGAAACTGTTGTTCATTAATGAGTGTGAACTAATCTGGTTAGCATGTTTTAACGGGGAGGGGAGGGGAGGGGAAGGGAGGGGAAGGGAGGGGAGGGAAGTGTAGGGTTAGGGTTTATTGTTCATTTATGAGTGAACTAATCTGGTTAGCATGTTTTAACGGGGAGGGGAGGGGAAGGGAAGGGTGGGGAGGGGTGGGGAGTGTAGGGTTAGGGTTTATTGTTCATTAATGAGTGTGATCTAACCTAGTGGGGAGGAGAAGGGAGGGGAGGGGAGGGGAGGGCAGGTGAGGTGGAGGGGGAGAGAAGTGAAATTTCACGTTTTTAGACGGCCAAAACGCGGAGAAGGAAAATCGATATCGAAATTTTTTTCCATTTTCTTATCACAACATCATGTAGATTCGATCAAGCAAATAAAAAAATCACTGTCATATACACTTTAAAGAAAATTAAAGATGGCGATGGTTAGTTCTCCATCTCAAAGATGCGCCATATTTACAAACCATATCAAAGAGTTACAGCTAGTTACAGCAGGTATCTTATGACATGGTCACCGCTCGGCAGTAATCAGAAGCCGCTTAAAATAATTGATTAAAGGCCGTGAAAAAGGAAAGCCGTTATGTAGGAAATTTCATTAAGTTCATTCTCTTGAAAGTGGGCCTTCACTGCATGAAACAGATCATTGTTTCATAAAAGGCACGAGTAGATAAGTCGCTCATGAAAACTTATGATACGTTCAAATATATGCAATGAAATATATTCAGTAGATAGGTATCAAGTATTTGTAGTTAAAGCGGTTTTCACTTGAGTGTCTTAAACCAATTCTGGCCAATCATAGCAGACGCAGACAATCCAATGAACCAATCACAACTCGAAGCAAATACATGTAACCGGCGCCGAGCGCGAGCGAGTCGTAATTAGTTTTGGTTCAATTCTGATTGGTTGAGAAAGTGGCGTGATTATTTATTAACCAATCACAAAATCTAATGATATAAAAGCAAAGTAAATGCGCATTAGTTTGGACACTCTGCTGCAAACCGTTCTAGAAAGGAACATTTTATATGCACAAAAATAAACAATGTATGTTTACAATTATAGTAATGCAGTTAGGTAAGGCGTTACGCTTACTGTACATTTTTTTAATGGACTTCATTTAGGCAGTAGTAGATATTCCTTGTATTTTTAAAGATGATTTTTATATGAGTACAGTAAAAAGCCACGTATAAGAACCTAGATTTTTCCAACTTAGCCTAAATAGGTTCTTATACAAATGGTATTTAGTGGGATTTTAGGCTACTTAGGTTCTTAAATTGGTTCTTAATTTGATAGGGGCACTAGCGATCAGCACAGATAACTACTACAGGGCATATGTGATATGGACAGCCATTGATGCATGACATAGATGCAAGGAAGTTTCAATGTGCTTCAAAAACTGTGACTTCGAAAATGAGAGAGACACATGGGACTGTATTCTCAAAACAATTGCATTGTGTAATCCAGTATTGGCGCAGACATGATATGGTTTTCATTTTAGTTCATTCTTTGAATCTTACTGACTTAAACCCAGAGTAAAATTTTTTTCTGTATTTTCATCTGTGCCTTCATTTTTGTGAAATAAGAACCTATTAAAAATTTTAGGCTTAATAGGTTCTTATGAAAAGGGGGTTTGAAATGAAAATTTTAGCCTAACAGGTTCTTAAATTTTAGGTTCTTATACGTGGGTTTTTACTGTATTTCAGTAGAAACTATCTTTTTTCGTTATTTTCTAACATTTTTAGAGCTTTTGTAGGTGGCTTCAGCCTCATCCAATATATCTCAATGTTATAAAATCAAAAAAAAAAAAGCTGCGAAAAACCAGGCATAACTAATCAATGATCAATGACGTCAATAAGTATCAATGGGTAATCAATTAATTAATCATTGAGTTTTGCCAATACTCAATGAGTAATCAATGATTAATCGAACCCAAAAAATTTTGTGGGTCATTGATTACTCATTGCTGTCATTGATAATTCATTTTAAACCAACAGAGACCTTCCAGTACACCCATTTCTCTTCCTGCCACCCACCAGGGGTCAGAAAAGGGCTCATAAAAGGTGAAGCCCTGAGACTTTTAAGAACAAATTCCTCGGCGAAATCATTCAGTGAGAATATCAACAACTTCAAAGCACGCCTCCGTGCTAGAGTCTACATTCACAATCTCATTGAGAAAATAATTTCCGAGGTAAAATTCAATGAACGGAAGTTATCTTTGCAGCAAGAGCAAAAGGAGAATATGCGAAAAAGAATACTGCCTTTCTTAACAACTTACCACTCGGCGTTGCCTAATCTTAAGGTTACAGTGTACCTTCGGGGGTGTCTCCAGTATAACAGCTCTAGTGTCTTAAGATTACACTTAACATACCTAAACCCAGATATCAAATTAAAGCTTATAGAGCTGGCTATCTAAATATATGGAAACCATTTGGTAATAAAGTGAATTGTCGAATTTTTTACGACGTCTAAATTCGAAAGTCCGAATCAGCTTTAAAACGCTATAACTCAAATCGATTATTGTATTTTGCTAATTTGATTTGTTCTCGGATTTCCGGACACGAAGCGCTAAAAAAACATGTCGGCGATTTCTCATATTCAATTGCAGTGAAAAGTTACAGAATATTTTCGAAAAAGGGAGAAAAAAAATTGGAATGATCGCACGGAAATGGCTCTTGACGAAAAAGTTTTCGGAAATAAGAAATTCGCCGACGCGTTTTTGTTGATTATATGTTAGCCTAGCTTCTGTCCAAATTTGAGGAAAATCGAACAAATTTCCTTTGAGTTGTAGCTCTTTAAAGTGTCCCCAACAAGCGAAAAATTAACTTTGAGAAAACAGCGCTTAAAAAAACATATCGCTTCATGAACAAACTCCGCCCACAAAAGTTATACTGTCATTTCTCCGTCAATGTTCACTATTTTTCGATAATTTTTTTTTTGAAAGTTCATTCTGTAAACTTTATTTTGACGCCAAAAAAAAAAAAATTCGATAAATTTTCGATCTGAAGGTACCCTGTAACCTTAAAAACATCTTAATGAGCAAATGGCATTTAATTCAGAACCAACCATTGCTAAGAGCAATATACAAAGAGCCTCCACCTATCTCATACAAAAAAGGAAAATCCTTGGGGTGTATTTGTTAGAGCAAAACTCTAAAGGTCACGGTTCCACGTTATCACGAGCTTATGAGTCGTGTCTGGCCTGTCAACACCTCTTTTAAGCAAATCAATGACTGACATCAATGACTAATCAATGACCAAAAATTGCGTGGGTCATTTATTAGTCATTGGTACTCATTGAGTATTGGTAATGCTCGATAAGTAATCAATGGATTACTCATTGATTATTCATTGATTACTTATTGATTACTCACTGATTACTCATTGATTACTCATTGATTACCCATTAATTACTCATTAATTACTCATTGATTACTCATTGACTACTCATTGATTACATTGATGACATTGATTAGTTCAGCCTGGAAAAGAGAAGTAGTATTTTTTCTCGTGTATTAATTTTTTATTAAAATTAACAAGTGATAGGAATTCGTATCCAGTTTTATAATTGAATGAAAATTAGGCATCCTAAGAAATGTTTTTAGATTGTTCAAGTATTAACCAATGTTCGTGATACTAATTTGTAGAGTGAATAATTAGCAGATAAACCCGTGCGTTCTTGTAAAGGTATTGTCTTACGTAACAGACGCTGGTTAATAAATGAATTAGCAGACAAACCCGTGCGTATTTGTTAAGGTATTGTCCTATGTAGCATGCGCTGGTTTATATATGGCGCGGAATTTTGAGGTCCTGCGTGAGAGGCCCGCTTCCCTTTCTTTCGTGCTAGCCCCTCGTGCGCGTATCCTCGAAGTCTTCTCCAATATATGAAGTGGCGCCCGCTACGTTGGCTATAAAGAAGTAATAGTTGTTATTTAGAAGATGTGTTGTACTGATTTCAAGTAGAGTTGAACCTCCCTTTATGGACACCTCCAGAGAGGTCAAAGTACACACGTTTGCTCCATATACAACAGACACCTCCGTAATAGGAACACACGGTCCGTTTGCTGCAGTGTAGCTTGTGAACGGACTCCTTACTGGGTGTATAGTATTAGAGAGGTTGAACTGGACCTGACCCTGAAGTAGGCCTAGCCACAAATATCATGTAAAATCGCCTAAATATCTTTCCGGAAATTCTCACAAATTTTCCTAAATATCTCGAAAAATCCTCTAAATATCTTTTTACATTTTGTTTTAAAAATAAACTTTTTGAAACAATTAGGCCAAAATTTTCACTTGTGGAAGTTGAATAACTGTAGGAGAGCTGTCTACATCAATATTGTGGAAATAAGGACAGTAAAACAGATTTCTTAACAACAGTTTAATATTTTCTCAGTCTCTCATTACTGGGTTGGTCAGTTGGTCATATGATGCCCGATTTAGGGTGTCAGCTCCATTGTACATTGTACACTTCCATTGTATTAGGCAAAATTATGTATTCTAATATATTCTATGGTATTGTATTCTATTGTATTGTCATTCTTTTGTGTTCTAATATTCTATTGTTTTAACAATAGAATAAGTGTTACCCCTAAATCGCGCATGGTATACAGTTGGTACATGACAGTCTGACGACTACGACTGAGCAACGAAATACTCCCGCCTGTCAATATACATATCCACTACATGATGCTACATCAACAGATTTTAAAGGCCCACCTTCACCCATAGGACGTTGCGGTCGTTTGTTTTTGTTTTGAAATGCTCCATTCTTCACACGCATGATCTGATTGGTTGTACGCATTCATATGTAAATTTCGTGTTACATGAAATTCATCACAGTGATCACGGCGCGCTCAGCATTTTGGGTGAAGGTGGGCCATTAAGACAACCTCAGTCCTCAGACCAAAAGTAGTTAAATACAACCTGACGAAACTTCTGAAGACCTTACTGTAGGATGAAACATTCGTTACCGATTTTAAACTTTGTAACAGTGAAAAAAAAAATGAAACTTGTACATCTGAGGCTAGCAATTAGCAAAGTTTCTAATGTCTAACTCGCCAGCAAAATTGTGCGCGCTCCGAGAGACGGCGGCGAAACCGTGTGGGAAACCGCCGATAATTCAGGTGGAAACGCGCTGAATTGGATTAGTCATTAGTGCTGGCAACGTGCTGGCATTGAACTGAGTAACATTTTAAGAAAATGGGAGGGAAAATACAAAAAAGCTCTAAATATTCCTAAATATCCCCAAATTTTCTAAATATCTTCACATTTTCTTAATATCCCGGAAACTTCTAAATGGCCCATTTCACACTAGAAGACGGACAAATCGGCTGGACAGACAAGTCGCCCGACGATTTGTTCGTGTAATGTGAATTCTAGACGGACAACTCACCTTGTGTTGGTCATCGTAAATTCATATCTGAACGAACAAACAGACGATTATGAAAGTAAGGGGCCTGGAACTAACAGGCTTGGTTACCTTGCTTTCTATCCGCCATTTTGATTTTCCCATAAACCATCACTCCCTTTACTAGTTCCCTTCCCCTTAGCGAGTACTGGGACCGAGATACAACCATTTGTTCGTCTGGTGTGAATTTAAGTCGGACTTTGGACGACTTATCCGTCTAGACGAACAAATCGTCTTAATAGACGGCCAAATCGACGGACAAAATCAGACGACTTTTACGTCCAAAATTTTGTTCGTCCCGTTTTCACACTAAGATGACTTGTCCGTCTGAGACGACTTGTCCGTCCAGACGATTTGTCCGTCTCTAGTGTGAAAACGGCCAATATCTAAAAAACTATCCGGATATTTGTAGCTAGGCCTAACCTGAAGCCTGGAAAGCAGTTTCACATGACTTTTGATCAAAGCCATTTCAACATTTCGCTTTTGTTGTGCAATTGATTAGTTCTTAAGGTTTTCGCTTGCACTTGAAGCTTGAGCCTTGAAAGTAGTTTTTGATGCTTTTGTTTAGCAATTTATTAGTCCTCCTCTTGGCTACAAGCCACGACATCACTTATAAAATGGGTTCGAAACGAAAAAAGTGGCGATTTTTAAGTGGTTTATAACCTGAGGCGAAGTGTTAGTGACGTCATCAGTTGATATAGCAACTTCAAGCTCATGGATGATTGGATTTATTAACAACATAAAAAAGGGAAATTGACGAAACGAAACATATCAAGTTAAAGGAACTTACATTATTCCCGGATTTGGCGAGAGTCCTATTCGATAACGATTTCGTTTTCTTTCTTTTCGAGCAACAGATAAATGGAAGTAATATGAAAGTTAAAGTTGACCTTGCATGCACGAGTGATTGCGAAAGACTGATTAAAGGTTTCAAATAACGTACAGTGTAGTAACGTCCGTGACGGATCACCTAGTGTGACCGGAAAAGCGACTGCACATGTAACATGTAAATCAAATCATAACAATATTTTGAATTAATTCTCGTACACTTACAAGACCCTTAAAGCTTCTTAAACTTCACTATTCGAAGAGTACTTGTTTGTTAATGATCTCAGGTGAGTCATTCAGAAGTAACGCGTTTAATATACGTGTCACGTGAGCTCACTTTGTTTCCCTTGCTGATTACCTGTTAATTGGTGCGTTTGGTTAACTGACGAATAACTCGATTTTTCTTCTGTAAATGATTGGCCAGAAGTTAAGGCTCTAAATACTGCTTGTTCCGTTTTTCTCTATGGTAAACAGTTTGTGGTTAATTATATACCGTATAGCATAAAATTTTTGCGGATCGGCGATTTTTTGTGTTTTGTGGGAACAACTTTTGGCGGTTCAAGATGAATGAAATTTCTGCTAGGAACTAATGTTTTCGATTTTCCTGTTCAAGCAGCAGAACATTACATCAACTTTTATTACTGTACTTGTTGAGTAACGGCACGCTCTACTTACTGAATTCTATTAAATATTCGAAGCCCGAGATACAGTATATTCTATTACGAGAATGGAAAACTTAGAGTGATTTTCCTCAGACCGTGAAATAGTTAGTGCACTAATAGAGGTTAGCAGATCTTATTTCCATTTTTTTTTTTGTGTGTGTGTCTATTTGACTATTATATGGTAACTCCAATAGCAAAAAGGAGCAATATCTGAATATGCTTTATTTGACTGAAAGGAGTAAATTTTTGCGGAGTATTATTTTGCAAGAGTTTTTTCTGTGGGAACTTATCAATCCGCAAAATCCCCAAGAATTAAAACCCGCAAAAATTTCGTGCTACACGGTACCTAAAGGTATTTCTAGAGGCTAAAGCCCCGTCTACACGAGCAATTTTTATGTGGCAATTTTTATTTGCCCGTGTAGATGATGAAAAATGACCAATTTTTATGTGACAACTGTATTTGCTGAAAAGCTGGCGTGTTAGTTTTTATGTGGCAAATAAAAATTGCCACATTCCGATAATTGTCCGTGTGGACGAGACGCCACATAAAATTGTGCATTATAATGCAACAAAACGCAATGCGTCGAAAACTAAGAAATTTTGAAAATTAGTTATCAGAGCTCTTGGCGTTGAAGAGCTTGCTGAATGGTTTATGTGTTTCAATGACACAGATCTTTGACGGCAGAGTATATTCGCTCCTAGCAGGACCTCCCATAACTGCCAGAAAGTTGAAAAAGAACGGTCCATACGAAATTCAGTCTACTGGTCCTTGCAAATTTCCTTTATGCCGTCTTTAGTAGCTGTTCCTTGATCCCAAGACATTTTGGCATAGTTTGGTGAGAATCAGTTCCTATGGTAACGAGATATGATGTGAAAAAATGTAAATGGATACTATATAGAAGTAAAAGCAGCAAAATTTTTAATTTTATCACATTTTAAAACTCTGATATAAACATTTTCAATCGATTTTCAACTTCTACACTGCGAATTTTGAGCAAGATCCAAGATGGCAACCATCATGACCTCCATTTTGGAGACGTCACGGATCCCTAGCAGCACCCTAACCCATAATATTTACCTAATCGTGTAGAACACATTATAGGCTATCTATTAAAGGTAAAATATTTCCCCAATATTGTAACACTTTTACTGAAAAACCCAAGGGAGGTGCAACTACCCCCCTGACCCAGTTCCAGCCTTGTATCACGGTGGGGGTATAACTATAAACTAGGGTCAGGAGCCGGGTAATCGGCTTCAGGTTTGCGTGTACGTCCGGCAAGGCTTAAAAATATCTCGGCCTAAGAACTTGTAATCAACATAGAAGACCTGAATGCCAAGGTTGTTCCCTAATAACTCAGGAACTAATAGGGTGATGGGAAGGCATGGATGCGACATCATGAATGAAAATTGGGAAACTGAAGGTTTGTTAAAATGTGTGCTGTGAAAACCCTTGTCGTTGTCAGGGGATCCGCGAGATCACACATGCGGTGTCCTCCAAATGGTAGAAGTGATAAGGCTTTTGTGTTTCGAAGAAGGGCTTTTCTTACGTATTAAAACGGATACTAAACGGATATTTCCGTTAAACGGTAAAGCGTTAGTGTACGTTTTCCCTTTCACGGTCTCAAATATCGAACTCAATTGGCATCCGGATCGTCGCTCATCGTGGAATACAATACTTTGCTTGTCTCTCTATAGATACTTTAATGTTTAAAATTGCTTTTATTCATTCATTCATTCATTCATTCATTCATTCATTCATTCATTCGTTTAATTTTCTTATATTTTTTCTTTCTTACACCCACGACCCACGACGTTTTACCCACGACCCACGACCCGCGAACATTAGCTACTCCCGGGACCTTTATAGTGCAAGCCCTAAGCACTATGACACGCCGCCTCTAGTCCGTTTTTAATGTACACGCGTATTTGATATTGTATCTTCGTGATTTCTTCATTTAGTCTAAGAACAGCTGACCTTCAATATAGGTCCTGCACGCTTTGCTTGCCTATTATAATTCCTCGGTACAATGTATGTGCCCATACACGAAGTAACCACTGTTCACATAGTGGCAACCGCTGACAGGTTTTAAACATCAACAATAAACATGGCGGCTTCAATGGCTTCCGTGTCGGCTTCTGCAGGTGCAGTCAAGTTTTCGCCGTCCGACCTTGAAGCCCAAAAAAGGGAAATTACAGAATGCATGAAAAAGCCTTTACGAAAAGGAGATACATGGTAAGTTTGGTTGGACAGCTTTTGATTCTGTGTATTTTTACTTTGATTTTATATGCAAATGAGTAAGTATACCTTGATTTCGCAAAATGTGATTTATTAAGCTTATATAAACTTCAGTGAAATACAACGATTTCTCCCACTGTGGGCAAATCATGTCTCGACACATGTGAAGATATCAATTTTATCTTCACTGTGAAGGGTAAATCAATGTCTTCACGTTACATGTAGTTACCATGTTTGCCCATTTTAAATGTAAAACTAGCTAAAAGGTGTTGGTCTGTAATAATTATTGGAAGATTTCGGATCTTTCCATTTCAGAAAATGATCGGAAACATCCGTACAAGACGTACAGCCTTCAGTCAGTATTCAGAGAATTTTTCGAAAATCTTTGAAAATCTTCCGAAAATTGCTTAAAACTTCATAATTAGTGTCTTTTGTATAATAAACAAAATAATACATATGAAATATGAAATATGAAAGAATTATGGTGGTTTCGCCCCGTAGTGAATTCGCCCTGCAACTAAACGAGTTCGCCCCTCAACTGAATGAGTTTGCCCGCACCTTCATCGAGTTCGCCTCATTGATCGTTATGAGAAACACTGTTAATTTGGCTGAAATCGGAATATGAAAACATGAATCACGAAAACTACGCAAACGACGCTTAGCTCATTTGTGGCCAGCGGCCAGTACCTCATGTAATATTACATGATTCAGGCCAGGTTGTTTCAAAGCCAAATAACGCTGATACCAGGTTCAAAGTTAGCGGATTTTATTTCTCTGTTTAAAAATGTTCTCAAAAGCTCATCTATAGCATTTGTAGCTAGTAGAGAAGATAAGTTAAAGTCAAAATTAAAGGGCAAAAAAACTTTGGAGAATTTTCAGTTGTTGAGTTATTTACTGATTCCAAATTTTAGAAGGATAGTTACTATTTTGGTCTAAAAAGTTGAAAATGTTGTATTTTAAGCAACTTCAACCGGGCCATACAGGTGGGCACACGCTTGCAGCAGCTGTTTGGCTGTCATCTTCTGCTGCTGATACTCATCCCAGAGGTTGAAGATTTGCTCCTGCATCGTTTGATAGGACTTCTTCTGGAGCCGTCGCAGTTTCTTCTCTGACACCAGACAGATTTGAAGGGAAGCAAGTTTGGCTTCCTGGTGAAGCAGCTGTATCAGGAGATAGAACGGCAGCTGCGACTTGCCGTGGGCACAGCGATTGAGGCCCTTATGCCACCCTTCCACATCGTTGTTTGTTCTGACTGACTGAAGGTAGATGCACCAACTGGATGGCGGCCAAGTGGAGCTGCATATCCAGGTGCTGTTCACGTAATCCATGAACCTCTGCAGTGGCTCAGTTGTGGCTTTGCCCTGCAATCGCTTGAACATTGGCGCGATCTCATCTTCGGGCAGGAAGGGAAGAGCCATTACCTTATGCAGCAGTGAGTAGGTACCCGGGCCAGTTGAATAAGCAACTTGCAAGCCAAGTTCTTGCACCTAAAACATAAGATTAATTCAGATATGATATTATTTATGTCTAATAGCATATCTGGCAGGTAAGTCTGACTCTGGAAGGGAAAAGAAAGAAAGGAATTATTTTGTTAATCTATGGACTCAACAACGGGGCGAACTAGATCAAATTGCGGGGCGAAGTCGTTTAGTTGCGGGGCGAACTCGTGGGGGGTGAATTTACTACGGGGCAAAACCACCAGTTTCCATAAGAAAATTATCCATATGAAATTTATTTTCTTATGTTCAACTCGATATCTCACTCGTACACTGCGCTCACTTGTGCGAAATTTGGTTGAACACTTACCTGTGTATTATTACATTTACAATATTATGTTCTGTTTATGATTTCTGAGGTTATGTTTACAGTACACACACACACACACTGTACGTAGCCTTCAACTATCCCTTCACACCCGTGAAGGGTGGCCTCTCATGGGATGTCTGAATATTTTTTAAATTTCATATCTCCACGTACCTGTGTATTATGTTCTATTTATGACTTCTGAGGTAATGTTTACAGTGGGCTTCAACTATCACTTCACCCCTATGAAGGGTGGCCTCTGTCACATGGGGTGTCTGAATATTTTTTAAATTTTATATCTCCACTTACCTGAGTGTGTATTATGTTATATTTATGGTTTCTGAGGTAATGTTTATAGTAGGCTTTAATTATCCCTTCACCCCTATGAAGGGTGGCCTCTGTCACATGGAGTGTCTGAATATTTTTTAAATTTCATATGTCCCCTTACCTGTGTATTATGTTCTATTTATGTATGGCCAGTACCTTACGCATGCTCACAACCACATCACCATGGTAGTGGCAGCCATGGACAGCTGTGTTGTCCTAGTTAGGACTCATCAGCACATAGCCAAGCAGGGTCTCACATACATGTAAGATCATCGACCCCACCACTTTACTACCAAAGTGGATGCATTAAGGGAGTCCTAACTAACTACATGTAGCTAGTTAATTAGCCCTTAGTTCTAACTAGGATGAAACAGCTGTCCATGTCTGCCACCACCAGGGTGATATGAATGTATGCATGTGTAAGATGTTGGCCATACTGAGGGGATGGTGGTGTGTGTGTTTTTGCAGTTAAAGTTTGTATAAAATTATAACCTTGAGATCATGCACGCAAGGAGCGTTTTAAGTCAGTGTCATTTGAGGTTGCGTACTTTTGCAGTAAATCATATATCAAAATCATATATTTAGTTTGAATGTACTTAATACTATTTCTTGCTGTCTGATCAGTATGGTTCAATTAACAGCGTTTTTTTTGCTTTTTCAATTATTTAAATTAAGAATATTCATTTTCCGGTACAGCCATTCCTCAATGTGAGGATTATCGGCTGGGCGATCAGAAACCTTGTTAGAGCAGTTGTCAATTGAGTGTTAAAAGTAATTACATAATTGCTTTGGTTTTGCATTGCCATGCTTTGTGATTGGCTAAAAAAATGTTGCGCCACTTGACTTTCTTGCACTTTCTTGACCAATCAGAAGTAAAACCAAAACCAATCGTGACTTGCTCACACATGTTTTCCTGTGCTTGGCACGCTTGCGGATACATGTAATTGCTTCAAGCTCTGATTGGTTCATTGGATTGTTTATGACTGCAGTGATTGGTCAGAGTAATTACTTTGGTTTTGGTTTTACGACACTCAAATGAAAACTGCTCTAAAGTGAATAATTATTAGAAATCAGGTTGTTAAATTGCATTACATTTTGCACCAGAAAAATAGATTCTGGCAGGGAGTTCCAGTCATTAATAGTTCTAGGATTGAATGACAGTTTTTGAGATTTTGTGTTACAACTCATGTGTACAAGTGAATGCTTTTTGTATATCATGACTGCCTAGTTGGTTTCCCTATGTTGTTCCTTGGATTTACTGCCACTGGGCTGTGTATGATTTTGTAGAGGAGGACAAGGCAGGCAACAGTTCTTTGCTGTTCAAGTTGAATTTAGTATCACAGGCCCGTAGCAAGCCATAAATTAGTGGGGGGGCCCGAGCGAGTGGTGGAGGGATCACAACCCCTCGAGGCTAGCAGTGTCTATGAGGCTGATAGAGTCTGTCCTGTCCTTCTGCACATGAAGTAGCATCAAATGGTTAAGTCTGGAATCACCGGTTGTTGATCGTAAATTCGAGCCCAAAACAGATCAAGTGGACGAATCCTGCAAAGTGCGACTCAGATTGCGATTCGGATTGCTTTGCTTTCTTTTTTGGTAGGTTCTTGAGAAAACATTATCATGCCTTTCAAGAACACAAGAACTCAAGCCGGCACGATTTCAGCATTCACTCTTCATCCTTTGATTTTAAACAGACCGAACGGACGTCTCAGGAAACATAACTATTTCGGATGTTGATGTGATTGGTGAATTTTGACCCATTTCGGGTTTTCCTAGAAGAACATTGGTTGTAGTAAATAGTTGTTTGGATTTCGAATACATGAAAACTATATCTAACAACAAGGAGTTTTAAATTAAAATTTCCAGAATTTCTGGGGGGGGGGGGGAGGCCTCTCCCCCTGCTACAGGCCTGTATCACTAAGCCCATCCGTGGTTTACACGTATTGATGAGGTTCTCAACTTTTTCATTAATTTTATTTTTTTTTTGATGTTATTTGTAGGTATCTTGTTGACTTTCATTGGTTTAAACAGTGGAAGAAGTTTGTTGGATTTGATACAAGGGATCAGTTTGGAGTTGGAGATGAACTAAACAATCCTGGCCCTATAGATAATTCAAGCCTTTTGCAAGGTAGGGAAAAGTTTACCTCATGACAAAATTTGAGAGTTATCATTTTGCCTTTCAAAATTGTTGTCTTTTATTTTAAAAATCATACACTGTACAAAATGTAATGAATACTGCATGCATGTAGATAAAGTAAACGGCTCAAAAACTTAGTTGCAAACCATCGGTATTCATAAGCAACCACAACAACAACATCAAGGAAAATCTCACTTTCAAACAAAATAATATTTGTGCTCTTTCAAACTATTAATATTTTTGCAATTGTTTCAATTTGATTAATTAGTCTAATGTGACTGGATTGTCCAGGAGCTGAATTCATAGCGACAGCTTTCAAGTTCAAAAAGAGTAACGAAAATTAACTCTAGTGTATGTGTTCACGTTCTCCACAAAAACAATAATTTTTGACATTTAATGTTGCTATTTTTCAGGGATGCCAAAAATACATGTGTATGACTGTACCAAAATGTAAAATGCACGTGCAGAGCCATTGTTTTTTCTCATTAAATTTTATTAAGGCTCTTCTTTTGTCCTGTACTTGCTGCCATTTGTCGTTTTGGTTGCTTAGGCCCCGTCCACAGACGTATCCAGATATTAAATATTTTTTGAATCCGCACCTTTTTGTTGCAAATTGGCCTTCCGTCTACACATATCCGGCAAATTCGGCTTACAAATCCGCAACATTTTGAATCCGCTCTCCAGAGTGGAAATTTTTTAATATGCTATGAGTACGGCATCGTGTGGATGGGTGAATCCGGATATATTTTTTTAATAGCTGACGTAACAGTATCGGATCCAGTCTTTAACTGCGCGAATATTCAACATTGCCAACCAAAATGTTATCGCTTCACTTCTACTTGGACTTATTTCAGCATGCTCTGTTGACAACATTAAAAGAGGTGCCCTGGGTACTAGAGCGAATCTGGATACATGTGGACAGGCAAATACGATTCGAATACGCTACATGTGGATGCAAATGCTTTCTAATCCGCAACAAAAAAGTGGTGGATTAAAAAATATCGGGATATGTGTGGACAGGGCCTTAAGCTCGTTATTGTTTGTTTGCTGACACTGCAGAGAGATTGTGCACCAGATTTTGACACCAGGGTTTCTGGGATTGTTTGCATAACCAGCGTCAGTTTAATTCTTATATATAAGGCTTTACATGGTTTAAGTCCTGAATACATTTCTAAGCTATTCACTTTTCGAAATTGTAATAAGGATCTGCGGGGCATTGAGATCCTTACTGTGCCAAGAGTTAATACCACCAGTTATGGGCTTCATTCTCTCTCTTATCATGGTTGCAAGCTATGGAATTCCCTTCCTAATAATAAGCTATTTCAGAGTTAAGTAAATTTAAATTGGCCATTTCTGATCTAAAATTTGATGCTGACTGCTGCATCTTTTGTGATTGATCTTATTACAGTGCGACCACACGGACCGAGGCCACCCAGACAAATTTTGAGACAAATTGAAATTAGCCAATCACAAGTCAAGATCTAGACAATGAAATAGCGCAAAATTATACCTGACCAAAATTCTGAACTGTGAGATGTGTTGCGAACCTTTGATATCCATAAATTCTTCATTACCCAAATGATAACAATGAAGAATTTTCATGTTTGTATAAATCAAGCTGGAAAATTTTATGACAACGTCTGGGTTGGCCGGAATCAAAGCCAGTAGTAAAGAAATTTTGAAACGTGATGCCGCTCATTTCATGCAAATCGGGCGCCGCGAGCGATTCGCAGTTTCGCCTCGGTGATGTCAACAAAGATTGTTTTCATTTTTCGAAGACGTTTTTATGTACATTCAAGCGGTAATTTCTAACTTTCTCTCCGGTTCCATTTCAATTTGAGAGCGATTCTTCATGCATTTGAAAGTTTTAATTTGTTATTGTTTTTCACTCTCCCCTGGCACCTTGTGTCTCGAGAAAATCACAATTTATAGTTTAGGACTTCAAAGCTTCAACCCGGCCTGTACATGTATAGTAGGGAACAGAGAGACGACAAAGGGATTTTATATAAAGTAACGTGAACATTTTGTATAAAAAGTAAAATACCCGCTTTCAGTGTACGGTCGCTGGATAACAAAGTATACACAACTAGATAAACGAGCGGATCCGTACGGATAGTTCGCAGTTGTTTCTCAGAAAAAAGTGCTATTTTGTCCACGCGATTTTTGCCCATGAGTTGAGAAATCGGGAGCAAACTGCAGTGAAATATTCGTTTGAAGAAAGGAGGAAATAACTTTCTTCTTTGGAGGGTTCTATTTTTTGATCGCACGTTGGAATGTGTTATCCTCCTGTCACCTGTGCGACTGTGATGCATCTAATTTATTCGCCGCCAACTTTGCCCGCTTTTGTCACGTATTTATATACGTCTCTTATTAGAAAACAATTTGCTTCTTTTATTTGTTGATTTTTTTGTTTCAACAATCAGAACTCGAAGAATTAATGATCATGTTTGCTTTCCAACATGCCTGAGAGAGACACAGTTTTCAGCTCATGAGCTCATGGTCCTCATGATTTCTCGCTGAGAAGTGCCAATGTGATATAAATTCAAAACTTCCTCTCGTAGAATTTGTGAGTTTCGGCGCCGTTAACAAAATACCTTCCGGATTGATTTATCCAAACGCGGCAATTCATTTTTAGACTTTGGTCATTGAAGATTCTCCACACAGCACGCAGTTCAGAATTTAAATTTTGCGCTCGGCAGTACCAGACAACTGGTCAAGTATAATTATGCGCTATTTTATTGTCTAGATCTTGACTTGTGATTGGCTAATTTCAAAATTTGTCTCAAAATTTGTCTGGGTGGCCTCGGTTCGTGTGGTCGCACTGTAATATTTATCTTAGTTGATCATATTCTGTACCAATACTATTATATTTATTTATTTATTTATTTATTTATTTATTTAATTTTTAAATGTATTATAATTTTATTGTTTTTTTATTTATTTATTTTTGCTTTTTATCCTCGGAGATACAGTGTATTAGCATCTTATTGCTATCTTTAATTCGAGTATAAATAAAGATTATTGTATTGTATTTTGATAGGTTGATGGTTTACAAAGGCAACCATTAAAGTGCACCTAAACCCAAAATTGTTTTTTCGCTTAATCAATGAATAGTTAAATATTTCTTGTTTTTAACGTTGCGTTAATTAATTATAGAGGTTTCAATTTACAAAATGTTAATAAGATGACATCAAATCAAGAATCGTTTAACAACTACTTGTTTCCACCTTCAAGTAATATTTTTTTTACAAGTCAATTGACTATTAACAGTTTTTATTTAGTATTTCTTAAATCGATTATCCATAAGCTGTGAACTGCGTATTGTAAATTGAAGTAGAAATAATGGTGAAGTCTTGATTTGACTTCATCTAATTAGCATTTTGTAAATTCAAATCTCTATAACTCACTAACGCGACAAAAACAAGATATTATTATTTCACTATTCGACTTTTCAACGTACATTGAATTGATTAAAAGAAAAACAAATTGCGGATTAGGTGCACTTTAACCAATCATGGCTCATATTGGTAACCAACCATTAACCAATCATGGCTCATATTGGTTACCAACCATTAACCAATCATGGCTCATATTGGTTACCAACCATTAACCAATCATTGCTCATATTGGTTACCAACCATTAACCAATCATGGCTCATATTGGTTACCAACCATTAACCAATCATAGCTTATATTGGTTACCAACCAGTAACCAATCATAGCTTATATTGATTACCAACCATTAACCAATCATAGCTTGTATTGATTACCAACCATTTACCAATCATAGCTTATATTGGTTACCAACCATTAACCAATCATAGCTTATATTGATTACCAACCATTAACCAATCATAGCTTGTATTGATTACCAACCATTAACCAATCATAGCTTTTATTGGTTACCAACCATTAACCAATCATAGCTCTTATTGATTACCAACCATTAACCAATCATAGCTTATATTGATTATCAACCATTAACCAATCATAGCTTATATTGGTTACCAACCATTAACCAATCATAGCTTGTATTGATTACCAACCATTAACCAATCATAGCTTGTATTGATTACCAACAATTAACCAATCATAGCTTGTATTGGTTACCAACCATTAACCAATCATAGCTTATATTGATTATCAACCATTAACCAATCATAGCTTATATTATTGATTACCAACCATTAACCAATCATAGCTTATATTGATTACCAACCATTAACCAATCATAGCTTATATTGATTACCAACCATTTACCAATCATAGCTCATATTGATTATCAACCATTAACCAATCATAGCTCATATTGGTTATCAACCATTAACCAATCATAGCTCATATTGATTATCAACCATTAACCAGTCATAGCTCATATTGGTTACCAACCATTAACCAATCATAGCTTGTATTAGTTACCAACCATTAACCAATCATAGCTCATATTGATTATCAACCATTAACCAATCATAGCTCATATTGATTATCAACCATTAACCAATCATAGCTCATATTGGTTACCAACCATTAACCAATCATAGCTTATATTGGTTACCAACCATTAACCAATCATAGCTCATATTGGTTACCAACCATTTACCGATCATAGCTCATATTGGTTACCAACCATAAACCAATCATTGCTCATATTGGTTACCAACCATTAACCAATCATAGCTTATATTGATTACCAACCATTAACCAATCATAGCTTGTATTGATTACCAACCATTAACCAATCATAGCTTGTATTGATTACCAACCATTAACCAATCATAGCTTATATTGATTACCAACCATTAACCAATCATAGCTTTTATTGATTACCAACCATTAACCAATCATAGCTTATATTGGTTACCAACCATTAACCAATCATAGCTTATATTGGTTACCAACCATTAACCAATGATAGCTTGTATTGGTTACCAACCATTAACCAATCATAGCTTGTATTGATTACCAACCATTAACCAATCATAGCTCATATTGATTATCAACCATTAACCAATCATAGCTTGTATTGATTACCAACCATTAACCAATCATAGCTTATATTGGTTACCAACCATTAACCAATCATAGCTTATATTGGTTACCAACCATTAACCAATCATAGCTTGTATTGATTACCAACCATTAACCAATCATAGCTTGTATTGATTACCAACCATTAACCAATCATAGTTTATATTGGTTACCAACCATTAACCAATCATAGCTTGTATTGATTACCAACCATTAACCAATCATAGCTTGTATTGATTACCAACCATTAACCAATCATAGCTTATATTGGTTACCAACCATTAACCAATCATAGCTTATATTGATTACCAACCATTAACCAATCATAGCTTGTATTGATTACCAACCATTAACCAATCATAGTTTATATTGGTTACCAACCATTAACCAATCATAGCTTGTATTGATTACCAACCATTAACCAATCATAGCTTGTATTGATTACCAACCATTAACCAATCATAAATGTAGCTTATATTGATTACCAACCATTAACCAATCATAGCTTATATTGGTTACCAACCATTAACCAATCATAGCTTATATTGATTACCAACCATTAACCAATCATAGCGTATATTGATTACCAGCCATTAACCAATCATAGCTTATATTGATTACCAACCATTAACCAATCATAGCTTATATTGATTACCAACCATTAACCAATCATAGCTTGTATTTATTACCAACCATTAACCAATCATAGCTCATATTGATTATCAACCATTAACCAATCATAGCTTATATTGATTATCAACCATTAACCAATCATAGCTTATATTGATTATCAACCATTAACCAATCATAGCTTATATTGATTATCAACCATTAACCAATCATAGCTTATATTGATTATCAACCATTAACCAATCATAGCTTATATTGATTATCAACCATTAACCAATCATAGCTTATATTGATTACCAACCATTAACCAATCATAGCTTATATTGATTATCGACCATTAACCAATCATAGCTTATATTGGTTACCGGCCAAACGATCCCAGAAATCTCAGTACCAAAAGCAGTAGTTGGTGGGGAGGGAGTCAATTGCGGATTTTCAGAGCCCCAAATAAGCCGCCAAACGCCCGAATTACCGGGCCCCCAGGCCTCATTGCATTCGACCTGGGGGCCCGGTAATTCGGGCGTTTGGGCGGCTTATTTGGGGCTCTGAAAATCCGCAATTGACGTCCCTCCCCACCAACTACTCTATACCCCCTCCCTCAAACCCCGGCAAGCTAGATAACCAATTGAAAAAACCCTTACACCCCGTATAAACGTGACCATGCCCTTCGGTAACGAAGCAATGACTGCCGTTGCATTTTTGAAAATGAGGGGAATTGAGTTGAAAGAAGGCGATGACTTATATGCAAAGAATAAAGGGACGTTCGAATACAACCCTTGCAGACATTGCGGCTTAAACTTCACACAAGGCCATTCGCTTGTTGAGCATCAAAAATACGCTTGTAAGAAGCTGCGAACAGAACCACGCCCGAAAGAGCTTTGTCCCGGCTGCAATCGAAGATTGTCTAAATCAACGATTTATAAGCACTTAAAAAATGGTTGCCCTCCTTTTAGAAGAACTCTTCGAGTTCTTCACGAACATGAGGCGGTTTTACCACCACCGCCACCGTCGGTGGTTATTCGAGATGTCCTTGCAAACTCAAACATCAGCCAGCATGAGCTGAATGAATGGCTTGATGAGCAAGAACAAGAACAAAAAACTTTTATAAGCCTGAATGATCTTGACCCTTTACACAGGATCCGTAATGCAAGCTTTGTTGCGGATTTCATCGAAGGCAAGACACCGCTCGCAGCGTTTCGAACAGAGATGCTCGGGTTTTACCAATTGAATAAACACTTTCCCTTCGTATATCAATGATGACGACAACACAAGTGTTCTTGAACTTTCTCAAATCGAGGAACACTGGTCTAAAACAAAAGAGCGCCGACTGGGTGAGCTATCGACAAAATACTCTTGGGGCATCCGAAATTGCAGCCTTGATCGGAGTTTCACCCTTTGAAACACCAAAGAGCTTGCTTTTAAAAAAATTACAGCCATCAGACATGCATAGCAATACGGCCTGTACCTGGGGCAATCTGTTCGAACCGCTTGCCCGTAAATATTTTGAGCAGAAGCACTCTGCTAGAGTTTTTGGCTATTCTGTATCCCTCAATCTGGCAACAGATCATCCATTGTTTCGAAAGATTATAATTATGCAGTCCTGACGGCTATTATCTTGACAAAGATAATAATTTAATTCTTTTGGAGTTCAAATGTCCTTTCAAGCGGAAAATAGCTATGACTCGAGTGCCCAGTTATTATAAACCCCAGATACAAACGGGCCTTGTGTTTAGTGGGGAAAGGGTCAACAAAGGCCTTTTTGTCGATTCTTACTTCAGAATGTGTTCTATAAACCAGATAGAGCCAAGTTCGAATCATAATAATCTTTTAAACGGCGGAAATATTTACCAGACAAAAGATCACACAGCGCTTGCCTGGGGCATATGTTATCTGTTTTCAAAACAAAAGCTTGCACGCAATCAAAGTAAACTTATTGACATTGGCGCTCTTGAACAAACTAAGACATTTGAGAAAATAATGACTTCAATAGCCGAGAAAGACCTCTGGTGTTCTTACGGCGCGGTCAGAATGTCGTTCAGCAAAGAATACGTAGATGAAGAGTATTTGCGTTACATCAGAATGAAAAAAGCTCTCCTTGCTCCAGACGAGGGGCCGAAGCCGGTTGCCTTGTTTTCATGGAAATTGTTGAAAGTCACAGAGCTTGAAGTTGTCAAGCATGAGGGATTTTTGAACAGTATTCAACCGAAGGTCGAACGATTTCACGAGAACTTGGCAAGGCTTCGCAGAAAAATACATGAAAATTTATCAAAACAAAAACACCTTGAGAAAACCATACCTGGTGAAACTTTTGAAGACAACATCGGTGATGACAGTGCTATGTTAGAAGCCTTTCTTATGGAGAAAGCGGAGGCGCTTACTCAAGATCTTTGAAAGCGTTGCTCCATAAACGGGTGTTTTTAATTATCATATTCTTTGACATCTGCTGTCTAAGGCAATTTACAATCGCTCGTTGCGGGTCTTCAAGCGGCGTTGTAATGTCCAGGATTTTGTAGATCACAAACGTATAAGAGATTCTCGGAAGCCGAGCTTGTATATGTTTGAAAATACGTTTCACCTCATTTATTTGGTCGATAGACAATCCAATCCTTTTGTTAATTCGTGTTAAAGCGTACCCAAACGCATAACACCGTGCCGACTGCCTTTGTCTTGGTTTGTACAAAATGTTTTGATCCGTATATGCCGGAGCATAATCCTCTAGCACTTCCACACGACCGCATTTTTTGCAATAAAGTTCACAAGAATCGCTTGATTGCAAAAATGAGCCACCACAATCATAACAAGCCCTCTTGTACAATCTTCGGGCCCAACGTTCACGCTGTAAGTCGTTATAATGTTCTTGTAGATATTGTTTCCCCATCTCTGCTAACCCCATATCTTCGTAGATATGGCAAAGTTTTTCCGGCAGGCGCAAGCGGTGTATTTCTTTCCTATAATCGCTGCCGTAAAGCGAGCGAAGGATGGCAAAATTGTGTTGTTTGTCAAGTTCACTGAGCCGTGCGGTGAAGTCAGTCATGTTTATACAATACAATACAATTGTTTTTCAATTGGGGGGTTCCCCGTGATTTCCGGGTACGTTGCGTAAAGGCCGTATTTATAAAATTACAACTTTAGAAGCTTCTCGATCATACCGAAGCGCCCCACAAATACCGAAGCGCCCCAACTTTGTTGAAAAAAGTTTTTCTGGGGCGCTTCGGTATTTATTTTTGAAAAAAGTTTTTATGGGGCGCTTCGAAATGCATGGGGCGCTTCGGTATTTAGGGGGCGCTTCGGTATTTATGGGTTTCTGAGGCTTAGGTGTGGCGGGTTTTTTCCCTCAAGATTTGTAGATTAAACCCCGAATTTAGTCTTTCAAATCTGACTTGGACACAGCGGTAAGACGATTGAGTTTTTTTTTAATCTTTTCTTGTTCTTCCTTGCGGATTTCTTTTCTGAGTTTTTCAAGATCTGGCGTATGAGTTTGAGTTTGCTTGTTTACGGCAGCCTTTGTTTCACCAGAGCGTATTTCGTTCTTTAGTTCATAATAGCTCTCAACTTCACGGAGGATTATTTTGAACTCTGAATCGCTGATACGCTTGTCAGTTAGAGCCTTTGAAACCAGCTCAAAGACAGAGTTTCGTTTTGCAAGGGCGAGTGTGTATATTTTCTCGTGTTTAGTAATTTTTCTCTGAAGCCGCCTACTAAACAAAGTAATGCCGGCTGCTGAAAAACCTGTAATAGCTGCCACACCGGCAATGACAGGGCTGGCTATGATCCCGGCTCCTGTCAGGGCTGTGACGATTGTGGCTGAAGACAAGCCTGTGGAAATGAAACCAAAACTTACTGCGGTCCCGTGAACAATGGTGTGTGCCCGCTTGTATTTCTTCGCAACTTGCCTGTAATGATTCGCCTCCGACTCAAGCTCCTTTTGCAAATCAGAAATTTTCTTGAGTCTGAAGCCTTCACCGTTGGATAAGTCTGGGTAAAGCGATGGAGTCTCGCTGTATTCAGGGGCTGATGGCAACACATTAGCCGAGCTCATCATCAGGGGTATATATATATATTTTAATTAATAATCTCAAGTTCAAATTCAAGCGGCATGTTATTGAAGTCAAAAAGGTTATTGTGTTCATCCCTCACAGACAGTGTTATGCTGTTTACATAATCACCAGACGAGACGTCACGCAAGATGTTCTGCTGTGTTGACTCATAGAAAACTCTCTCATAGGCCTTTCCACGAAGAGCAAATTTAGCCAAAACTGTAGAAGGCTTACCATTGAGTAGGTTTTGTTCTTTATCGACTAGATCACAGTGGATAAAGTAAGTGCTTGGCGAGTTTAGGCGATTAACATAAAGAGCTTCAATTTCCGTTGCAGCATTTCCATTAAGGCCTAGAAGCTCATTCAAGCTGTTTGTCAAAGAAAAGCTTTCGGTGTCATGGTTTGTTCTAATTATAAATGCATGTGAAGGCGTATTCTTTGATATTCTCAGAGGTTTTTTGTCTTGAAAGGAGTCAAGCAAAATAGTTTGTAGATTATCCAGGTTGTAGTGACCTGGATCGATTGTTTTACCATGCAACCTTTTTCCTTCAGCCTTGTAGTTGACACCCCCACTTTGTTTCAAATTATGCCACGAATTGAAAAGAGCACACGAGACGAGCCGAATATAGTTCGGTTTCTTAAGAGGGTGATCGAAGTAGATGGTGTGAGGGTTCGAAGGTGCGACGATTGTTAACACAACCATTGTGTATATATAAATAATTCATAAATATATTTAATATACAATCATGTTTGGCAGACGCCCTGGTGGTTTTAATCCTGGTTCAAATCTCGGTGTAGACATTGGCGGCCACGATTACGGACCCCCACCCCCGTTTTTTCCTCGTCCACATAATATTTATCAACATCCTGCAGTAAATCCACACCCCACAGTAAACCCGCAACTTGCTTGGATGAGTTCTCCGGAGGCTGAAAAACTCTCTACAGCCGCCAAGGCTAAGGCTATTTCAGACTTCAAAAGGCGTTTCCCGCACGCTGACATGTCAAGATTTACAACAGAAATTTCTTTCGACGACAATCACAAAGCCACAGGAGAAGTGCTTTTCATAAAGGGCCCAGGCTCCTGGGTTATGCCTTCAGACATACCGCACAAGGCTTGGTCACAAGCCCTGAAAGACGCCCTTGGCTTAGAGTATATTGGTGGTTTCCCTTATCAGTTGATGTTAAACCGAAACACACAAAAGCCAATCCCGGCTGTTGATTTCTCCACATCAATCGATAAAGACATGATGATTGGTTCTGTCTTGAACGACGAAGAGCAAAAGATCTATGTCACGCCAACTGATTATTTCACAACGAAATACAGAAACATTTTCAGAGACACACAGATTACGTTCACAACTGCAAAATATGGGAGAAAGTGGCTCGGCAGCCCGCAAATGAGTTTCTGGCCACAACAACTGAACTTCGCTTTGTGGTGTGCAACAACCGGCTGCGGGATCTCGCGTGACCTTCTGTTTGATAAGAACTCCAGTCTATCCTTAACCCCACAGCTCCGGTCATTTTACAGGTTTCACGTCTATTTCACAACAAGACGAATTCTTTACAAAATGGGTGGGGAACAGAGTGTGAGTGCTTTGCCAGACGACCCCACATTCAACCAGAAAGACAACAAGTTCAACATCGACGCATACAAGAGGATTTGCCAAGAGTTCGGTGTCGACCCCAATGCTGACTTCCGTTTCACATACGGCAAAAATCACGGGCTTGGCAATGTGTACATTTGGGTTCCTGGTGAGGGCCCCTACTCTACTGATTACGACTATCCTGATTCCGATCTAGCTCTGTTTGATGACGAGCGCATCACAGACAGAAAAGACCCAAACTATCGAGCAAACGGCATATACTTCGTTCGTAACGACCAGGGCGCTGTTAGTCAGTTTGAGCACTTTGTGCCGAATTATGCACAAGGGCTAACGCAGCCAGGGCTCGCGCGTATGAATCAGTCAATCGAGGCCTTTGTGTACTGCATTCTGGGTGCACAAGCAAACACTTGCAGCAGCATTCTTGGGAATGGAGGCCGAGCATTCGAAATGCAGAGAGTATTCCTCACACTCTTAGAGGACGCCATAAGACTAAACGACATATCTAAGAGCGTACAGCATTATCAGCAGGCCATCCAAGCAACGAAAGTGTGGCTAAACTTTGTAGTTGCCCCTGGTAGCTGGCTGATGCCGTCACGCATGGTTATCAACACAGAGAGCGTGGTGGGGTACAATAACAATCTTATGCAGGCAACGCAAGGGATGAAGCTTGGTGTTAACAATGATGTCAATCTTACCACAAAAAAAGCCTCCCTTCGCCCCATGGACGGAGGGCCGACAAAGATTAATCCACCAAACAGCCACCCATCGAACCCGATTCACAAACAGGCGACACAGGCACAGGGCATCGCAAAGGCCACACCAAAACCAGCCCCCGTACCCACACCACAACTAGCCACCAGTGCGCCAGCCTCCACACCAACACCAGCCCCAACACAAGAGACTAAGATCGAGCCGCATCATGTAAACAAGGCGCTCATTGGTGTGGGTGCGCTTGCTTTAGCAGGCTTGTTTGCCTGGATGAGATAATTATCTCCTGCGCTTGGTGATCCTTTCAACAAGGAAGGCGGCCACGGCAAGGATCAGCAGCCAGGCGTTCTTGCCAAGAAAGCTGATCACTTGACCGGCCGTGCGAAACACAAAGCTTACGATGGCCCCCAGCAGGCCTGGCAGAATGGAGGCAATCTTTTTCCCCAGCTCTTGCAAACCATTGCCAACGGCCTTACCAACTGTCTTTAACCCCTTTTGGAGGTTGCTAACGATAACACCGATTACCGTGCCCACAGCAGCCAAAACCCCCACCACGGTGAAGCCGTATTTCTTGAAGGCCCTTTTCACTCTCTCGCGAAGTGAGAGTTTTTCCTCAAGGCGTTCTCTCTCGGTAGCAAGCTCTTCTCTTCTCTCGGTGTTTTCTTGCGCTTTCTCCCTGGCTTGTTCACGGTTGGCGGGCTCTTCGTTTTCATCATTCGCAACTCTCAGGTCTTCTTGGATGTTCTTGTCGACCAATTCGAATTCTTTATCCAGTTCCTCCAGTTCTTGTTGCGCTTGAGCGTTATTTGGTCCAAGAACATTTTTTATTTCTTGTGGCATCTTGGTGTTAAAAGTTTTTTGGGTATCCCCCCTTGACAAAGTGTACACAGGGTACCATTTGTCTTTACCCAGCTTTCTAACCTCGAGGATAGCCCCTCCTGACCTGTTTGTTTCCCTGTACCGAGCTTCAAGTTTAGAGGTATCCACAAGGGGAAATTCGTTCTCAATCTCCCTCATTGCAAACTCCTCTCTCATGGTCATTATTCGCCCTGAAGGGGTCCCCTCAATGAAAGAGGTTTCGTTAGTGCGGGAGCCTTGTTGTTCTGGGGGCAACCTTGTTCTTGTGGCCATAGGCACTTGTTCACCACCATGAGATGGGGTTGATGACGCCCCTGGTTTTAAAGGTTGCGTGGTGTCTTGGCCATGGGCCCATCGTCTGAATTCTTCATCTGACATTGGTCGATTCCACTCTTCAGCATCAGCATCATCGTCATCCCCTGTGTCTATGACGAGAGGGTCTGTGTCCTTTGCCTCGTCAGGCATATCATATCCGCCTTCTGCCATGATGATATATAAATATAAGTTTAAAAACACAAATATATACCATGGCTGTGCAACCGAATCTACTTCCAGCTCACAGCGAAAAGACAGTGGGTGCCATGAAGGCCGAGCGAACCGTTAAGCGCATCACATTCAACCCTTCTGAGGCCAATCCCGGCGAGACACTGTACGTCTCGGTGCCCAAGCTGGGCGAGCATGATGTCCTTGTGTCCGGCTCGCTTGCACTTGTGTTTAACATCAACCTAGCCGGGGGCCATGCTAACAACTTTCTCGTGCAAAATGTTTCTAGGGCCCTGGTGGACAGGCTCGTTGTAAAGTTTGGCGCCACCACCGTCGAGGACACAGTTGGGTACGACATCTATAAGATATTCGAAGACCTTTTCAAATCAACCGATGAGCGGGACAACATGCTTTTGGAGGGCATACAGAGTGTGGATTTGTGTAAGATCCGCTCTAATGCCGGCGACAAGAAGACTTCCGGCGTGGATGCAGAGAACAAGCTTGAGTCAATATACAAGAATAAGTATCGCATCAAACTGGATCACCAAATCTTAACTGATCACGGAATCATGTACCCTCAGGCCCTATACAGCGATCTGGTCTTCGAACTAACCCTGGGCCCCGCAAGCCAAGTTGTCCGAGGGTCAGACACAAGCAAGCTCGTGTACAAGTTGGAAAACATCCAGCTGGAGTACGAGACGATCAGAAGTAAGAAGCTGGCCGACGAAGCAACAAGCACTTATACTAGTGGCAAGGGGTTCGCCTATGACTTCGTAATGCGAGATCGGGTGCATCCCTTCTCAAAAAGCGGGGACACTCGGATGAATCTTCGGGTAAACCCACAGCGCAGGTCTCTCAAGGGCATCCTCTTGCTGTTCATCAACCCCTATGCTGCGGGTGCAAGGGACTCTGAGAATTATTTCAATCCCGACATCACCAAAGTTAAGGTAACCGTAAATGGGGTTCCAAACAGGGTCTACAACGAGGGTATCGCCGGCACTGACATGTGGAGTGAAATCTCCCGACATTATCAACCCCATGCTGGTGGAAGGCCCAACATGAACCTGACCAAATATCTCACAGGCAACAAGTTTGGTCTCTGGATTGACCTGCGGTCCATGGCTGACCCAGCTCTGCACGGCAACGGCCAACGGCTCGTCAACACACAGGATGGCGTGCAACTCGAGATTGAACGAAACGGCACAGGCTCGGGAAATGCAAACTGCCACATCTTCACCATCTCAGACTCACAGTCGAACATCATTAGCAGGCAGCTAGAATCTGTACAGTACTAAGACACACGCACACGCATACACACATATATATATATACCACCATGGCCACAAGCAAGATCAATCAACTTACATGGATAAATAAGCCGGCTCCCCTGCCATCCACTGGACCATTATCACACAATGAAATAGAAAGACTTCTGGCAAAGGCGCCCTCCCCACCAGTTTTCAAACACCCAATAATAAATACAACTAATATAGGCGTTGGCTATGGACCCAAGAAAGTTGCCTTTCAATGCACTAATCGTGGGCCCAACTAACTCTGGCAAGACACAGTATCTTCTAAACCAACTGCGCGGCCCCTTTAGGGGTTGTTTTGATTACATTGTTTTATTCTGCCCCACATTTGTCAAGAACAAGACATACGATGGCTTCGTGGACCGCGATCTGCACATCTTTGTGATTATCTGCCAACAGCATGAGATCGAAGACTGGTTGAAGCTGGCGAGCTTCTTTTTCACATGCACCAACACTTTATTCATTCTCGATGACTGCGCAGCCTCCAAAGATGTCAAAGGCCGCACAAGCCAGCTGGTCAATCTGGGGTTCAGCGCAAGGCATGACGGCATATCCGTGTGGGTCTTGACACAGCAGATCACCAGCATTGCCAAGCCATATCGTGATAACATTGCAGCGATCGTGCTCTTTTACACACCCTCCAGCAAGACAACTAAGGCCATCTTCGAAGACTATGCCGGCGAGCTCTCCCACGAGGAGTACAAAGAGCTTATCGCAAGACTCAAATCCCGTAAGTATTCCCACCTGGTTTTCTCTCTTAGGCACCCGTATGGAATTGAGTACAAAGTTTAAGGTTTAAACACAAATATATATACCATGGATGTGCCAACCAGCCTACACAAGCTCACTGTGCTTTCACAGCTTTTGGATGAATTACACAAACACACACTTGATGCGCAAAACAAAATTATCAAAACCGCTAGTGAGGAAAATCTGCGCCTTATGCTTCTCAACAGATATCCCTTGCGGTTGAATTCTATGCCAGACACCATGGCGGGGCTTATACGTGAGATTGAAACTCTTTTACCAGCAATCAAGAGAATTATCGAAAATTAAAAAAACACACATATATATACCCCTGATGATGGCACAAGCAGCTGAAGACCAGGTCGACGTGAGCGAAGTAATGCAGATGCTGGAGGCTGCCCCTGATACCGCACCACAAGCTACAAGTTCTTGGGTGTGTGACGATGGCATTCCTGCCAAACGTGAGAAGCTGGCAATCCTTGTTTCAACCGGCAAGGCCAAAGAATCTATCGGCGTGCAGCTTACACACGATCATGTGAAGCACCTTTCAGACAAGGACGTTGACAAATACATCAAAAGGTACGAGGCCTATGTCGGCAACAAGACAACAGAATCCCTAGTTGATTCAGCCATAATGCTCTTGTCCAAAGGAGTTGGCATGGTGGTCGACCTTGATGATGTCAAGGAATTACAGAAAGAACTCAAAAATGATTACATCATCTACCAGGAGCTGTCAAATCTTGCTGGAGGTCTTGCCCTGAGATGCGGGCGGTGGCTGGCACTTGCCAATGCTGCTCTCATCACAACAAAACACGTCAAGTTTGAACGAGAGCCTGATCACAAGCCTGACTTAATAGAATTGGAACCACAACCCACACATCCAAGCAGAGACAGTGAAGGTTATCCACTCGAGGGCTTTGATGAAGTTGGGCTGGGACCTTGAAGGAACCTGTGCGGAACCTGTGCGGAACCTGGGCGGAACCTAGGTGGAACCTGTCAGCACACCTGGCCAAATTTTCAAAAATCATATATATACCCACTATGAACACACCACTCGAGACGATCCCTGAAGAAACTCAAACTCCAACGCCAACTCCAACACCTGCACGCGTTACCTCTGAGGTCCCGAAAACAAAGCCCGCAAAAGAAAAGAACCCCGGCCGTGTTAAATCTGGCCTTATGCTAGCAGAGCGCAACCGTCTGGCCCGTGAAGCAAAGAAAAAGGCCGAAGCACAAAAGGCCGCTTCCACACCATCACCATCTGGTGGTGTCACAACAAGTGTCACAACAAGTGAACCCTCAACAAGTGACACAACAACTGACACCAACAGCAACTCAATCTTTTATATTCTGGGGGTTGGAGGGTTGATTGTCTCTGTTATGGGTGTGTATTACCAACGCGAGGCCATAATGCAAAAGCTTGGCCACAAATCAAACACACTGACCCCACCACCAGCAAACACACCGACCCCACCACCAGAACAACCCCCAAGACAAGGAATCAAAAAAATGGAATAAAAAATAAACACATATGTATACTGCACACAAACCATGGCTGACAATAAGCTTGTGAAGTCTATCCTCGACGCCGCAACAATAACTGGCCTTGTCGCTGGTATTGGCTGGGTTGGCAAAAAGGTCGTCAAGGAAAATCTCACGGCCGACCCCAGCTCGAGTCTCATGAACTACGTGAAGTTCACTGCTGCCATGGCTGGGAGCATAGCTCTCAAGAAATACCTCGAGGACCAGAAGATCCTCCCTGCCTCAATGTAAATCATATATGTATATACAGGGATGGCCTCAATCGCTATTATGGTTGGTGGGGCAATTTTGAATGCCGCTGCTTTCACTGGAGGCAACTATCTCGCAAAATATCTTTCCGGCGACAGTGGGAAAGCCGCTCTGGATGAGAAGATCAGACACGACAAGGCGTTAGAGGCCTATCAAACAGCCTACGCTAAATATCAGAAAGACCGCACAAAGCTCCTCGACTGGATTGCCAGCAATGATCGGATCAAAGATCAAGCGAAACACAACTTTCAAGACACTGACCAAGCTCTAGTGCTCTACAACCAAACACATCCTACAGAGGAACGAATTCAAACACTCCCCAAAGAGCCCGAGTTCTCTGACTTCTATAAACCAGGCCCACAGCAGAAACAAGGCGAACTCTTGTTTATCGGCACTGGTGCCCTTGCTCTTGGATATGCAGCGTTTCGCTTTTTATAAAAAAAATATATATATATACAAACATGGGTCACGAAAGCCTTGCATTCAAAGGAGCCATCATAACCACTGCAGCTATGGGTCTCACTTGGTTATGGTTTGAAGGCATGCCCGTATTACTTGGATCTTTTTCCCAGCCGCATGATGAAAGGCGTAGCCAGCCGCATGATGAAAGGCGTAACCAGCCGCATGATGAAAGTCGTAACCGGCGGTTTGATGAAGTACGTGAAAGGCATAAACGGAGGCTTGCTGAAATACGTGAAAGTAGGAGGCTTGATGAAATACTTGAAAGGTGTAACCGGAAGCTTGATGAAATACATAGGAGCCTGGGCCCTTTATGAAAGCAGGAGGAAGCTAATGAACAAGAACAATAACTGCTTAATGTATAATATATGGAGGCTAAACTCTCAAAGGTCTATTACAGCCCCAAAGGCTATTGGAAAGGACTTGCCGCTGTCAAAAAGCTAGCTGCAGCAGCCAAGGTCTCTGAAGAGGCGGCAAAGAAATGGCTCGTCAAACAAGCCCTTTGGCAAGTTTACCTCCCTGCACCACGCCATATCCCTCGACCCAAGTTTGATGTCCAGACTCCTAATGCGGTGCATCAAGCGGATCTACTGTTTTTGCCACACGACAAACTGCCCCACGGGCGAAAGATTTACAAATATGCTTTGACAGTTGTTGATGTGGCTAGCCGTTACAAAGCAGCAGAGCCCTTGACTTCGAAAGAGTCTGATGAAGTTTCGAAGGCGCTTACACGTATTTACAGGCGTGGGCCTTTGAAATGGCCACAACTGTTGCAAGTCGATCCGGGGACAGAGTTTATGGGAGCTGTGACTAAAGAGATTGGGGCTCATAAAACAACCATTCGCCGTGGGCGCGTTGATATCCACAGAGACCAAGGGATTGTTGAAAGATTCAACAGAACCCTGGCTGAACGATTGTTTGGTTACCAGTACGCAGTTGAAATGAATCTGCCCTCTGGCCGTTCGACTGCTTGGGTTAAAAGATTGCCAGATGTTATCTCAGCTTTGAACAATGAAGTAACAAGATTGACTGGAAAGAAGCCTGCACTAGCAATCAAAGAGAAAGCAACCTCAGCCAAGCCCGCAACCCCATATGCTAGACCTGTTGGGGTGAATGAAAAGAAGCTCCCACCTAGGGTGAACTTGAGATATCTGTATTACCCCGGTGAGCTAGAAGGCGGTAGTCGACGGGCAACTGATCCGATCTGGTCTTTGAAGGTCTACAACATTGAGAAGGTTGTCACCAAGCCAAATGAACCGGTCGTGTATTATCTGTACGACGGCCCCAAGCGCGGGTTTGTCCGTGAGGAGTTGATGGTTGTGCCTGAGGGCACTCAGTTGCCACCCGCTGGGCTGTGAAACTCGATTGGTTCTGTGTGGATACCGTCTGGCAGCACCCAACGCTTGTCGTAATAAGCGGAAAGACCCAGCTTGTGCTGCTGATATGTGAACATGGCCCCGTTGTGCATTCGAAAGCCTCTGTTAGTGGCCATGTCCTTGTGGCCTTCAAGGGCTCTTTCGTACCTTTCCCAGCGAAGCTCGTTCTGATTCTTGTTGACTCCCTTGGAGGACATCTTGGCCCCTCCGCCAGCCTCGTTTTCTACGTAATAACACTTGCTGCACAGGGCGATGGCCCGTGTACCTTCCTTCTCAAGCTTGAATAAGCCCGGCTCTCTACCACTCCACTTGTCCCACGCCAACCAATTCTTCTTCTCCGCCTCGAACTGCTCGCGGAGTTCCGGGCGAACTGCTTCTTCGAGAGTGTCAGTTGCAATAGCGAAGTACATACTGTCCGTGTCCATCTGGATGAGCTCGAAGTCGCGCCTGTCGATGAAGTAATCAAGGAAGTCGTAATAGAACGCCAGCATGCGAAGCTTGGCAAGTTGATACACAACAATCCCGGCTTGAAAGGGGCGGTCGATTGTGACCTTTTGCTTGCGCAGCTCGATCTTGTAGGCCTCTCCGATCTCTTCGAGGTCTTCGAACAAGGGTGAGCGGAGATTCTTGTCGACCTCGTCCTCGTCAGTTGTGTACACAGTTCTTGTTTGGCGCTCCACGGCTTCGATGAACTTACCGTAAGCGCTGTTGCCAAGGAGCTTGAACACTTCGGCAAGCAGGGCCTTCTCCTTATCAGCGTCGCCTTTCCTTCGGTTATCGGCGACCTCGCGAACGAACCAGTTGAAAACCTTTTGCGGGTTGTAATCGATGGTGCGGTAGACTGCCGTAACCCTGAGGCCTCTCTTGAGATACCACCCCAAGAGGGGTGCGTAGATAAGCATCTTTTTCGCTGACAACACACCCAGAAGCTTTTTCTGATCGGGAAAGCGGGTTCGGCCACTTTCTTGGAGGTAAGTGTGCATATGCTGAGGCACACATTCGTTAGGCACTGCTTGGTTGATGAAGAGCGGGGGAAACTCTTCGAACTGCTCCCATAAGTCCTGGGGGCCTTCAATATCCACCTCCGCAAAGCCGAACCATCTGCCTGTTCGCAGCTTATCTTGGATAACTCTCGCCGCCTCCACTGGGTCTTCGTAATGTACAACCTTCTCTTTACCGCAGGGCATCTCCTTCAGCATCGTGCTGGGGTAAAGGGAGTTAGCATCGAACCCCACAATCCGTTTCGTGATGCGAGCTAAGTCGCCGTATTTGTGAGAGCGGATGTGGGTTTCGCCGGCTACATGTTTGCGGGTGAAGACCAGGCTTGGGCCTCCAACCACAGCCCCCTTCAGCATGGCATACGCTTCTGGGCCGGGTGCGAATAGTTGTGGGGCATTGCGCCCTCTCAGGCTGCCTCGCAAGACGTATTGCATCGATACCCCAGGCAAGGAGACCGCATCTTTGAAGATGTCAACACCGAGGCTCGTGTAAAACCCCTTCATCGTTTGGAGAGCTTCGGGGAAGGGAGCCACATCGAGGTTGTTATAATGCTCAAGCCAGTCCCCGAATGTCTTCATGCCTTTCTCGTGAAAGATGCGATTGCATTCTTTGTGCTCCTCAGGAGAAAGAATGAAGTCGTTTTTGAGTTGTGAGTACCAGCACTCGTGTGGGGGAAGCCCAGGGTAATCAAGCTTGTCAGGGCTGTCAAACCACTCGTATGGGAGCCAGGACTTGGTCTGTGTCGCTCCATACGTCTTTACCCACTTGTCGTACGTAATGCCTGGGGCCAAATAATTCACGATGTCCAAGAACTTGTAGCTGGGAGTGTTGATGAACATGATGCGTCCCTCTTTCTCCGCAGCGAAGACCTCGTTCTCACCAGCGAGATGAGTGACAAAGTACTTGCGGATAAGCTTAAGATCGTAATGACCTGAGTTGAAGCCGACCACAGGAACTTGGTTGCACCATTTGTCGATGAGCTTGAGTTGCTTCTCAGGGAGAGTCTCAAGGTCTGGGGGCATATATTGGTCAGCCACAGCCTTGCGGATGGCTACGGCTCGCCGCTCAAGAGAGGCATAAAACAGAGCGATAAGCTCGTCAGGGTCTTTTGAGCAAATGTACTCAGGCTCAGGGTTCAACGTGTCGGCAATGGAGACTGAGATGGGCACATGCTCGCTTTCATAAGAGAGATCATGTGTTGGGCGAGCTGCCTTGGTCTTGTCCTGATACGCTTCGAAGTCGTAGACGATCGCGTGTGGATAAGTTTTGTTTCTTTTCTGTGGGCAACGGACCTTCAACCAAGGATAAGGCCTTTCATGCTCCCACCTTTCAATCACGGTGTACCCTGCGGCTAGAAGAAACTGAGTTCGTTGCAGAGTCTTTTGATAAGCAACCGCCCTTGTGATTGTGTTGCCTTTACGGTCGGTTGTGATCACTTCGTTTCTTTGTTCAGGTGCAGGAAAGCACTCTAAACAACCATGCCAGAAACAGCCGTGAAACTGAAACACTGTCTTGCTTTCTGGATGATAGCCGTCGACTGGAGCCCCACAAATATACCTCTCACCGCCATGACCGCATCTGTGGTGGTGGATGTGCTTTTCGGCATCTTTCGCCACCCACTCGAGCCAACACACTGCCTTGACACCGAAACCGCCTTCTGGGTAAAAGGCTTTCTCAAAAGCTGACTCTGGAGGAAGGACACGTTTACCAGGGCAGTCGATTTTGGTTTGGCCTCGAGTACACGTCTTGACGTGGCGCTTCAAGTTATCAGCCCGTGTAAACCTCCCGCCACACTCACCACAAGTGTAATTGTTTGTGACTTTATTGAGATCGGTTATCAAGAAGGCGTGTTCCTCATAGATGCCGATGGTCATGGTTGAAGGGCCAACCTTGTCGTAATTCGCGGGGGAGTGGGCTAAAATGAAGTCACCATTGGGGAGAACAAGGTAGGCTGCAATGCCTTGCTTGAAATGCTTTTCGATTTTGGAGAAGTGCCGCAAAGTTAGCTGGTCTCGAAGCCTAGGATAAAGAGCAAAGAAGCTTTCCGCGAGTTCTCTGGTTTTGCGGATGTTGTCTCTTTTATGGGCTCCTCGATGGACAGCCAAGCAACGAAAGAGACAAAGATTGTCTTTGAAGTTGTCAAGGGCAATGACTTCTCTTTTGTTGCGAAGCCAATCAGGAAGCCACCCGAGCCCTATTTGCAGAGGTTGCCGATCAAGCACGACTTTGACCTCGAACAGGACTGCGCGTTCGTAAACCCATTTGGTGTTAGGCCTTTTGAGTTTTGCGTTTTGGAGACGAAGCTCTTCCTGAGATTGCAACCACTGGTGGGTCTCGGAGAGAGTGGCTAGCCAAGGTCCGGGTCGATTGTTTTGATAAAACTGCCTCACCACGTCGTCTTCAGTGTTTCTTAACTCGACTGTACAGATTAACTTGATTGCGTGCCGTGTGGGGACATGTTGTTTGATTTTGTTCAAAATTCTGGCGACAAGAGGTTTTTCGAGATCAGTTGTAAAACGAAACCGGACAATTCGTCTGCCGTGTTCAACCCATCGATCAACCCGATCATAGACTTGAACAAATTGTTCAAAATCTAAGTCCTGTGGGTTGTTTCGAGGCTCTTCGGCAGGTTCGAACTGCTCAAGATTTCGTGCCTGTTCGTCCAGCCAAGCAATCAGCTCGCGTTTATCGTCATCACGCCGTCTTCATTGTCGGGGTTGCGCCATTGCATATATACAAGGATTTTTTTTTTCTCCAATTGGTTATGTCTAGCTTGCCGGGTTTGAGGGAGGGGGTATAGAGTAGTTGGTGGGGAGGGACGTCAATTGCGGATTTTCAGAGCCCCAAATAAGCCGCCAAACGCCCGAATTACCGGGCCCCCAGGTCGAATGCAATGAGGCCTGGGGGCCCGGTAATTCGGGCGTTTGGCGGCTTATTTGGGGCTCTGAAAATCCGCAATTGACTCCCTCCCCACCAACTACTAAAGCTAGTGCTCAGTCTCCCCAAAGTTTCTGGAGTGGCCACGAATTGAGCATATACATGAAGCTCATACATCACTGTATTTGCAGTATTGGACTAATAAAACTTTCCAATTAATTAATTTTTCCTTTCAGGTGATGGCTGTTCTCTAAAGGATCATCTCATACACGAACTTGATTATGGCCTGCTACCTGATGAAGCATGGTTCAAGCTTGTATCATGGTACGGAGTGATGTCGGATCAACAGGCTGTGCCAAGGAAGGTAGTGGAACATGGCATGTATGCGAAAAGCCTTAAGGTTGAGGTGTATCTCATGGAATTCAAACTCTCACAGCACACTGATCCAAACACCTTGATCAAAAGGCAGTTCAGCAAAGGAGACACAATAGGTACGTTCTTATTCAGGACAGTTGTAGAATCCTACTTAATGAACACCTGCCTAATACTGACACCTTGTAAAATTATATACTGTCTAGGCTGTTTCATCAAAAACTAATCTCATTTGTGTGGACAAATTTGCTCATATTGGCTACTAATTCAAATTCTTGAAAAATTCTCAAATGCAAAAAAGAACTGCTGTCTTCAATTTCTGACATTAATGAAGGTATTTCAAACTTATCTTTTCTTAATACAATGGGTTATCTTGCCACCTTAGGGCGTGATGTATGTTGTCTAGTAGTTATATTGTGTATTGTGTACCACATATAGACTGATTAATCGCGTTTGACTTAAAGCCTGCGGTCACACAGATATAACGCGTTTGAATGTAGCTCATACTTGAATATGGTCAATCCTAGCTGTAACGCTGTCATGAGAATTTTTTGCGGAAGCAGTTTCCGAGTTGATATTTTTTACATTGAGAGTTTTAGGAATATTTGATTGCAGTAGTTATAGGTTTGGGGGTTCCGGACCAGTTTCAATGAAACTGGTCTGTAACCAACCCAACCCATATAACTACTTGCCGTATGCTGGCTTATAGCTGTTGTAAAGCCAGTTTTGTTTAATAATTAAACTATATATTTTTTAATGGCATAGTGTCCATATGAGTAACTATTGATTCCATTTTCTTGTATGTACCTTTTGTCATCAAAACAGCTTAGTGATACTTTATTGATTTCATAACTTCCTAATTTGTGGTTTTGACTTCTTATTGTTTTCATTGTGTGATGCATTTGTTTATTTCCTAATAATGTTTCTTTATAATCTTGATGTTTGATATTATTTTTGATTACATTCTTTTTGATTCCTTTTGCTGTCTTTCCTACTTTTTTGTTATCTTTTATGTAACTATACATTTTTGATCGTAGTCCTACAAATTCACAAATAGGAATTCCGGCGGCCTCATCTTTGAATTTACCAATTACTTTTTTATTTGTATTATCAAAATATGGTGAGCTTTCTTGGTAATCACTATTATCGAATTTATCTTTGTCATTCCAAAAATCTTGATATACATCTTCAGTTTCAATTTCATAGGTTAGGGAGTCTGTATCAGTGAAGAGTAGTTTAGCATTATTATTATACTTCTTTTTGATATAGTTATAATGAAAATCATACATTAGTGTCTTACTGAGATCAAGAATGCACATACCAACATATGCCGGCCTGTTAAGCGTTAGTGTTTCTTTAATCTTATGCACAGCTACGAGATTTTCATTGAATATTTTTGATGATACATAAGTTGGTTTAGCGGCCATTTTTAATAGTTTCTTTTCATCAGTTACCAATCTTACATCTACTCGTTTTCTTATATTTTCCATTGTTTTACCGAATACACTATTATTCATAAGTTTGAAGAAGTCTTTTTCAAAAGCATTTTTGGCATTAGTTCTTTTCTGGGTGTTGAAATCAATATATTGCTTTAGCCAGGGTGACTGATTGAATTCTAATACTCTATGGACTTTGGTTATTTTTAATCCAATATCTATATATAATTGAAGGTTTCTATAGTGTAGAACATATTTTTCTTTATTTTTTAACCCATTGACGACGGTGACTTTTTACGTTTTTGACTGATTTTCTGCATATAAACGAGCCATAGGATTTCGTGACTCCATATTTGGGGTTACCGTGGAAAGTGCTGCTGTTCTAAAACACTGAAGGCTCGCGTTTACAAGAAACGTCATTCTGACGTAGTGTTTTTGCTTCGTTAAGCGATACGAACAGATCAAATATGGTTTGTATGCGATTTTTGGTAAGTTTACAGCCATTTTTCATCTTTAGTAGCTGCCTGATGAGCATCATTAAGCGTGAAGGTAGCTAAGAGTCCACTTTCTCAATGAAGCGAGTTAGGTGTTGTACTTCGTCTAAAAATTTGGCTCGTTGTTCGTTGAACTGGAAAAATGGCCGCCACAAAACGAAGCAGCTTTGGGACTCGACTCTGGATGAATTTCTCGACCTACCACGGCATATTTTGGAAGTTGCGACCACTGAAGAACACAACAAGCGTGAAATTTCGGTGGTAGGTCGGAGTGGCTGTGGACTTAGTATAAATCACTCTTAAACCAAATTTGTTAAAACAAATCGACAGGTAAGAACTTTTTTGTTGTTAAATTAAATTTCTTATTTCAAGAATTTAATTCTTATTTTAAGAAAACTTTCTTCCTTAAAATCAATTTCTTAAGAATTAAAGTAAGAATTAAATTCTTAAAATAAGAAATTTAATTTAACAACAAAAAAGTTCTTACCTGTCGATTTGTTTTAACAAATTTGGTTCTTAAAATAACAATTCGAGTTTAAGAGTGAATATGAAATATGTGGGGGACGGAACGAACCCTGTCAAAAATTCTCGATATTTCCCAGCATGCAGTGCGGTCGTGATGTTGAAAATCGAGGCAAGGCCAGGATGCACAAGAACGAGAGGCTGCAGCTCGGCCTGGCAAGGAATAAGAGCATAAAAAAATCACTTCTAAGGTAGGACTAGGACTGAATTTTGCTGTGAATGTTGACTTTTGGGTTTGCAACGATGATTTCAATAAAAACAACTGATGGCAAAAACGTGATTTTTGTTGTTTTCTATGACGTTAAAAACGGACATTTTTGTTCTTCTCCGAATTCAAACGCTGATATTCTGCGAAAATCGCTGACTTTTTTGTGTTTATAGGGTGTCTCATTTTGAAGGACTTTCTAGTCAATGCACACAACTGCAATGTTCGTAATCTTTGTAATCTTTATTTGATATAATGTTCATCATTCAATAAAATTATGCTGTAAAATTCTTCTTTTGATTGCAGTTTTTCATGTAATATATCAACAACGAGTGCGAGGGTTTCATCAGGGGTTCCAAACACCGAGAAACAGATGAAAGCACGAGGCCGCTTCGGCCGAGTGCTTTTATTGTTTCGAGGTGTTTGGAACCCCTGATGAAACCCGAAGCACGAGTTTTTGATATAGCTTCTCAAATGAAACAATACAGAATTATTCACTGTTAGTTTTTTTGGCTTTGTCCTTTTCAAATGCCGTCACATGCATAATTTTATTGAGCTTGTTGTGTTTCGCCATTTGGTATGAGACCATGTGCGAAGCAGAAGTGTCTCGGTTTAGCGAGGCCAAAACGGTTGTCGAAGAAGAATATTTAGTCGATAAAGCTATTCCCCCGTCAACGAAATATAAAAAAAAGAAATGGGCAACATCCATTTTTAATGAATGGCAAACTACTCGGACGGTTCAAGTTCCCGTTCTCTGAGATTCAGGAGGAATGTTTAAGGACTATGATTTACCAAGATTATGTCGCTTTCTACTCGTATTGAAGAAATGGACGCATTGAATGAACGTAAGGAAAGCAATTTATATTTATTTTGCTCAGTTGGTTTTGGATATTCTGTAATTGCCTTTTGAGATTACTAAAGCTTGTCTATTCAATTCGGTATTTGTGTCATTAATATTTAAATTAGGATAACCCTGTACCACATGGGTTTGACGTTTTATGAAACTCTAGAGTTTGATATTTCATCAAACTATCGTGGAAAGGCCTCTGTCCAGTGTTTCATCGGGGTTTCAAACCATATGCACCTGACCAAATTGGGGTATCCTGATTGGCTTGTAACTTGATGAATTATTAATGAGTTTGAGAATGAATTTTTCAAAGCTATCCATATAGTCATATGGATACACTCCGTTTTGTGCCATTAGATTAAGCTTGAGAAGTGTATTTTAATGATTCTTTAGGTAGATTACTGACCAGTTTTTCCAAACTTGAGCTCATAAATTGGAAACTGTCAATAAAGGTAAGATGATTACCGAGCATGAAAGCCATATACTTTTCCATGTTATTAGGTATAGCATTAATATTCATTTGGCACTTTTCACCTTTCTTATTTGTTTTTGTATGTTTATTCACTATTTCGCCAATTTCTTGCATTATAAAATGACTGTCATACCCACGGAGATTGTGAAATATAACAGGTATTTTTATTTCTTCTGGTTTTATTTTTAGTTTCAGGTTACAATCTTGATGAGCAGAGCCTCTATACTTGCCTGTAATATGGCAGTGATCTCTTACTCGCGTATCTTTGTCTGTATACTTTTTGTCACAAATATGGCATTCTTTGGCTTTTTGAAATTCTTCTTCATTATCTTTTGTCATTTTCAATGGTTTGTTAAATTCCTTTTTCATAATATTTTTGCAGTATGTCACTTCTTCTAGCATAGCTTCCATGAATTGGTATACAGCTTTTTCACCTCTGTAAATTTGTATTGGTTTGGTATATTTATCATCATAACAACAAACTACCTTATATCCATAACCACAGTCAGTATGCTTTTGATAAGCCTCTGTATATGATTTATCATCAGTTGGTTGGCAACCGGCTATCTTTTCTGTTATAGCCTCAAAATCGGAATAAATAACAAATGGTACAGGAAGTTGTTTATGAAAGTTGTTGAATCTTAGTGTATTATTGTCCTTATCAGGCATTTTTATAGCTTGTGTGCCATTAATGGTTATACAGTTTTCTTTATGTTTATCAAGTATTTTTTCAGAACTGAAGCATTGTAGACAATACATACTGAAATGTTTTCTTTCTTTGTGTTTTGTCTGGTTATACATCAACTTGTTGAAATCTTTAATTAAGACATAGTGCTTTTTTTCATTTTCTGTTATTAGAAGCAGATTCATACGGTCTTCGTATTTTTCTTTCGAGACATATATGGGGTATAGTTGTTTGTCTTCATAACCGAAAACATTGATGTCGATTTCATTTTGTTTTTCTATTTTATTGTACTGTTTAGTTGTGACTGGGAATTCAATCCCTGAATAATCTAAATTTTCAATATATTGCTTATCAACTTTTTTAATTCTCTGTGGGTGTTTGTCTTGCGGATTTGAATGTCTAATGTGACACCACATGAAGCAATTATTGTCTTCATTTTTCATGTTAATCAATCCCTTTGCACTGTTTCTAAGTTCTTGAGGTAGCTGAATATATGAAGAACCTTGCATTGGTTGATATTTGATAATATTCAGATAATGGTTTTTAACTGACTGAATTGTCCAACCAGATCCTTCGGAAATCCACACTGCAATCTTATTCAAGATCTGTTGTTTTGATAATTGTAGTAATTCAGTAATTTGTATATTGTTTATAATAGTTTCAGCTTGACTGTTGAAATATGCCGTCTTAGTCGTTGTTTCACTGTCTGCTATTTTTGTGAATACTACCTTGAGCGTTTCGACGAATTTTAGACCTTTCATAACCGGCAGCATCTTTATTATGTGATATGCTATAGCTTTTCTAGTATTTTGCAGTTGTGCGAGTGGGTCTTTGTCATTTTTTATATCGATTCCAAAAGACTTTGTATATCCTTTGAGAGCTTTGTCTGTTTGCTCTATTTTCGTCCTTGGTAATGGAACTGGTTTTTCTACAACTGACTTTTTAGTCCTTGGTAATGGAACTGGTTTGTAATCATCTCTGAACTCGATAGGTGGTAAAATGATATTGTCTTCATACTCAGTCACCATCTGTTTGACGCTCTTTCGAGGCGTTGGAATAGGCCTCCTGTGTGTTTGTATTGATTTAGTGTCATCTATAATGATAACATTAGGCTTTTTCTTCTGTAGCTTTAAAAGCAATTTTATGAGGTCGGATTTAGTAAGTTTCTCAAGATCACTCTTGTTCATATTTATAAGGTTATATTTTTCTGATTTCATTTATATATTATAACTATAGATATTCTTTTAAGTGTATGTTAATAAGTGCGTTTAAAGATGGTTGATAATTCAAATGATTCAGTTTTGAATCCTTTGAACTATATTTAGATATTCATTTGCTTTGGCATGTAATATTCCCGGTTCTTATAATTCCTTTATTTTCGCTCGATATTTCAATAAATTAGGTAAATCACCGATTTTTAATCCATAATCATAAGGTCTGAAACCACTTTCATGCAGCCAAATAGCTTTATTGATTTCTTTCCTTATGGTTGGATTTTTTAAAGCTTCTTCAACCGTTGTATTTATGTAATATTCTAGTTTGATTTTGTTATTTTCAAATGTTAATAGATTTTTATTGATACTACTCAATGTCAGTTTATGTTTTAGAGCTGCATTTTTCAGAGTGTTTATAAATGTTTCTCTATCTTTACTTTTTTCATATCCCGGCATACCTGGTTCATAGTGAGATAGCTTAGGTAGACTGTCAATGAAAATAAAATGGTTAAATTTACTGTATAATGAGTTACTGATTGGTTTAAAATCCCATCCAGCACCAAAATATACTAAAGTGTATCCATTTGTGGAGTTTTCTGATTTTACCTTATTCACCTTGTTTTTCTTAACTTTGTTTTTTTTTCAACAAGTGAATGAAATGTTGATGATTTATTAGTATTACATTTTCTACTTCAGCGCGCTTTAATTTGGAGACTTGAAATTCTTTTTTGATTTTTAGGATTTCTTGCTTCAACTCTTTGACAGTGAAGTTCTTGAGATGATTTTTCAATTCATTAATTTGGTTCATATATAATAACTATATATATTCTTTTAAGTGTATATAATAAGTGCGTTTAAATTGAGTCAATATAAATAGAATGGCATAGGAAAATTTTATGATAGCATTGTTCCAGAATATTCCATTTGTAAACAGGAAGTCATTGTATGATTTTTGCACCAATCAGAATGCAGGAAGTTCTTATTATAAATTATTGCAGTAAACTTTACTTTCATAAAATTTTTGTGTCACACGTTTTGCTCTTCAAGTTTATTCTCACACTCAAAATGCCTAAATCTGTGTCAACACTCCAGAATCAAATCTCCACCTGTGAAAGGAACATGCAGGAAGCATTGGCACAGTGTGCCTATCAAGCCGGGGACCATGATTTTCGATTTTCCTTCAGCATCAAAGATTTTGTTCGAGACATAACAACGACTGATATTGATCTTCTTGGTGGTGTCATTACGAAAGTTTCTGGCTTGTTCAAAGAGGTTGACAAAATCATTGCATTGGAGGTCAAGCGAAGACAGTATGTACAGGCCTTGAGAAAGCTGTTAGATGAGCGAGATAAAAAAGAAACTGTTAAACGCCTTACCGTACGTAATGCTTTCAAGAAAAGAATACCAGAGTTAAAGATCCCATCACCGCAAGCAAGCTTAGAGAATGGAACTACCGAAAAGTAGTATTTATCGGAACTTTTTATGCATGCGTTTGTTTTTAAAATATAATATCTTGTACTAGTATATAGAATGAGTTGTGATTTAGATATTCATGAGTTGATAGCCATTGGCAATGTGATTTGTGATTTTTGTGACCAACGATTAGCAGATGTTGGTAGAAATACGGAAGTTGTTGAATCATGTTGTGATAAAAAAGATTTGTTTAATTACAATGGAATGAATGTTTGTAAAAATTGTGGTGTTGTTAATGGATATGATTTACAAGCTCCATATATTGATTTCCATGATAACAAATATAAAATGACGAGAAAGAGTGTGTATATAAGAAAATATCATATTTTAAACGTTGTCAATCATATAGCACAACAGAATCATGTACAAATTAGTAATGATAATAGACAGAAAATCCTGAGAATATTCGCTTTGGTTAATGAAGTATTATCGCAGGTTAACAATAACCGTAAACGGATGATTAGTATTAAATTTATTATCAAGCAATTATTTAGGATGCTTGAGCTTCCATACAAGAGTATTAAAGTAACGAAGTCAATGAAGACATTAAAATTCTATGAGACTTGGTGGAAACATGTTTATGAATTGATAAAGAATGATATAAACAAAATTATTAAAAGGTGACCTGTTGCGTGATTCTTAGAAAAACAGGAAGCCATACGTCATGCAAAGGGGGTTTTCCCTATGAATGAGTTATTGAATAAAGTTTGTTAGTAAAATTTACTCTAAAAGTTTACTCGGAAGTGAATTTTTTATCATACTGTTTTTCAAATTTATCGGCAAGAGGACAAAGATCAATGATTATTTCATCTAACTGTCTCATTTCATTGATGAAAACAGTGTGGTTGAATTGATTTCCTCTGAGACATGAGCGTAAATCGACTAATACTTTTTCATATGTTGTGTATGCAAATTTAGACATTTCAATTTTTCGTTTATAGTTTTTAATTTCACTGTATGTCTTAATCAATAAACCAGCTCCAGAAATAGAAGCTAGTATAGCAGGATTTAATGTGATACTACCAGCTACTGTACCAATAACTACTAAGCCTGTTGAAGTTACATTAATAGCTAAATTCAATCTTTTGAAATATTTGAAAGCCTTCTTATAGCACCAAAAGCGTTTATGATAAAATTTATACAATGCTTTGATTTTAGATAATTTTTCTTGGCTGATGTTTTTATCTATGTGATTAAAATTGAATATATCTGTTTTAGTCATTATATTATATATTTGGATAATTATATTTTAGGATTTGAAAGAAGACAATATAATACACCACTTATTTGACCCATTATTGGAGATCTTTTTATTTTCTTAGGCAATGAAAGGCAGCAATATGTGTATCCAGGCCCCTTTTCATAGTCATTGTAAAATCTTCCAAATGCATCATGAAAAATAGCATGTTTAATTAAAAATTGGTATTTGGTGTTTATAGTACAAGAACCCGGTCCTATTAAGCCAATATTAGGGTGTTTTTCTAATATTTGGTTCATTGATATTGACTCATTCAAATAGTTTACATACAAAAATTGATATATTAAAGCCGATTTTAATATTTCATCTTTAGTATTAGGATGTAGGGTTTTTTGGGCTGTGAAAAATTTATTACAAAAATTAATTGTTTGCTCCAAATTCGGCATGTATATTTATTGATTATATTAAATTAGCTTTTATATATAAAAATATGGTGTATGTTTTGTCTATGTGATTGAACTCGAAAATGCTTTTCTTACGCTTATCTGTCATATATATGTAGTGTAGATTATTATTCAAATTCTTCAAAAGGATGCGGATATTGCAATTATATTTCTTCAATGAATACCGTCAATACAACATTAAATGTGATCTCCGTGCCTGAATTGCGATTTGTTGTAACTAGATGTAGCTGTCGACCGTATGTTCCATCGAGAATTGCATTCTGATTGATTCCTACTACCGTATTCGCGGGCATACTATAATAGTGAGAGATTGACACACTCCTATGTATTTTCAGGAAAGGAGCGGGTCGATTGGTATCATAAGTGGCAATAGCTTTTGTTATTTTGAAAGGAAATGAGAGATAAACACCCCATCGCGACATTGGAACTGCAGAACCGTACCAATTTAATATTTGGAAAGTTTTAATTTTGGGATTTAATATTTTGGTTTCAAGTTGAGTTATTTTAGCTTGAAGTTGTGTTATTACAGAAGAATTAACAATATCATGATTATTCATATCAATATCGGTCTCCAAAACTATTTTTCCATTTTCAAAAATGAAAGGTGCATCGACGACGCTGCTTTCAACATCAGGTTGAGAACCTTTGACACCATATATGATCAGATTTGCATCTCCTTCTGCAGCTGACTCGGCAGTTCCCCGCCATTTCAGATCTAGAAATATATATTCAGGTGGAGTGATCTCCCATTTATGCATGTGGATGATGGATCTGGCATAATTCGAAAACTTCTTTGTTGATTGCTGATTAATATTCAGACTTGTGCTCACGACATTAACACTCACACCATCCATTGACGCGGGGAAGAATTCAATGCAAATCGTGTATTCTCCGTCTGGGAGTTTGAACATATTGAATCCAAGTCTCCCATCGTATTCATTGAAATGATCTTTTGTGATTTGCAAGTCATAAGCCTTTTTATTGAAAAGATGTGGTGAATTTGGAAAATCACTGATTGCCGTTACTGTCATATTATGTTCAGAGCTGGATTCATCCACATTTTCCATCAGATAGCGGAATGCGTCTTTCGGATGGGAGGTTGACGTGATATGCGATTCATTTACGTATTTTTTAAGCTTCTCTTCTAATTCTATCATGTGGACTACCACACCTCCTATCTGGCTATCCACATAAGATTTTGACGTGGGTTGATGCTTGAGAGATGGCGTTGCAATATTGTTGATTTGTTGCGAGTTCATATCCAGGTTTCCGGTCATTGTTCCACCTTCCAACGAAAGCTTTTTCGCGGATTGGGCATCCACATATCTTTTATTTGCGCCTTGGTCATCGACAGTTGGGTCTTTCACGTTAAAAATGGTGTGATTTCCCATATCCAAAGCCGTCTCCATTGGAAACGTCTCTTTGCGGGATACGAAGATATTCTTGACATCATTGTAAGAAACTAGATTGTTATAATGTGCTCCCAAATCATGCCATGTTTGTTGTTTTGATTGGACAATATTGTACATCTCCTTCAAATCAATATCTTTAGTCACTTCATGAGTGTGAGCTGGAGCATTAGGATGATATTTTTTCAAAGTGATCATATTGACGGCAGAAAGATCATTGTCTTCATCCGTATCCATATTTGTGATCAGTTTTCGATCCATATTAATTTCTCCAGGTAGAATTAATTTATTTCCTCGCAGATCCAAATCTGCAGTCATATGAGTTGTTCCATCTAACTTTAAATAATGCGTGTCTCCATACTCTTTGTTGACGACATCTTTAAAATTTGTAGGATCCTTAACATTAACTAATTTCTTGTTTTGCATATCATAATCACCATCATCTGATAATACAAATCCAACACCTGGTAGTCGCCGTTGATGTTGACGATGGTAAAATTCCATTTGAGTAACTCATATATAATTGAGTTATATTATATTTGTTCATCGAAATTTTTGGTTGTGATTTTCCGTGGCTTATCAATATATATAAAGCTATATGGTTCATTAGTTGCTTTATCATATAATTCTTTTGGAATGTTGTTTTCACGGCAAATTAGACTCTTCTCATTGGCACTAGGAAATTCGTAAATAGAGAAATGTGAACAGTTCAATCTTATGTCTTTTGGTGTCTTATAGTAGCTTTGACTCAGATAAATCACACTGCAATTTTTGTGTCTCCCACGTATAAAATAGTCGACTAATGGTTTTTGATTTTTTTCACATACAAAATCATCAAAAATAACCAATTTCTGACTTTCACTATCAAGATCATTTATAATCTCGTTATTACTTGCTTCAATAACATCATAACCAACTTCATTACTTATCGGTTGGAACATATCCATAAGATTCTGGTACTTTGACTGCTCTAAGTTTTTCGCATACAGGTATATTTTATCAAAGTACAATAAATTATAAATCATATGTAATAGTGTATTTGTTTTACCAGAACCACTAGGTCCATGCACAAATCAGATTTCGAAAACATTTATTTGGCATGAAATCATATAACTGTTTAAAGTTTGAGACAACATCGTCTTCAACGTCATAATTTGGTATTTTCATTTATATTATATGGGTATATTATTTCAATATAACATGGTGTATAACACGGTGTATAACACAGTGTATAACACTGTGTTAAACGTTATTTTTTATATATGATTTTCATTTTTATGTAATGTAATAATATAACAATAAATGAGTTTACTTAAGTGGAAAGAACTCGCAAAGAGTAAATCTGATTTAGGGAATAAGATTAATTATGTTCATGATAGAATTACGAAACATGATATTAGTCAGCAGACAAGCCAACAGTCATTGGCGAAGGTATTTAAACCAGTGACTAGTAAATTAGATGATGTTATTGACAGTAATTTAGATTTAAGGATGCCTCAGAGAAAAAAGCGACCACCTAAGAAAGGTGAGCCTGGTATTGACTATATGCCTGAAGTTGATCCATATGAAGACATGGATGTAGAAGGTCTGATTGATTTTGGTGATTATGTACCACCACAGCCAGAAAAACAACTAGTGCCAAAACCACCAAAATATGAAGAATCTTTACAAGATCTTATGAAAGGAAAGAAGGAGATTTATGTTGATCCTCAGTACTTCCCTCAGGAACTTGATGATTTACCACCAGAATATGATGACGACGAAGAGATCGACTATGGATTATACGATGAAGATATAAGTAATGAGATTTTAAATGATATGGGTGTTATGGATTATGAAAATGTGGATAAGAGATTGAATCAACCAGAAATGACAAACCAAAAAACTAGGGCCTATCTTAAAAAGATAATAAAGGTGGCCAACACAAAAAGGCAACAATTAAGCGGCTATAAAGCAAATGTTACAAAACAATACAATAAGGGGGAGATATCATCAGGTGAAAGACAAGTTCGGAACAAAAGAATAGACAACGCAAGAGTTACTTTAAATGAATACATAAAACATTATGAGACTAAATTGGAAACGGAATCCAGAGAGGTGGAAATATTATGTTTTATAATGATGTAAAGCAGCTTGTTAAAAAATTGGAATTGATTATTGGTGAAAGATTGGCAGGGAATACCAGCATTGAGATGCGAAATATGGGAGTAACTATATTGGACACATTATTGAAAATGTCGACAATCAATAGACCGCAATATAATAAATTGTTTAGTCAATATTTCAAAATATGATTAATATAACTTTATTATATAAATGGAACGAGAGATAGTATTATCATCTTATAGTGTAAAAAATCAAGGGAATAATAAACCTGAGGATTTTGCAACAAAATTTACTAGACCTTAATTTTAGATCGTAATATGCAATATGTTATTGGTCTTAACAGAATTATCAATATGAGTTTTACATGGTTTAATGTTAATGCTGGATACAACAATCAATTAATCAAATATAGCTCCGATAGTGGTTCAACATTTAACAACATCACCTTTCCAGCCGGAGTATGGAATTATACAGACTTCAATACATATATCAAGGACATAACAAAAACTGGTGATACGTATCCTATCACTCTTGAATTCGATAATACAACATTTAGGGTCACGGTTACATTAGCTCAGAATTATCGGCTTGATTTGACACATTCCAATTTTAATGATCTAATCGGTTTCGATAAAATAGTATTAACAAGTGGGACAAACATTGGACCAAGGGTTCCAAATCTATCTCAAGATACAGATGTCCTCAATGTTCATTGCGACCTAATTAATGATTCACTTGTAGACGGTCAAGATACAGACATCATTTATTCCTTCTCAACCAGTGTATTACAACCTAGTTATTCGTTTACCCTCGAACCACGAAGAGTCACATTTAATCCAGTCAATAAGAATAGTATAAGTAGTATCAGGGTATACATTACTGATGGAAAAAGAAGATTAGTTAACCTGAATGGAGCAGATACATCTTTTTCATTGATTTTGAAAAGGATAGAATAATATAACATAATAGTATAATGAAACCATATGAATTCAAGAGGTTTTACCATCCTAAACTAGGTAAATTTGTATATCAACATAAAGGTTCTGGTATTATTGTTGATAATATTTTCAAACCATTAAAGAGTGTGGCATCAGCTGTTTTCAAGAAATTTGCTAAGCCGATAGCAAAAAAGGCATTAGAATCGGGGATATCGCATGCAGGTGAGAGACTGGGTAAGGCAGTATCACAGAAGTCAGGAGACCTAATAATGAAAAGATTGGCAAATTTGAGAAAAGGAGCTACAAGACAAACGGCAAATGTTCCATCCTCACCCATTAAACGGCAACAGCAAGATGAAAGTACTGATATGATACTCAATAGATTGATATCTGGATCTGGTGTGAAAAGAAGGCGTAGAGTAAGATTGGTATAAAAACATTGGTATATAATTGAAAAATTATCTAACATAATAATATAAATGGCATTTAGATCGAACGAATATTTGCAAAGAAATGAGTTAGTCAGATTCCAACTTGATGATGTAATTAGAGCTCCAGCTAACAATCAACACCAAGTGAAAAATGGGTATAAATTTACAATTAATGATCGATCAGCGTTTTATGATTGGTATAATGCATATTTTGAAGTTCAATTTCAGCTTCAAAAACTAGCAGATGGATCAGGCTATGCCCAAGCTGATAGAATTACAATTATAAATGGATCACATAGTTTAATTGATCATCTTATGATTAAATCTGCAGGTAAAATAGTTTATGATACTGATAATTTGCATAAAGTGACTTTCGTAAAAAATTTGTTAGAATACTCTGATGATTTTAGCAGATCAGTAGCTAAAAACAGTTTCTGGTATTTAGATACTGATAATACAACAGCTAATACTAATACAGGATATGAAGCTAGACGAGTACAAACTCAAGCTGTACAAAACGATGGTAATGGAGGCGCTAAAAACATCAATATTATTATTCCGTTAAATCGTTTTTCATTTTTTGAAGAACTTGAAGATAAAATGTTAGTACCTATGCAATTACAATTCAACATTGAGCTACAAAATGATGATGAACTAATTCACATGGCTAATGGTACTGATGCTGGCAGAATTGTTGTTAATAGGTTTCTGCTTTGGATTCCAAAATTAACACCAAAAGATTCTCTGTATGATAAATTTGTTAGTTCATTTTTGAAAGAAACACAATGGAAATATTTAAGGGAGATGTATGAATTGTCAGCTCCTTCACAATCATCAGGATTTTTCCAAATATCAAGTAGTATTGATAATGTTCAACATATTTTTGTTTATTTAAAAAGAACCAACCCACCTAATGATGCAATGGTTGAAGATTCGCCTTATTTAATGGACACTTTTAAATTAAATGTAGGAGATAACAACTCATCATTACTAAATTGCAGATTAGAGTATGGTAACGGAGTCTTTTATCCAGAAACTGAGTATGATAGTGAAAGCAAAGTAAGAATATTTAATGATTTAATGTCATACGGTTTTAGGAAAAACGACTATAATAGTGGAACTCAATTGAATTTAGCAAATTACAATTCTCTATATGGATTAATTTATTTTGATCTTACATATCAAACTGAAAAAGTAACAAGAGATCCAAAACAGCTTATATTTCGATATAGATTAACAGCTAACCCAGCTGCAAATTTTAATGTACATGCTATAGTTTTGTATAAGGAAGAAGTTGTTATTGATAAGGTTGGCAATGAATTGGTTATAGTGTAATCAAAGGGCTCTTAAAGCCATCTCGTTAAAGCGTTAGAACGTGAGGTTAATAAAAACAAAATAGAAGAATTGATAGTGAATATGGTAAAGATGCCGTTGTAGCGCACCTTTAGAATAAGTCTACTTGAAATACGTACATGAAAACATCACATGATGCAAATCAGTCAATAGAAATTTATGTTCACGAAATGGGCGTAGTTTACATTTTCAAAAAAAAAACAACTTTAACATGCAAGGCTGATCAGACAGCAAATTTGTTCGATTTATTTTAATAAGATATGCCCGATATTTCGGTTACACAAAACTAACCTTCATCAGGGGCTAGGAAAGCTTAGTGAAGATGGAAACAAACGGTTACAATATTTAAAATGGGCTAAGATAAATTGCTGGCACACGATAGGCTAATAAACAAGTAACGGTCCAACTATATATTGCTACTGTTTGTTCTAGTGGTCCTTGCATTTTTACAGAAGTTATTTACATTTTCACGCTAGTGACTAAAATGGGGTCCTATTATTTGGTTATACAATAGACGTGTTTAGAAAATGTTATAGGCTGGGCCTTATCATTATTATTATTATTATTATTTATTTATTTATTTATTTATTTATTTTTTTTTTGCAAAAGGAGGGGAACCCGTGCCCCTCTGCTAACAACTTCTCTGTACAGCATTGGGGGATCTGTTCTCATCAGTGCCCCACTTTTTCAAGACCAAAAGCCAGAATAGTCCTAAACTTCGACGACTAAGGAGAGCTTTTTTTCACAAGATTTGGTGCCGTTTTTTCACCACAAGCAAGAAAGCGTCTGGTAACTATCTGTCTTCGCTTTGGTGAGTGCGTGCTTTTCAATTTTGTGGTTTTGGTTTTGGTCTCACGAGTTTTCTCGCCCTCGCGTTACGTGGAGATGGCCGCGAGTCCCGCACACCAGCCGTTCTTACTGTCCGCTTGATAGCGGAGGAAAACCTGGATCTTGACTCGCTCAGTATAGCGCAGTCGTTACCGAACTTTAAGGAAGAAATCGTTGGGATTGTACCCCTCTACGGAGGAAAGTGCTTCGACATCAGCCTCCGATCTACAGAATCGGCCACGCGGTTCGCGGCATCGGTCTTTGACTGCGAAAGCCGCGTTATCCCTTTACGCCTTTTAGGGCAAAAAGCACTACACGTGTCATGCTTCATTCCCGTTGAATTCCCCGATGAAAACCTGCTACAACTCGTGGAACAATACGGCGACCTCAAAGCTCGAGCAGTCCGCCGGCTTTGCTTCAAAGCCACGGGCTACAAGCACATCGAGAACAGCATCCGTGTCGTAGAATTCACACGTTTACAAAAGGCAGTGTCACGCAAATAATAATAGTCACTCAAGGGCTCGAGTTATTTTTTAAGTACACGGGCCAGCCAATACTATGCTACCGGTGCCAGTCTTCCGAGCTCGTTGTTAAAGACTCCCCGAAGGCGAAACGACGCGAGGCGAACCGCGAGGCTCCAGCGCCCGGAGGTGGGGAGGGGGGGGGGGTGGACACCAGAGGCCCCCCGGCCCCCACTACAGCAACCAGCAACGACACTCCCCCTGTAACCACAATAGGCCATTTGCACGATAGCGTCATTTGACTACAACTACCAGAACTCATTTCGTTTTTCCTTTCTTATTTAAATTTTGTAATCCCAGTGAGGTTTAAACAACAAAGGCCCTAATTTGCACTACAAAATAAAAAATGAACCTCCGTGCGACCCTTCTTATGACTTTTACAAAAAAAAAGAAATAGTTATTGTTGAAACTGCATGTCTTAAAGTATTTAACAAGTAATGAAGAATTAAATTTCAACTTGCATTCGCCTTTCATGTTCTCAGATAAAGCATTTTCTACTTCACCCTATACTAGTTACTGAGCGTGAAGGGTCCATAACCCGGGATCACAAATCCCATTTCCCACACACACAACACACACACACACACACACACACACACACACATTCATGACCAGCAAAGCCGCGTAATCAACTGGCTCGAACTCACGTAAGCGTGCAAACATTAACTTTAAAATACATTGATTACCGTTACTCCTTGTTTTTACATTGCCTTATATAACTTATGGTATCAGTCGTAAAAAGTTCGTACGGGTCACAATAAGTCAATATTCATCCCGGGGGGGTACTCAGCAAAGTTTCGTACGGGGATGCTCCGCCCCGAGGTTCAAACCCTTACCCTTTCATATACCGATTTTGACAGAAAAGGTACCCCTTTCATATACCTTTCATTGAAAATGGTACCCCTTTCATATACCTTTCAATAAAAATGGTACCCCTTTGAGAGCCTTTAAGTGTGTCTGTTTGAGATATTTTGAAAGGCCATTTTTATAATAGTTAAATGGCAGTTTTCCCTACCTTTTTTATGCTTCAACGGCGTGGCTTCGCTTCCCTTTCCTATTCTTCGTAAAATCCCTACCCTTTCATATACTTCAACTCGTGAAATCCCGACCCTTTCATATACCTCTAGCCTCAAAAAGGTACCCCTTTCGGGCGGAGCATCCCCGTATAGCCCATTATAGGGAGTACCCCCCACCCCGGGATATTCATTCCAATGTACGAAAACAAATTCAAAACTGTAACTGCAACACGAACGTAACTCACGGTGTTTACCGTATACACGGTACCTCACCCCTAGAAATATATTTTCAGAATTAACTCTATGTACATTGAATAGTTGAATGGTAAAATATTTCTTGTTTTCAACCGGTCGCGTTTGTGAGTTTATTTTTAGAGATTTGAATTTACAAAATGGTAATTAGATGACGCCAACCCGGGACTTTGCCATTATTTCTACGCCAATTTACAATGCGCAGTTTACAGCTTTAGGATAATAATTTGATAAATACTAAAAAATAAACTGTGGAAAAACGTAAGAATTCACTAGCATCCGTGAGATTTTCAAAACAGATCACTACATCTGTACAAGCCATTGTCGGGATGCAATCCCGAACGCCATTATGAAACAACGGATCAGGAGGTTCTTCAAGCTACAAGAAACACTACTCAAAAACAGAATAAAACAAGGAGCTAAAACATAAACTGCAAGAAGTCATTATTCCAGTAGAGATACGGCAGCTTCAGACTTTGATCTTAGACACTTACATCCGTGATAAAGATCCACTTTCTCACAAGTCTTGCACACCGCAGACTTAGACACTAAATCACCGGCTGAGAAATTGACTGATCCAAGCATATTCATAAAAATTAACAAAAACTGCAGCCGATCACTACTTATCTTGCAACAAAAGTTAGCCAAAGACGCCCCAACATATGCCAAGAGAGCTAGCATAACGAAGGCATAGAGAAACAATAATTCTATAAATGGCAGTGAGTGTGCACAGCATGTAAACTGACCTCCTGTCATTAAAGAGATTTATATCCCAAAGATCAAAGAGTCATACAATACATCGAGCATTTGTCAAAGCTATTCTAGAGGTTTCTTTATAGATTTTGCAACTAGCGGGAGTCGTGTTTGGCCTGTCACTTTTATAATACTGATATTCTCAAATTAATATATGTATCGTATGTTTAATAGATAAAATACTACATGTAAAGAAAGCCAAATTTAAAAAACGTGAAAAGTATGAAAAGTATGATTTTCTAGTACTTAGGAAACAAAACTCTTTCACCCCTGACGAAGTTAACTTTAAATATATATAACCAGTTATTCAGATTCCCGTTTTGGCGATTATAAATAACACAGGAATGAATGATCGTGCCAGTGGAACACTAAAAAAGGTCTTTAATATCTGAATACACATGCATTCCAAAGATATCCATAACGGAAACTAGTGTAGTAATTAACCCTTTTAACATATCTATGATAAAAACACTCAATTACAAATCAAATCAAAAGTTTATTAGCATTCCCATTTACAAACATGGTATTGCCTATTACACTAACAGATTAAACTAGAATATAGTGATTGCAGTCTTTGCTAACAGAGTGTTTAGTCTCTCTGAAGCTTCATATATAAAGTGACCCACCTGTGTCAACATTGTTAAAAAAGAAATTAATTCTATATGTATTTTGTAGGTTCAAAAAACTTTTACAATGTAGTGAATTTCTTAGGTCAGAATATGAAACACAGTCGAAAAAGAAATGAATTTCTTCTTCAACGTCATTTGGTAAGCAGCATTCGCAGTGCCTCAAATCTCTTGGAATTTTTGGTTTTGCATGTCTACCCGTTTCAACACGTAGGCAATGATTTCCTGTTCGAAACTTAGCCAGTGTTCGTCTGTGTTTCATATTTTTTATTACGTCATAACAGTTACTAGAACTTCCTGTGTCATTTGTGAATTTAGAATAAAAATTAAGCTTGATGTTTAGTTGAACAAGCTTCATCTGATGTACCTTAGATTCTGATTCTATATTATTAATAATTCTATTTAAGAAAATTTTCATGGATTTCTGACTATTTTCCACGAAAAGAGAATTTGTATCTGATATACCTTGGAAGGTTTCTAAAATTTTGTTTATTGAGGTCATAAAACTCGGATTGTCATGCAATGCAAGGGTATTTGATATGGATAGACACTGTTTTGCAATTACTACTACAAACAGACTCAGTAGATGGGGTTAAACGGATGTTTATTTAAAATTGATTCTGCACAAGAGACAACACCCTAGACCGCCAAACCCAAAGGGGAAAAAAGAATGAAATAAGGGTTTGAGAAGAAGAAGTTACGATGTGGGAGAAAGTCTGGTTGTGATAGAATGGAGAATTTTAAACTTATTTTCGTTGGAAAGAGTGAGATAGACTAAATATGCGTCACTCTTCCAATCGCCATGCGATTTAATAAAAGCTGTAGGCGCTCGATTACAAAAAGCAAATGTAGCGCCCCCGCGACGAAAACTGTGCGAGGAATACTGTGCGGGATTAAACCCAATGGCTGAAAGTGACTTCTTAATAAAAGCGTTATACTGGTGAGCCAAGATAGGCTTGTTCGATCCCCGAGATTGACAAACGAATAATGGTGGAGGGCGACAATTGTACACTAGCTAAATACTGCCTAAGCGCGGTGACAGGACAAAGGGGCGAACCGGGAATAAACGGCAAGGGAATTTCTAAAACCCGCTCCCGAAACTGGAGTGTCTCCGTGCGCGTGATGCGCAACAAAACCCCTTGCGGTGTGAAAGTAACGCTAGATAGCGTCAAAAAATACGCCTGGGAATCGCCAATTTCAGACAACTTATACGGTACTAAATTAGAGATACGTAAAAAAGAAAATAAGGCTACTAAAAATAAAGCACGCATGCAGACGTGCAAATGATTATCTAAATCGAAAATACGGGACAATTGTAAAAGGATCTCAACAGTGATCGGTTCTTTTCGTGCGACACAATCACCCAAGATCCGACGCACCGCTCGTTTGGCAAGATAAACGTCATAATCGTGAAGAAAGGCAAAACTGGCACCACACGAGCGGTTAATATGTGAAATAATGCTCAAATAATTAACGATCGAACGGTATGACGTTAAAGAACGTGACAAAAAAAACTAAATAAAGCAAATAAACGGATTTGGAAACTGGAAAAGGTAAGAAATCGAAATATTGGCAAAACAATAAATATGTTCGCATATAGCATCTCATAGAGCGCTTTGTGTAGTCGCAAAAAGCATGGACCTGAATAGTTCCTAAATACTGCTAGCGCTGCAAAGCGTCGATGTGATCTGCGAGATTAAATTGAAAAACAGAAAGAAAAAAACATCAATAAACTTAATAAGGATTTATGAAAATAAATGGAAGTAGCTACTTAATATACATTAAAAACGAACTTAGAGTCGCTAGGAAATACTTGGGTAATGTTCAAGGTAGCTACGGCATGCTGCACATATTCTGAGTTCGAGGAGTCTAAGTGAGAACGACTCAACGCATCCGCTAAAACGTTAGACTTCCCGCTAATGTAACGCGCAGATAAACGGATATTGTTAAGAGACAGCAACAACCAAAGTTCACGTAGACAACGCTGCATGAAGGCGTTCGTTGAACGTTGATTGTTCAGTGCGTATACGCTGACCTGATTGTAAGCAGTTCGAGCTGGTTAATGTTCAAATGTTGACTAGCAATAAAAGGAGGAAACTTGGCATGGAGGAATTCCCCAAAACACACTGCACCACAAGCATCAAGACAAGCATCACATGCCAACAGTTCTGGATCGGACACAGTAATGGCGGTCGGAATCACTGAGACACCATTGTAGTGTTGCTCTTGCTTTCACAAAGGATAACACAGGAATGAATGATCGTGACAGTGGAACACTCAAAAAGGTCTTATCTGAATACATGCATTCCAAAGATATCCATAACGGAAACTAGTGTAGTAATTAACCCTTTTAACATATCTATGATAAAAACACTCAACTGCATCACCTTCCTGACTCTTCAACGAACCAGATACAAACACGAATAAAAAGTCAGCAAAGATTGTTTGTGAAGCAAAGTAACAGGTGAAGTTAAATCGAATTTAAGAACTCTACTAACTTACCGTTTCCTAAACACAGATTTTAAAAGCCCGTAATCGTCACACTCGTCGGACTCCATCCTCAAACACGTGCAGACTGCACAATCGGTCAAACCTAGGGGAGGGGCTTGAAACGCAACATTCATATATTTTCCAACTAGGGTTGAGTGAGGCATGAAGTGGAACTTGAAGACAGTTTGGACAATAAAGTTACTGTTTCGTGTTTTTGTTTCGTGCCATTTTAAAGTTATTTCTGCTTTTCTTTCTTTGTTTTTTTTTGTAAAAATCGTAAGGAATTATTTTTCTGTTGTTTTTTTCATCCGCATTTTATCATCCGCATTTTGTTATCCGCATTTCATTATCCGCCGTCCGCCGTCCGCCATCCGCCATCCGCCATCTGCCGCCATCCGGTCCGCGTTTTACAGAACGGTGAACTCTCATAACTCATAATTCTCATAACAGTGAACTCCGAGACGACCGGCACAACAGTCATTTGTATTCCTGATTCAACTCCAGACACGTCCTCAAACGAACCAGAGACTGTTATCATAATACTGATACGTTTTTACAACAACGTACAATAATTCACTCACTAGTTTTCTCGTTGTTTATGTTCATATTGGCGCCAGAACAGCAACCATAACTATGGGAACTATACAAACCTCCGGTCAGGAAGTAAAATTACAGTTTAATACCGATGCCTTGGATTTTATTTATACTTGCCCAGAAATCCGCAAGCATTTCCTTCCAGCAAATTTTAGCTGTCTCCGCGACCCGCAAAAATATCCTCCCGCAAAACAAATTCAGTCGCACAATCCGCATAATATCCTTGTGCACGGTAGCTAAATAAACAAAACTATGACGTCGTTCCCATACTATTGCATAATCAAACCGTAATAGCAATGAATCAAAATAGAACAAACACAATTTTGCTCTGCCATATCGCTCATATTAAAACACAAACTTTCCCGTCCCATTTAACTTTCTTAAAACGTCTCCATTCGTAAAAATACACCGTGAAATTCTCAAACTGCGTTTGCCAAAAAAAAAACGCAATGCAGCTTTAATGGCTTTACAACAAATGATTGAAACTGATAGGTAACGTGAGATATCGAAACTTAAGAAGAACTTAATACCTTTGCGGTAACGTAATGTAAGATATGACAAGTTCGTCACAAGTTTTGACATCCCGATACCCAAGGGAAATTAACAATAGGTCCGGGGGCGCTCCCCAAAAATTTTAGGAGCAGTATGTGATGCCCTTCTTGAAATCCTAACCGGTTTAACCAACCATATCCTCGATGCCCTAATATAGCTTCTATAAAGAAGAAACAACTAACCCCCCCGGACAAAAGTCCACAAAAATTTGTTAACAACTTTTGTCCCCATATTCTAGTGACTCCTATATCTCGTTATGCGCGCATGCGCTTTAACGAGATAAAAAGTAATAAATTACTAATCAAATAATATCATTATTTCATATATGTTTTATGACCAGAAAATTATATAACATATATTATATACAACAAATGACTCAACTTTATGAGATTAATGTGAAATTGTCTGACAATCAAAAGAAAAATCTTAGCAATGCTTTCCATAAAAGGGAAACGATCGTTCTCAGGCTTTCAAACGACTCTCTTCATGGGAATGATACTCTATATGTCCCAGCAATGGTAAAAAAAAAGGTTGGAGAAGAATCGGAAATTGGGGAAGGGTATGGACATTAAGCTTGTGAAAACCAATATTAGAAAACAAGTCGGTGGAAGTTTGTTAACTACCATTCTAACCCTTGGACGTGCAGCTTTACCAACTATTGGTAAAACCCTTGGTCTTTCAGCTCTTGCTGGTTTGGCTTCAGAAGGTGCTAGTCAGGTTGTTAAAGCGATATCTGGAAAAGGCATACAGTCTGATGGTTTTCTCATACCACAAGAAAAAATCAATAAGCTGATAGAATATAAGCATCTTTTATCGACGAAACAAAAACAGGATATATTGAATTACCTTCAATCAGGTTCGGGTGTTCATATCACACCAACAAAAACACAATCAGGAGGATTTTTAGGCACTCTGTTGGCAAGCATTGGTGTCCCACTCCTTCTAAATGCTTTAACTGGTAAAACTGGTAGCGGTGCTCCTCGAATTGGAAATAGTAAGAAAAAGGGTACGGGAGCTCCAAGAATTGTTGTATATAGACCACCACCCCCATTTTATGGGAGTTGGCCCGATAATACGATTGGTATGGGGATTAAAAAAAAAACAACCAAAAAAAAAAGACAACAAAAAGAGGCGAAGGCTTGCTATTAGGGAAAAACAGCCCATTCAATGGCATCCCACTACTAGGGGCAATACTGTAAAACCGAAATTCCACAAAGACATCCCATTAAGTAATCATGATCTAATAAAATGGTGCAGATATTTAAACATCCCAATCAGTGATGTTCTGTCAAGGGATGAAAGAGTTCCACATAATCATAGCCAAGCATTATTTATTTACAATCTGGAACCTAGTTATATGGCAGGATCTCATTGGGTTACAACTTATGTAAAAGACAACGTGATAAATTATTTTGACAGTTTTGGTATGCCTCCATTTCAAGAGGTCGTTAATCATGCGAAAAGAAGGAATATGACACTGCTTCACCAAAACAACCAAATCCAAAACATAAAAACGTCTACATGTGGCTACTTCTGTTTATACTTTCTGAACGAAATGAATAAGGGGAATTCGTATTATAATTTATTGCAAGTATTTGACATATATGACACAATGAAGAACGAGAGATTCCTCGAACATTATTTCAGAAATATCTAACTTATATATATAAATGACGAAAAGTTATTGTGTGAAACAGAAACAATTCACTCAATGCATTCAAGGAAGCGAACGTTATGTGAAAACTAAAAATGGTCGAATTATGCTAAAATGCACTTGCGCTGAATGTGGTATAACAAAAACCAAATTTATAAAACAAAAACAGGGAAACTAATTGAGCCCTCACAAGATGGGGGCTTTTTAAATATAGAAGGTAGTCACAGTCTTGGTGAAATAGCAGCTAAAAGCGCTTTAAAAGGTTTGTATAATTTAGGTAGAATTGGTGCTTCAAAGGCTATTAAATCAGATTTTGCTAAACAAAAGATCAAAGGTATGGCTAACAAATATCTGGATCAAGCCTTAGATAGTTTAACTTCAGATATTAGTAAGAAACTAGATCCATTGCATAAAGGTAGTGGGATTGATATTCATAAGGCCATTGGGAAGCTTCCGAAACCAAAAGGAGGGTGGACATTACCCGGTCATAAATATACTGGGCCTTATAATGATTTAGAGAGTCAAGTTAAATATGACCCAACCACTGGCCAAATGTTAGAAATATATGACCAACCTACAGGAAGAACGGATGCCATTGCCATGCAGCACGATGTTGATTATTCAGTCTGCAAGGATGATAGGAAATGTAAAAATAAGGCAGACCGAAAAATGGTTCAAGCTTTAGACAACGTACCATACAATGAAAGACAATGGGGTCATTGGTTGGCTAGAAACACGATTGATGTAAAACAAAAACTTGGATTAGGTCTTGGTGTTAAACAAAAAAGGAAGTCAAAAAACTTGAAGCGGCGTTGAGTAAAAATGATTGGGCTTAACAATTAGCCGATGAATTACATAAGCCAATCAAACGAAAATTTAAAACAAGAAGAGTTATTGTTAATGGAATAGATGATATTTGGAGTGCTGACCTTGTAGAAATGCAGAAGTTTTCAAAATGGAATAAAGGATATAGATATTTGTTAAACATCATTGATGTGTTTTCGAAATTTGCTTGGAGCATTCCTATTAAAAATAAAACAGGTGATACAATCACTGAATCATTTGATGATGTCATTAAAAAATCCAAGGAATGAAGGTAAAGCTGTTATTATTGAGAGATTTAACAGAACATTAAAATCTAAAATGTGGAAACAATTTACAGCTCAAAATACAACACAATATTTAGACATGTTACCAAAACTATTAAATGAATACAGCAATACAAAGCATTCAAGTATTAAAATGAAACCTATGGAAGCATCTATGAAAAAGAATGAAGGAACTGTTTATTTCAATCTATATGATACGGAACTATTATCATATAAACCAAAATTTAAGCCCCATTTACACTGCCAAAAAATTTTGGCACGGCTCGGATGAAAAAAGTACGCGTACCAAAAAAATTGGTTCGGCACGGATAGATTTTGTCGTGTAAACTACTTTGCCCCATCCGTGCCGGACCAAACTTTCACCCGTGCTCGGACCATGTCGAGAGGTAGTCCGAGCACGGATAAAATTGGTACGCGAGCCTGAAAATCTAGCCCAGCTCGGATAAGGTGTGCAGTGTAAACGATTAGCCGTGCCGAACCAACTTTTCTCTGACGAGCCTTCGCGCCTTTGGTCAGCACCGATTTGAGAGAGCATGTGCACTAAGCAAGAATCGAGTACGCTGGCCGAGATGTTGAGCCCTTTACCCGTACCAAAACATAATTTTACATCGTTTAGCACGGTGGAAGAAAGGACGTGTAAATGACTAATCAGTACTATTTTTGGGGGTACGCGTACCACTTTTATCCGAGCCGTGCCTAAAATTTTCTGCAGTGTAAATGGGGCTTTAAAGTTGGTGATAAGGTTAGAATTTCAAAGTATAAAAGAAAGGTATTTGATAAAGGATATACAAGTAATTGGACTGAAGAGGTATTCACAGTTAATAAAATCCAATACACAAACCCTATTACATATAAGTTAAAGGATCTTAATAATGAATCAATAGAAGGATCTTTCTATCAACAGGAGTTATTAAAAGCTAAACAAGATGTTTTTCGTATAGATAAGGTTATCAAAAGAGACTATAAGAAAAAACAAGCTTTGGTATCATGGTCTGGTTATCCAAAAGAATTTAATTCATGGATACCGTTAAAAGATGTCAAAAATATATAATGTTTATATATATCATGAGTGGCATTGAGAAATATATCAAAAAAATAAATATTATTTTCAAATTCAGGAATGTGAAGATGAAATAGACAATCTTCATGATAAAATATATGATAATGAGCGTAGATTGGATCTGTTACAATATAAAAAGAAATTATTGAAACTTTATCATAAAAAAATACATGAAATTGATGAAGATATAACATTGAAACAGTTATTGAATATTATCTGCAATGAGATAGAAAACAATAGATATGATGATGAATGTAATGTATTGAAAAAAACCAAAGTTAATGACATCACATATCTCAAACAATGTAATTTGATCAAGGAGTGTTGGTTTTAAAGGGTTAAAGAGATGTTGCTATTTACAAGTAGCCCATTTCTAAGATATTTATATCTTCGCATTTGCTATTCATGGTAGCCAAAAATATTAATATTTCTGGCCATATTCAAACGCAACTATTTAAAAGAATATCTATAGTATTATATAGAAATGGAAAATCAAAATATCAAAAGAGGTCGCGGGAGACCAAGAATTTATAATGATGAAGAAAGAAAAAACCATAAGTCAGCTTATATGTTAAATAAAGAGTGGTTTTGTGATATTTGTAAAAATAATAAAAATTATACACTTGCTGGAAAATCCTGTCATGAAAACAAAAAAGCATATTATAAACTATAGAATTGAACATCTACGAATAGTATATATAGATGACAATTTTTAAAAATATATAGTTCAATTATTTAACAACACTGGTTTTACAATAGCTATTAGCCAGCATACGGCAAGTAGTTATATGGGTTGGGTTGGTTACAGACCAGTTTCGACGAAACTGGTCCGGAACCCCCAACCCTATAACTACTGATTGCCGTTACAAATTTCTTGGTCAACCGCAGCCTTGTGTTAATTGCCATTGTAAAAGAACAGTTTTCACGATACATCCTGCAGCAGCAGAGAGTAGCAAGTGAAAATTTATCCAAAACTGCTCAACTTCTTTACATGGATGGATTTTGTTACATTTAAAATACTTATATAAAGTCTGTCTTAAAACTGTTTTTAAAAACACGCTCTTCAGGTCATGTTATGTTAGAAATGAAAAAGACATTTAACATAACAGAGGAAACTGAAACACGGGTGTGGAACAAGAACATGAGTAACTCACGCGAACTTCTCGCAAACCTGGAACAAACAGTGCAAGATGCTGGTCTGTATCAGGGACAGGTAAGGAAGACAATTGTTGTCACTGTCATTTATTATCACTGCACACAGTACATTTCAAATATAGAATAGTATTGCTTTTCTACAAAGTTGTTTTTTCGGACTAATCAATCATCTGTCATGGTTTTATCCTTAAGGTTCTTGTCATAGAGAAAAAGAATGAGGATGGTACTTGGCCGCGTCAGACAAGGCAAAGGTATTAACAATATTTTTAGATTGTATTATTATATGAATATATTATCTTTCACTGAAAAGCGTCATAACAACTTACGGCATTGTTTTTGGCCTTAAAAAAGAGCTCTCGCAGGAAGCAGATTTGAATGGCGTGTCAGTGGTCGTAGTTATAGGGTTGAAACTTTCTTTTCACTGAGATGAAAGTGCAACTACGATCAAAATTTAACATTCCTTTCTGCTTACCGGAGGTGGATAATCTGGGCCACTGAAATAAAGCAGGAAAAATGTCGAGCTAAGAAAAGTAGTGAACTAGTTTTAAACCCATATTAAGAAAAGTGGTGTTTTTTGAGTCCGCCACTATAGATTTACATGTATATTTCAGCGAGCTTAATGTTAAGTGCCATGACGTCATTTTCGCATTATTTTCTCAGTTGCGTTGCAAGTGAATAAAGCTCATAACACCACTACAAACCACGCTTACCATCACTTCAAAAACAAAACAATTATTCAAAAAAGTTCTCTAGTTTCTCGACAGTGATTCAGAGCGTGCGCTTGTGTGGATGTTCGGATCGGAAACCACCTGCAATAATATTAGTAACCAGAAAGCAGGAACATGGTGGTTCAACGGCGATGAAAAACTGTAGAGTATTCAAGCGCATTCAAAGAAATTCACTTTCCTTCATGGTTTGAAAGCAAACTTTGGATAAACTTGTACTTGAGGAAGTTAACTTTCGATTCCGATGCCGAAAGTTGCTGGATGATTTGAACGTATAGCAGAACTTTAAAAATACCTGGCGCTTATTTCAATTTCATGTTTTCTCCTTCATCACGTATCTCTGACAGTTAGCCTTTTTAAGAACTCACCCGCGCCTCCTCCAAATCATGCCCTATATATAAATCTGTACCTGTTACGTAGGCTAGTGACTATAGCACTGTCTGTATAGCTGTATGTGCTTTTATATCCTCGAAGATTTTCGTTCGCATCCTGAGCTATTTGGGAATTTTGCAGACTCTTAATCTGGCACCAAATCCAGTTTTTAATGTTACGTATTATATTGGGAGCTGGATGTTCATGCAACGCCAAACTTTGATCAAAGATCTGTTTAATTATGCATTCATCCGGAAAATGAAGAGTGACGTTACAGACTGATTCTAATGCCATAAAACGTAAATGACGAATGGAAGCTAAATAACTGAGGAACTAGATTAATTATAACTGCTGTAAAACTCCAAATATAAGCCCCCCTTAAATACGCCCCAAATTTAAGACACAAAACCCTATCGAAAATAAGCCCTTCCTAAAGATAAAGTCGAAGAGACGACTGACTGTAAAGTCACTGTTAAAAGAAAACGTTTAGTTCATTTGTTTTCGATGTTCATGTTCTTTTTGTTACAAGAAAGCTCGTTCTTGCTATCGCAAGGTCATGGGTTCGAATCTCGTTCAAGCTTGAATTTTTTTCGGGTTGCTTTTTCAACTGCTTGAGTTGAGAGCACACTGCGAGGATCACAAATCTCACTCATATATATATATATATATATATATATATATATATATATATATATATATATATATATATATATATATATATATATATATATATATATATATGATAAGAGAGTTTACACTGTGCCCATCAATTTATTAAAAGCCTGACCCTTTTTTTTGTACCGAAAAATTCCCTCCAATTAGCACTCCCCAAATATAAGATCGTGCTGCATAAGGTAACTGATACTCCTGGGTTCAAATCATTTACTATCGAACTATCACTTTAATAATTTAGGCATGCGCACGGTGAAGAGTTTTGAGGCAAACTCATTAGAAAGTTAGCAAGTTGTGTAACATTTGATCTGACCGTGGCAGTAGCTCTTGAGTGTGCAAGACATTCCACCGCTCTGTCAAAACCTATCAAAAACTTGCTTTCATTTTACAGCTGATCTAATGTATTTAACAACAACAAAATTGTCATGTTTATTTCATCCACGCCTTATTTTTTTAAGGAATGGAGGGGCTAGTATCTACAGTAGTTCTTGAGTGTGTTTTGAAGGTTCTTATTTAACTGAGCGTGCATGGGCTTTGTCTTAAAATTAAACACCTTATCGTTAGAACATTAATTCTTTATTTCAATACACAGTTAGTCAGTGGAGCTAACTATTTCTTTCTTCTTTTTTGGTTTCAGTTCATACTCATCATCTACATGTGCGTATACGTATACACAGGTACGTTTCTTGGTTCCCTTTTGCTGATTAGTGAAAAATACAATATTTATTGTTAATTGAGTACAATGTTGGATGTAATTTTCCAGCATGTGAGCATGATCAGTTCGTGGCAGCTTTTACACCTTTTCCCCTTCGTTACAAATGGAAATAAATTTTCATTAGTGTGGATACAACATTAAATAAAATGAAGATGAAATCAGTTAAGCTCACATAAAACAATCATTACTCATGCGCGTATCAGATATAGAGCTTCGTTTTAAAATATACGATGAATGTTTGTTACGCAAGCGCATAACATTCGTTTTGCGATATATTGGGCAAACTGCTATGGAAGTCTTCCTGTGAATATACTGTGTGTGCGCTCACGTGACCCTTGAATTACCGTCCGCCGTGTTGGAGGACCACTTTGATGGGTTTTCCCAGTGTTTACCTTCCAGAGAGCGGGCAGCGCAAGCGCTTATAAAATAATTGAAAAGGTAGTTAATTTAAAGTGCTCTTTTGTCAATTGTGCTAGTTTAAATCCCAAAACTCCTTTATTTTCGATTCTTAGGGCCATATTAATTTTGTTTCGATCACTTCGTACAACTTCGATTTGCCGCCCGATATTTTTACAACTTGAAAACATTATCACAGAGTTGAAAATCGGTTTACTTCAGCAATTTCTTATAAAACGGAATCATTTTCATTGTCGCGATGCCCACGAGTTAAGATATCAGGCGACAAATCGTAGAATGAGCGCGTCTGTTTACATGATACAATTTGTCGTCGCCAGATTGTCGGTTTCTTGATTGCACGCTGCAATTTGTCTGCACAGCCGAATTTTGTTTCGAATTGGTTTCTGTGGAAAAAATTGCCTTGATCTCCGGGTGCTTACCATTAAGCCAAGAAAACCAGTATTTTCGGTTGGAAAGCAAATGGTTCGATTGATTTTATGGGAATTTCGGTTGGAACTAGTGGACAGAAAATTGAGCGATTAAACTAGCGAGTGAATTGGTCATTTTGTAAGCTTTCTAAGCTTTGTCGTGCGTTTGTATAAAAATAGTATACACCTTATTCCAAAATGGCGGATAATTTATTATTCTTTTGTATGCATGTCAATCAGCCCTCTTTGCCTCATTTTCGAGTGAAAATTCTGTTGTATTTTGCACATGCTGACGAGGCAACAAGTGCTAATTAACATATAGATAAAAGAATAATAAAATGGCCGCCATTTTGGAATAAGGTGTATCTGACGGGTCGAATGCTTTCCTCGCTCAATTTTTTGGCTTGGATAAGAAGCGGATCGATTCCGATCCTAGAACGTTTTCAAGATGTTTACATTAACCTTGCCCTCAAGATTTTGGCCATTATTTGACAGCATCGGATGCTCGATTTCTGTTATTTCAGTCACTATTTTGATTACATGGCCGCCGGTAAGTTTGTGACGTTATCCACACACATACTATAAATTTTGTTTCTATTTATAGTACAGAACTTGAGGCCAATCGTTTAGATTTTTTGAACGTTTTGTAGAAGTTGTAAGCTCATGGTGAAAATGGCATTATCAACAATGGCATGCAGGAGCCCATATCAGCTCCTGACTTTGGCTTTTACTATTAAGAGGACGAAGGTGCTGCCTTTGCTATGACATCTGCAAATGGTTAGACCTTCACATGGCTCGGATGATCACGTAGAAATGGCGGTCCCGTCTTCGATCGGGACGTAAAAGAACCACTGAGGACGTAACAAAACCCTAGCTGTGACCACCCTCAGTGCCATTCATTGTTTATGGGTGGGGTGGGGGAGATGAGATCAACAATGGACCGATACCGGCTGCCTAAGGCGCCTTCATAAGCTGACGTCTGATCTCATTCTCATAAGTGTATGTAAAGCGCCATGAGACGTGATATGTGCGCTATATAAGTCACTTGTTTTTTTATTTTTTTTACATTTATCTGGTTCGGTGTTTGCGCTAGAAAGGGGTTCTTGGGAATTTCTGTTGTATTTTTACTGAAAATATGCCCTAATAGTTTGTTAAGCATGCGCATGAGAATAGGCTATTTGGAGCCTCTTGCTTCAATTTTTTGCGTAGTCATTAAGAGCTTTGCATCAAGGCGAAGATTCATTATCGCCAATTTTAATGTAGCGTTTTAACGAAAACAACATTCCTTAGTGCAAATGAAAATTCATTTAACTTATTGTTCAATTGCGAGAATAAAATTGCAATGAGAAAAGAGTTGTTTTTCTTCAATTTTCCACGGTTTTTCTACAAGATTTTAAAGAAACGAAGTTGTGCAAATCCTTCCAGCGGAAGTCGAGCACCCAGTAACAAAGCCGCGATTAAGCTGAAATTTCTCAACTTGCTATATGCATGAACACGGTAAACAGTCGGTAAGAGACAATAAGTCATGAAATTGTGTTCCACTGGAAGACCGATATGACCGCTATTACTGTCAAAAAATGTGCAGTGGTATCGGCTTATGCAAACCTACATATCATGCTGCCCAAACACCTGCCGTATTCAGTGAAAGCTGGAACAAGAAACATGATCGAAAACATTACTTAGGTTGTTATTGAAAATTATTTCGTGTTGGTTGACCAGTGCCTTGCATGCAGTAAAATTTGAGATTTTTTGGTGTCCGGTCTTCCAAATGGCCGCCCCAATTGCTTTTTTCAGGGGCTCATTTCCGCCGGAAATTCCTTCGAACGCGTCTCCATAATCTCCGTTTACTGCTAGTACTAGTAGTAATCATAGATTATAGTGCGTCTCCTTATCCCGTGGCACCTCGTCTTGACCTAGTACCTAAGTTTCAGCCACTGTCTGAAGGGGCTATGTCGCGATGTATGTCACGCAGGCAAAAACGTCGGGCCGACATCAAACAAATTCACGCTATCGCCATGGAATAGGGCAAAAATCCTTCAATTCTGCCGTGCTGTGTACTCCGAAAGGTCTCAGATTTTTCCGACATATAAATAGTATATTTGTCTTGATTTCATTTCGGTTATTTCCCCGATTCTGAAATCATACGCCTCAGTACATGTACTTATGCCGGAAGTGGAAATGAGAAATTTCTGAGAAAGTGCTCCCGTGAGAAACGATTAAGTCACGCAACATACAACGTAGATTTCTTAGGATTCTTCGAATAAAATTGCAACTACCAGTTACAAGTAAGACACAAGACTGTTGAATATAATTCCTTTATTAGATAGACAAATTTTAGTCACAAAAGCGAAATCTTTAGTCGCAAATAATTTAAATTAATGCGCCCGATACGGGCGCAATTTCGAGCCCTGTAAAATTAATCTGCGTTCGCCTGGCGCGGCCGGTCAGTGAATTATTGCTACAAGAAATACAACGTATTGCACTGTGGAACATCGCGAAGAACGACGTCGGTATTTTAATAGGTGAAAGCTTCCCAAATCAGGCAGAGAACCACAGCAAAATCAAGATAGAACATTCAAAACATACCAGAACGGTGCAAGAAGCGAGGAAAATCCGATAACTCAGGATAACTTCTTGCTTGATTCCAAAGAGACCCAACAACTTACTTGGTCCGGAGAAGAACCTTCGTCCAATTTTTCCACTGCGTACTTTTAGGCATTGAGATATTGAGCCGTACGATTCCAAAATCGGGAAAAAATCCGAAACCTTGTAGTTGTGGAACGTTGTACGTTGTCGAACGAGCTGTCAGAGCACGAAGCAGCAAAAAAAGTGCGAACGCAGGTCAAAACAAGCGCTTGTGACGTTTCAAGATGGCACAGATTTTCTCGATTCGACGCGCTAAGCATGCTGGATACTATTGTGACGTTTCAAGGTGGCGCATATTTGGTACCGACACTTTTCTCGATTCGTTCCGCCTAGCCGACAAGATTAGGAAGCGTCTCCTTCGTCGATGCAATTAATTTTATCGGACAATCAACGCTATTTAATGTTCATCTAATGCAAAACTCTTTAATGTTCATGCAAAAAAATAAAACGATTGCCTTTTTTTAAACGATCACATTCACTTTTACAAATGATGTTTGGACGCTGATGAAAATTTATTGCCCGTGATGAAAGGCAAAAGGTGTAGTAAAAAGTACAAGTTTGTAAACTTACAATAATAATTGGTAGCTGGGTATCATTTCAACTTATGACAATCTATGGTTATAAAGGGAAAGGTAGTTAATCGAGCATGGCACTTCTTTAATTTCTTCTATTAGGATGGCAGTTATGAAGGTGAAATGAGCAAAAAGAAAGGAAACAAATCCAAACCTAAACAGTCTAAACAACGACAGAAAAAACATGGGTATGGTAATATAAAAACATCAGAAGCTGACTGTGATAAGGACGGATCGATGAAAACATCAGAGAAACAGGATCATGTTCAGGAACAAGTTCACATGTCAACAGGTAAGGAAGGTCAAAGAGTTACGGTCATGGTAGAATTGAACTTCAGGTGAAGTTCTTATTTATGGTTTAGAATTTCATGATATAATTCGTTTGGTATATTCCGCACATCATCCGGTAATCGGAAATAGGTAGCGGTTTCATTTTTTAAGTTTTTTTGCTCGACCACTCACTCGCTCAATGTTCACTACACAGTTTATTTTCTCTAATGACTTTCTGTATCCCCAAACAATTAATAATCTCTTGTTCATACCGAGTCTCCTATAGTTTCTCTGTAGTGGGCAATTCCAGTGCCTTTTTCTTATAAGTATTTTTTATATACATCTATTTCAATTAACGTTGTCGGAGGAAAGCTTAAAGCCAAGACCGCAAGGTAGTATGGGTTAGGGTAAATAGCATTGCATGAAAATCCCGTACTACCTTGCGGTCTTGGCTTTTCGCCTTTTTCATCCGACAAAATATATATATACAAATATATATATAAATATATATATATACAATATATATATATATATATATATATATATATATAGATTTGCTTTGTCACCTGAGTGATTTTTATTGACTCCTGTTGTCTTCGGTAACCTTACCAGTAACAATAAAGCGAGAACAACGCGAAGATGGACAACAGGGAGAAAATTCGCAAGGGCAGTTGAGGGAGATGCAACAACGCGAACAAAACTTGCAAGGGCAGTTGAGGGAGATGCAACAACGCGAACAAAACTTGCAAGAGCAGTTGAGGGATATGGCACAACGTGAACAAAACTTGCAAGGGCAGTTGAGAGAGATGGGACAACGCGAACAAAACTTGCAAGGGCAGTTGAGAGAGATGGGACAACGCGAACAAAACTTGCAAGGGCAGTTGAGAGAGATGGGACAACGCGAACAAAACTTGCAAGGGCAGTTGAGAGAGATGGGACAACGCGAACAAAACTTGCAAGGGCAATTGAGGGAGATGGGACAACAGTTGACAACTTTTGAAGGACGAGTTTCTACTTTAGGAAGGCAGCTGAGACTAAAAGAACAGGAAGTAAATGAACTAGAGTTAAGTCTTTCAACAGCTCGGCAAACAATAAGTGAGCAGCAACGCCAAGAAGCATGTGACTGGATCATTGCTCGCAATGAAATTCAAATCACAGACAAATGCATTGGTAGGGGAGGATGGGGGAGTGTTAATGAGGGCAAATATTGTGGCTGTACTGTAGCTGTGAAACAGATCCATGATTTGATCCTTTCTCCTCACAACATACGTCTTTTCGAGAGAGAAATGACCATTGCTTCGAAATGCCGCCATCCTTGCTTGTTGCAATTCATCGGAGCAACAATTGATGAGGGAAGTCCTCTATTTTTGACCGAGCTCATGGAGACAAGTTTACGAGCATTATTGGAGCAGCGACAACTTTCCGAAACAGAAATCACTGTCATTTCTATAGATGTGGCTCAAGCACTGAACTACCTCCACCAGAAAAAACCTGAACCCATCATTCACCGGGATGTGAGTAGTGCTAATGTGTTGCTCTGGCGACAGGGTGATCAGTGGAGAGCCAAAGTATCAGATTATGGAACAGCTAATTTCATGCAGAATACCATGACTGTAGGCCCTGGTGCCATGATTTACAGTGCACCAGAAGCACTTACTTCACATCAAACAGTCAAGGTTAGTTTTCATTGATTGATAAATGTATCGATTGAGAAATTGTCAGACGTTTTTTGAGATACCAAAAGAATTATCTGGACACATTTAGCTGAGGTATATTTAACTTTATTATTCGACATAGCATTCTAGAGTGCAAATACGCACCAAAACGAGTGCAAATATGACACGTTACCACACGCTAGGAAAACACTTTCAAAAACTTAAGGATTTGAGAAAATATGACTGTCGTAAAAAATTTATATATTCAGAGAAAAGTTGTGTAATACGGCTGGGCATTTTAACTCTTCATTTTTTATTTTTCTCACCTTCAGGCGTGAAAAAATCGAAACGAACTCGTAAAAACAATCAGCCGAATTACACAACTTTTCACTGAATAACCTCAGTCTGTGTATTCACTAAGAGGAGTGCAAACGAAAGACTGTAAGACTTCTCATGTTGCAGAGAACAATTGTCTGAGAAAAGAGTTCATGGGAGTGTTATCCATGCGAGTTTTAATTATTCCTTCGTTTACTCTGTATTTAATGAGGTGCTATATCAAGCACTTGAAAGAGAGTATCAACCACTTGAACGAGGAATACGAGGAAACAAACACGAGGAAGAGTTCCTCGGGTATCCAGACACCTCGAAGTGGGTTAAAAAAAACTTGGCTGTACCTCGTTTTTTTGACCCACTTCTCGGTGTTTGGAAATCGTGATGAAATACTCTTTCTCGTGTTTGATATATTACTTAGATCTTATCTAAAACAAATACTGTAAGCGTTTTAGTAATCCCCCCATATTTTATCTCAGTCCTGAAGAAATGTGGGAATTGGAAGAGAAGGGGGTTAATAAAGAGCGGAAGGAGGGTTATTTAAAAGAGAAAAAAATAATTTATAAAATTAAATGAATACTCACGTAAATTTTTCCCAGAATTTCTCAGACCACTTATTAAAATGAGCAAAGTGCGGTGTTTATCACCGTTTTACAATAGCAGCATTATTTGTACCCACATCTGGACATACATGTAGTAAGACCAAGTTTACACACAAACTGGCTGAGACATTTGCAATTGGCTTGATGCAAATTGTCAACTGACATTTCAAACCATATTTTGTATTCTGAAAACTAAAAGGGGAGGTGGGTGGGGGAGGTCTCATTACAAAACCCAACTTTCAAAAGGTGCGAACCACTTCATAAAAGGGATAAGATCGAATCAGTCTTAAGCCACTGATAAGATCATTTATCACCTCTCGGGTCTTGGTTGAGTAAAGGCACTTTGCCTCCGTCTGTTCCACAATGACTGCATAGATTCGTAAGATAATGAAGTGACAATCGTTGAATTTATAAAGCAACCAAGAACTAATTAAACTGGTGCCAGATTGACTCATATGTTAGTAGTATATTGGTGCTGGGTGTAACTTCAATGTAAGTAATAATAACATTATTGAATAATTAGAATAATATTTATTATTGTTGTCAGGTTGATGTTTACAGCTTAGGAGTTCTTGTGTGTGAAATGTGTATCAGGGAACTTCCAGATCCTAGAAGGCGTGACGAACAAGTTGTTCTTGTGACAAACCGTGCGTTACGAGCCCTGGTACGACGGTGCCTGCAAACAGATCCTGAGATAAGACCAAACATGGGACAGATTATTGATGAACTGGACGAGATTAACGCTGCATCGTAATTATATTTAAATCAACATGTAAGTTCCTTTTTTCCAAGTTGCTAGAATTTAAGGACGTTCGCGCGAAAATCTTCTAACATTGATTTTTTTATAAAACTTTTACTACAGCTAGGTTATGAGTTACTCGTGTCAGAAATACAAAAATATGAGGGGGTCACCAACCTCGTTTCTGAGATAAGCTATGTGAAAGGTGACCCTAATTTTGAAAAATTGGTCTTCCTTACGGGATGTGACCCCAATGTCTGTTAGTCTAAAAATATTGCAAATGAATCTCTAAAATTCAACTTTCTTTCCCAAATTTTATGCGAGTAGGTCTGTTCAGCAAATTCATTCAACTGGTGACGTTCCTTAAAGTAAATTTCATCTTTAAACGACATCATTTGCAAACTCTGACAGCCGCAAGTCGGCAGGATTCGATGGCGCCGGGTAGAAAAATGAAAAAAAAATTAAACTTCCTACATTGATTTTTCGTTCATTTTTTCACAACCTGTCGAGAATTGGCAAAGAAAATCATCTATGAAAAAAAAATTGGGGGTCACCGACCATCCAAGCGAGTTAAATCTAAGCAAAGTTAACGCAACGGCTATCAGACCCTTATGTGCTTAGATTTTTTCTCTTGCACGCGCACTCGCGCGTGACGTAGCATGGCGTTGCGACACGAATTGCGTGCGCAGTAAGGATGCGCATAAACAATTAGCGCGAACGTCCTTAAAAGGATGCTGTCCCGTCTAAAAAACGAAATTGTGCTGACTTAATTTCCACGTTATAATGCCGAATGCCACCCAATATACAACTTAATTTCCACGTTATATTGCCGAATGCCACCCAATATACAACTTAATTTTCACGTTATATTGCCGAATGCCACCCAATATACAACTTAATTTTCACGTTATATTGCCGAATGCCACCCAATATACAACTTAATTTCCACGTTATATTGCCGAATGCCACCCAATATACAACTTAATTCGATAAAATCATTCTATAGAGCAAAACTAAAGCAGTAGTTTTGCGATAAAATGCAGGATTACAAGGATAGAAGTGGATTACAATTCATCAATTTTGATTTCTTGACAGGCAGTCAAGAAATTCAAGTTTCCATTCTGGTGGAATTTTGAGTTTTTTTAGTCTTTTTTATTTTGTCTTTTTTGTTCATATTCTTTGCGTTCATCACGTTTCGCGTTTTTTCTTCCTATTTTAAGATAATAAAGCAAACTTAAAGCAAGCTCCCGGCCATGATCATGAAAACACGATATAACATCCGGGACAGTGTTCCTTTAATGGTATTGTATTGAAATATAATTCGCTGATTAACGTTAAATAAACTGTAGGATTTTCTGACATTGATTTGGGATAAATATTATAGCAAAATGATGATGACAAAGTTAGGTTAGTGAAGTACCTGGAAGACAAATTCACAAGCTGTTCGATGCTTTAGTTAATTCTAATGTGAAATCGTTAACTTACTGTGCATATATATCATATGATTAGTCAAGTTAAATCGTTAACTTACTGTGCATATATATCAGAGAAGTTTTCAATTGAAATGATCACTATGGTCAATCACAACAAACGCAGACAATCCAATGAACCAATCAGAACGCCAAGCAAATACCTGCCGCCTCCAAACGCGGGAAAACGCGTGCAAGAAAGTCATGATTAATTTTGGTCTTACTTCTGATTGGTTGAGAATTTGATGCGAGATTTCTTAGTCAATCACAAAGCATTGCAAAGCAAAACAAAAGCAATTACGAAATGACTTTAGACACTCCATTGAAAACCGCTCTAAACACGTTGAAGAGTATATCATCTCGCGCGCATTTTGTTGAAGAGTATATCATCTCGCGCGCATTTTGTTGAAGAGTATATCATCTCGCGCGCATTTTGTTGAAGAGTATATCATCTTGCGCGCATTTTGTTGAAGAGTATATCATCTCGCGCGCATTTTGTTGAAGAGTATATCATCCCGTGCGCATTTTGTTAAAGAGGATATCATCTCGCGCGCATTTTGTTGAAGAGATCACTAATTCAAGACTGTAGAGATTTTTAATTGATGTCAAGTTTTCGACTTCGTTGTGTTAACTAACCTGCTTAGCAGGCGTTAACGAGTGGAGGGAAGGGAGAACAAAAGGGGCGTAAACCCGCTTTTGCCGGACAAACAATATTTGAAAACAAACCACAAAAAGTACTTTACATGTCAAGGATGTGCATTATTTGTGAACCATGTTGAAGAGTCACGTGTCTCATGACACGATCAATACAGCACAGTAATTCGACAATCATTTTATTGATGGTCGATAAAACGTAACCATATAAGAGAATCTTTGTTTACCATTTTTGCCTCATTAGCATATGCGCCTCGTTCTCTAATCTACCTACAAAAACATCAACTCTGAATATTGAAAGGCCATAGCACAATAAGCTTCCTCTGAAAATTTGAGCCCGATATACTACATAGACTTCGTGCAATGCTGTATTAAAAACTCCAAATTTTACAAAGAATGTATGGCTCATTAGCGCTTTTACCACCCAACAATTTTGCAGTTTTTGATAGCAGATATTCCCTTAAATATTGCATGAAAAAGCTGAAAATTGCATAGATTACTAAGTTTAGCAGACTCTTTCAACTTTTGAAGTCAATAGGCCATTTCCGGGTTACGTTATGCCTCGTTGTCAAAGCGAGGCTAGGTGCACAACCTAGCTTCGTTTTAAGTTTTATTTGCGTTTTAAGTTTTATTTGCATGTGAATGAAAACTCATTTTCATATGAAAGGTTGTGCACCTAGCCTCGCTTTGATAGAGAGGCTAAAGGCAACTCGGAAATGACCTATTCGTATTTAGCATGATGCCTTCTCTATGCAGATTAGTATGCTAATGATGCAAAATATAAACATTGACGTCAGCAAAGATTCGTCTATTCTAAATGGGTTGTAGATTTGTAGTTATAATATGAAATAGATTATTATTTCACTCAAGGCATAAGTAGGAAGTCTAGGAAGGTCACTTGAGTGGTTCTTATGACATGTTCATTAGTAGACATACAATTACGTACAGATACCTATGTCATAGTAAACTATTTGTAGTTAGTTAGCTGGGTTTAAAAAGTTAATATCTTAACAACAGATGTTTACCATTATCGCAACGCGTTGGGATGAAGAATTAGACTTTCCTAATAGTTATACGCTTGGTTCAAATTGGGAATTGTATTTCAGTCTCCGATTATTTACAGAGGCGGATCTAGGGGAGGGGGCCTGGGGGGCTGCATTTTTACTCCAACTCCAACTCCCTTTCGACCCCTCCCCACCCCTCCCCCTTACAATAGAGTATGGATCCGCCGCTGGTTTATGAACATTTTTTGTAAAAAGAATTTTTTAGAGTTATTTTAATAGACAGGCCGCTTTTAAGGGTCTAATGAGGCGTTCACTAAAATTATCTACGCAGCAGTAAAGGTGGCTCGATGGTGTTTTTTTCTGTGCCGACCACTTTTTTTCAATCTTGTATTTGGATATCTTAGTCATTATTTACCTAAATACTCATGGCACACACTTACTAGGGAAAGATTGAAGTTTCCATTTCAGTTGTATTTTTTGCGATCGAAGTGTCCTTGGCAACGATACGTTGCTAGGCGTAGTTTTACTTGTGAGGCCGCCGTCGGCCTGTATGAGAAATTTTGGTAACTCGCTCTTGGGGACTGAAAGAGTACCACAATGCACACATTTTAGCCAAGTTTGGTTAACTTCTGTGAGAGGATTTTTGAATGGCGCGAGTTAACTTATTTTAGGGTTAAATTTGGTAAAATATCAAAGTTTGTTGTATTTCACCCCAAACTGAGAGATCGAGGACCTAATGCCGATTTCAACTTTACTCATTCATAAGAACAACTATTGTACCTTATTTGTTTGGCTCTTTTGGCGGATTGACGGTTTTCGATTTTTCCCTGTGCCGAGTTATAATAATCGAAATTTACGATGTTTTTGCAACAAACGAGCAGAGAATCTTCTGACCTCGCTTATTTTAAAAATCTGAGATAGAATTTCCCAAGAATAAGCGAACTATAAATTTGGACCTTCTTTTACTTAGTCTCCAAATTTCGTGTTGGTTGAAATGCTGTGAGACTTGTACGCTGAACGTCGAGTTGGTAACATGCACGCTAGTATTTTCAGAGATTTCTTGTTCTCCGAGATGTTTACAATTCATGATCTATTCTGCATATTTCATTGTTCTGAAATGACACCTGCACGTGAATTCCAGTCTAACACGGGCGGAACCAAAACGCTTGATTAACTTCCGAAGACCTGCCGATTATGGTAATAAAATCTTCTGTTAGACACGCTTATTGTAGCGTTTTTCACGTCTTTTAATAAGGGAAATAATTGCTGCCTTGACAGTGAGTAAAAATTTCTGTTTTCTGTTTGCGGCATGAAAGAATTGACTCTCAAAGGGCTTGTCTACACCACGTAGTCGGATATTTTCGAATAAACGGAGATCTTTTTCCACTCGAGCGTGGTCATTTTTAGTCCACTAAAATAGGACTTGCTACAAAAAGCATTTGCTCAAACATTTACTCTAACAGCGAATTCAAATTCCATAATACCATACGACTGCTCAATTGGCGATCTGTTGTGAAGCTAGCCTTCAGGCAGCAACTACAACTGCCGATTTCAATTTTTCTCCTATACAATTTTAGACGAGACGGTGCACAAGCTTATTTACAAAAGTGAGTGTTTTTTGTTTAACATAACGACAATAAAGTTAATTTTTCGATATCGCGCCTACTCCTTAGAAGAAAAAAACGTAAAATTTGAGTGAGAAACTTGAGGTGTTTGCTCACTCTTGGCTTTGATTTTGCATTTTGCAGTTCCTCGAAACTGGTTGGTAGTGCTAGTATGCACAGAATTCCTCTTGACCCTCCGTTACTGTAGATGGTCTGTATGGTCTCGAGATCCAGGCCCGCTTTTGGCATCTTCTCTTTCATTCCGTCGGAAACAGGGAGGTTTTGGAGGGTGGACTTTCTAGCCTTTGCTGCCGGTATCATATCCATATTCTGCTTGAACTTGATGCAGCTGATAGCCTGGCTGATAGACGCTTCCCCTTTTGGATCCAACTTCAATTCAGTAAATATACGCGCCAGCGCTTGTACGTCGTCTTTGGCGTCGTGGGCGTTAAATGACTCTTTAAATAAAGCCTCATAAAGTGATGAGATAGACTTCGATTTAAGACCATTGAGGCGACTTCCTGGGCGCTTTATTTCCTGGGCAATGATTGTCAAAGAATCCATGAATACAACTCCTAGGCGGGAAAATGAGCCCCACAGATTGTACCTCAATAGCGCGTTCACCAGAATTTGGAAGTCGAACTGGTCCCCATTATGAGCAATCAGCAGTACTCCGCCAGCATTTTCCCGCAAAAAGGTCTCCATAAAGCCGACAAATTCTGTAAGACCTTGACATTGGCTAACAGCTACCAGATCTTTACCATTCTTGCAAATTACTCTGCTTCCGTTCCTGTATTGTACGCTTATGCCGTGCACTTGAGTCGCTGAATCCGCAATTCTCCAGGTGTCCGGAAGAAGAAAACGCTCGAAAGTTGTCCCGCCATCAGGCTGAATGCAAGCAATCTGCAGAATTTCAGACTTTCGTTCCAACCCAGTGGTCTCTAAATCGAAAAACATTACATTATGGGGCGTGGCACTGGGACTAACTGTCGCGCTGGTCTGAATACTACTTTCATTCACATGGTCGGAAAACTGGTGGAATTCTTCGCGTGTTAGAGAGGTCTTCAGGTCGTCGATGGTGCCATTTGTAACCTCCATCCGCATGTGTATCCCTACCCCTGACTCGTAAGACATACCTTCGTGCGCCTCAAGCGATTGTGTTTTCTGCGTTCGCCGTTTCTTCCTGTTTCTTCTATTTTTCTTAAAGACTCGTTGATGTTTTTATTTTCCATTACCTCTGAATACTTAGTTGTTATGGTGCTCGAACAAATGCCAAGGTCATTTGTCACAGCTGTTATGTATCCATAACCTTCGTTGAACTGTGCGATTCCGGCTGCAGTTCGGAAATCTGCACTTTCCGAATCGCCATAGTGTCGCGCTTTGGGAGCTTTGCTTGAAATTATGCCGTTTAAACATTCATTCCTTTGGCTTGATCCAGCTGGGGCTAGCTTTTTGGCTGCTTCTTCAGTCAAAAAAGGACTCAAAGCATCTTCTATGCTGGCGCGTAAGTTTTCTCCAGTAAGATCCTTTCCACCTGGTAAGTCGCTGTGGCTGTAACTTTGCGGGTCCGCGTTGTACTGGCACCAATCGCCGCATGCTTGGTGCTCCCCAAAGGCGTGAGGCGCAATGGACTTCAGTTGCTTCAATAGGGAAGTGGGGTCATTCTGGTTTTGCTTTATGCAGTAAGTAAAACACTTCTGAATATATGCAATCACAACTGGGTTGAGGCCTTTGACTTTTCCTTTACAAGCGTATAACCGTGATCCTAAGGTTCTGCTTGAGTGGTTGACGTCGCTCCACTTCTCTCTGTCGTAAGTCACAAGAGTTTTCAGGTGGCTCTCGGTTGTGCTGTCGTCATCCCCAATGTATGTCGAATAGCGTATTCCATCTTTGACAGCATCTTTAAAAAGCTCAACTGCGACGCTACTCTCCATACTTTTAGATGACCCTTCGTGGTTTTTCCTGCAGTCATGCGGGGCGGCCTCTTCACCTGCTCTCTGTGCTACTTCGCAAACACGGCACATTGTGTTACGAGTCGAGTAGCTCAGCACTTTGCCCGTTTTGACCCCCACTGCCGTCCCAACGCCAGATGACGAGTCGTAGCGTTTCCCTCGTTTTCTCCATCCCATATCATATGAGACGCCAACATCCACCACGTCATTGTCTTCGTTGTCACGTGACAAACTCTTCTCTTTTTGGGTGTTGGCTGCACAGCTCTCCCTGACAACTCTTTCTAGCGCTTGGCCACATTTTCTCTCAGATGACTTGAAGCATGAACTTGAAAGTGATGGCAAGGCGAGGGTTGACATCAGTCCTTGGTAATGAGTGTGTCCGAGACCAGCATGCAATGCCCCAAGTCCGGCCTTGGTATTAATGTTGAAGCTAGGAGGGCCTCTACTTCCAAATCGGTGTGTCTCCGACGGTCGCAATATATTTATTTCTTTGCAGAGTCCACATCTCACTTTTAGCACAGGACACATCCCTCTTAATTCAATGCTTTCGCATATAATTATTAGATAAGTCCAAAGGACCATTTTTGCAGTGTTGGCACTTTGAGAGGGCAGCTGCTAGGATCTTAGGGTTCATCCCAAAATCTTGATCGACATTGTCAACCTTATGGAAGGATTGACTAGAGCGCAAAACGGGTCCAGCTGCTCGGCTTTCTACAACTTCTGATGCACTTATACCGTTCTGCAATGTCGCTCCATTCCACCGTTTTACTCTCATTTTTTTGCAGCTGCTCTCTCTTTGCGCTTTAAGCTTCCAATTAAATCGACTTTCTGAGTTCGAAGAAACCACTTCAATGCCATTTGAATCATTTACAAACTCGTCCTTAAAAAAAAACGGAAAAAATAAACAAACAACACTTAGTAATTGAGGAATACTTTTTTCAAAAAAAATAGGCTGGGTTTTTTTTTCGCTACCTGCACCGCTGATTGACTTTCTGAGTTCGAAGAAACCACTTCAATACCATTAATCAAGCGTTTTGGTTCCGCCCGTGCTAGACTGGAATTCGCGTGCAGGTGTCATTTCAGAACAATGAAATATGCAGAATAGATCATGAATTGTAAACATCTCGGAGAACAAGAAATCTCTGAAAATACTAGCGCGCATGTTACCAACTCGACGTTCAGCGTACAAGTCTCACAGCATTTCAACCAACACGAAATTTGGAGACTAAGTAAAAGAAGGTCCAAATTTATAGTTCGCTTATTCTTGGGAAATTCTATCTCAGATTTTTAAAATAAGCGAGGTCAGAAGATTCTCTGCTCGTTTGTTGCAAAAACATCGTAAATTTCGATTATTATAACTCGGCACAGGGAAAAATCGAAAACCGTCAATCCGCCAAAAGAGCCAAACAAATAAGGTACAATAGTTGTTCTTATGAATGAGTAAAGTTGAAATCGGCATTAGGTCCTCGATCTCTCAGTTTGAGGTGAAATACAACAAACTTTGATATTTTACCAAATTTAACCCTAAAATAAGTTAACTCGCGCCATTCAAAAATCCTCTCACAGAAATTAACCAAACTTGGCTTAAATGTGTGCATTGTGGTACTCTTTCAGTCCCCAAGAGCGATTTGCCAAAATTTCTCATACAGGCCGACGGCGGCCTCACAAGTAAAACTACGCCTAGCAACGTATCGTTGCCAAGGACGCTTCGATCGCAAAAAATACAACTGAAATGGAAACTTCAATTTTTCCCTAGTAAGTGTGTGCCATGAGTATTTAGGTAAATACTGAATAAGATATCCAAATACGTGATTGAAAAAGAGTGGTCGGCACAGAAAAAAACGTCATCGAGCCACCTTAATGTACATACAGCGTCGTAAAACAAAAACCAAAGTAACCCAGTCTGGCCAATCACAACAGACACAGACAATCTAATAAACTAATAAAGTGGGGTTTATATTTTACAGTCTCCACTTATTTACTGAACATGTTTTTAATAGGGCTCTATAAGTGTGCCGTATGTAGCAGATATATCGTATATTTTAACCAGTTATTTTAACAGGCTTGCGCCTCGTCCAATATATATTTTTTAAATATTTCTCCGCATAATGTAATTGGGTTTAAATGAATGAGCATCGATAGAGCTACATGCTGCACAGTTTTCTAGTAATTGGATAAAAAATTGAAGTCCGAGTAATGATTTTATTTAGTTTTAATGCTTCCAGATTGGTCAAGAAATAGCCAATGCGAGTTATACTGTCGAAATTACTCGTTAATTTGACACACAAATGTGATATTTTATTTGTAGATTGACGAAGTAGCAAATAAAACCCTGCAGAATTTGTAAAAGGGTAATAGTTATATGCTTAATATGTTATATGCGTAGAAGGGATATGCTCTTCTTCGTAATAGGGACGCTTAGCTCTGTCCGTTTGGAGCAGTATGACTTGTGAACAGTCTCCTTACTGGGCACATAGGAGAGTTTAGCTGCTGTAACTGGACTAAACTAAAACCTTGGAAGCCGTTTTAGATGATTTTCGATCAAAGCCATTACAATTAATTATCTCTTAATTATCTCTCTTACCTTCAGAAGTAACGCGTTATACGTGTCACCTGAGCTCACTTTGTTGTTTGCTGATTACCTGTTGATTAGTCAGTTTGTCATTTCATGGAGAATTTCTCGTTTTTCCTCTGCTAATGATTAGCGAGAAGCGAGATGTCTTCATTCCTTGAATGAGGTACTGCGAAGTTTTTGCTTTGGTTTTATGAAAGTCATGTAAAAAGGCGCTTAATACTGTTCGCTTTTTCTCTTTGTTAAATAGTTTAGAGTTAATTATATGAATTGACCACTCAGGGTGGAGGGAGGGGGTACTCCCGTGATTTTTTTGAGTAGGAAAATTTGGCAAGTATTTTTTTTTGTGGCTTGATTTAAGAAGGAATTTTTTGCGTATACAAAACAATCCTAAGATTCGTGGTAGTGGAAATTTTTAAGACTCGGAAATTCGGCATGGGATTTTTTGGGGGTTAACTTTTTGGTCCAGGGATTTTTTTTGGGTTTTGATTTTTGCCCCCATTCGATCATCCCCGCCACTTGAAATCCGGAGTACCCCCTCCTCCCCCCCCCCCCCCGGATTGACCATAAGTAAAGTTAGGTTCCTTTCACTACGTAATAAGCCTAAACAGTAATCTTAGTTCAACTTGCATTTGACGTATATTTTTAGAAAATCTTTCAGTCGAACATGTAAGATAGGGGAGCTGTGATTATTACACAACAAACCAGCTACCAACCTGACCACTTCATGTATTTTGTAGTTTTTTAATAAACAATTAAAAAAGATCAAGTCTGTTGATTGTGTACTTTTGGTCGATTGCTTTGTTGTGGAATACAGAAGCGGTCTTACACGAATTCATTTGCAGTGCGCGTTATGGTGATTCCTTAGTATTGCATTGCGCATCACTACTGCGCATAATATCTTGCGTCATTTGCGCGTGCACGAGCGCGCGCGCACTCCGAAGCAATAGGGTTTCCTTTGAGGATGCAGTTCCCTAAGTAAATAAGCGGTTGTTTTCTCCTTAACGAGCTTGGTGACCTATCTTTTTTGCATAATTTCATTCTTTTAGTCCTACTCTTTGTGCTGTAAAATTTTTAAAAATAATCATGTCAGAAAAAAAGTTATCGCGAAAAAAGCATGCGCAGCCATCGCTCGTGGACACAAAATTCTATCCTCGAGATCACGCACCCGAGGAATATTTTAAGTTAATACCTTTTCAGGACGTGTGCCTGTGTCATAAAACAACCATCAAACTGTTCCTATTGGTCAAAAAATTGCATCTGTTTTGTTATTTCAAGAATTACTTTAAAGCTGTGCTTCCTGTCCCTGCGAAACGTAGTGTGAGCTGATGGAATAAACGTGCGCTTGATAAGTGCAGTTGCAAGGATTTAAAGGGTAACTATAGACAATTATATCTCCTAAAAGAGCTTGTTGACATATTTTTTATTGCAGATTTCGGATTTCTATATTGTGGAAAACAATCAGGGAACAAATTAAAATTTCTGACTTGTTTTCGGGATTTTCCGAGGTTAAAATCTTTAAAAATCGACGTTTCGGCCAGTTTCACTGGCCTTCTTCAGGTCCTTTTAAAAATGTATCAATATGGCGGAACGTTGTTTAGCTTGGTAACCGCATGTAACTTTGTGACTATTACATGACGTGTAAACGATGTCAAAATGCGCGGGAAAAGCAGTCGAAAGCCCGTGAAGTACTTTTACTTTTGCGATAGTTCACTGTCTGCTACATTCTTTTTCACGATCAAAGAAGGATTTTAGGACTGGTTTCCATGTTTCAACATGGTCAAAATTGTTGAGCACTCCCATTCCGCGATGTTTCTGTCGTAGTGACTCGATTCCTTCGAGAACCTTTCTTTGCTTTAATTCTCTCTCTCTTGCTACGATCTCTGCGTTTCCCCAGTCGACACCACCTGTGCCGTGCTAGGCCTCCATCTTCTTTGCCCATCCGTTTTTCGGCCGATAGAGTAAAGACACTCTTTGGCCAGTCATTCAGTCAGTTGATCAGTAATTCAGTCAGTTGGTCAGTAATTCAGTCAGTTGGTCAGTAATTCAGTCAGTTGGTCAGTAATTCAGTCAGTTGGTCAGTAATTCAGTCAGTTGGTAAGTAATTCAGTCAGTTGGCCATGCAGTCAGTCAGTCAATCATCCAGTCAGTGGGTCAGTTAGTAACTCTCGTGCCCAGTTCTGCTCATGCAGCCCTGTATGAACGCCTGGACCAACAACAACAACAAGTTGGCAGGCAATGTGAAGCACCCGATTCGCGTATAATTAACCGCATATAAGCGGGTCTAATTAACATCAAATTACCGCATGCAAGCGGTAACATAGGCCCTATTTACCTAACAGTAGTATTCTTTATATTACTGACGTTAGACACAGAACTGAGAGAAAAGAGCTCCAGTTTAGCACTGATCTGCAGTGTTTAGGGTTAAGCACTGATTTTTAAACGGTTAGCTGTCATTTATGGTTATGGGTAACTCTATCAATATGTTAAAAATTACAGTTCCTCTCAGCTAGCCCTCCTTGGTGTAGTGGATATGGGTATTAATTATGAAGAAAACGATTCGGGTTCAAGGCATACCCCCTTCTGATCTTTTTCTTTCTTTTACTAAAAAAAAGGAGTTTTACTTTCTGTAAAATGTTGAAGTGAAAGACAAAAGCGAGTTTGAGATCAGCTCTATTTTCGTTAGTTTTTTTTGGACCTACTTTAACCGCTTGCATGCGGCAATTTAATGTTAATTAGACTCGCTTACATGCGGTTAATTATGTGCGAATCGGCTGTATGAAGACATGTTGACACTCTGGGTCCCCTATTATAACAAGCAACAAGCTGAAATTTTAGTGTTGAATGAGAGAGACAGTAAATCTATTGACGTAGAATACACAAAATGTATTCTAACATTTGCCTCACATGCCCATGCCTTACTAAACCTTTGACACAGTTTTTTTTACATACTCAAAACTTATATACTTTGTTGTTAATTGGTTGCCACAAAAATAGGTACCCAGTCCCTAATAACCACTATGTCTACAATAGAGTACCGAAGTGTGACGTCAGTTGCCATGGTGCTGGTTCTAAACATTAACTGATCAGCATAAAATTTCTAAGGAAGAACAAAAGAAAAATGCTTAATGATTTTAGTTTAGAACCAGTACCCTTGGTAACTAACAAAAGGTGACGTATTCACTTAGGTACTCTATACGCGTTCCTCTCCAGTCTCCCACGCAGCCGTTATTTGTGTCATAAAAATTCAAAATGGCGGCGCGTGAAAGTTTAAAAGTGAAAATAGGCTATGTTCATATAAAAATGTTTTGAAAACTAAAATTGTCTTTCTATTTCTTATTAAAATAATCGAACTTTAGACTTCATTTCCAACAATCTAGCGCCGGTCAATTTAATTAGTTATAACTATGGAGGTTTAGAAAAACCTTTGAATGCAGAGGTCCACACGACGCAGAAATTAAACTTGCTGGTATAGTTGCCGGATCTTCCTTGTGAAAGATCTCGTGCCAGGCGTCACTTGAATGTGAAAATACAAAACTAAATGCAAGGCTGGCACTACAGCAAAGGGCAGATTTATTAATGGCCACTATTTCGACTAATAGTATTAGTCTTCCTCAGGGCCTAGGGCCAGGGCTATATGGAAGTTTGGTAGCATATTTAACCCCATCCGTCAATACAAGAACACCTTCTGTCCCGTCAGCAGTCGTTTTAACGAAATTCCACCCGAAATTCCACTAAACAAAATATTTAGGTAAGGATGTTTTTACATTCAGAATGCAAAGAATTATCCAAAGAATGCAGCAATACTTTTGTTTTGACCCAACTCTGTCGAGTGAGCTTGTTAAATGATCAAATGATCAAACTTTGGGATATGCTTTATTTTTTACCTTCAGCCAGTTCTTATACCTTCAATATTTTCGAACCTAGTTCAAATTCGCTCTGACAAGAAATGATTTATTTTATAAAAATTAACCCTTTTCCTGCCCACACTCGATCTCTGGATCTTAAATATTCAGGGTCTGATTAAATATGAACATTTTGTGCAATTTTCCGTTACATTAACAGCCTTTCGTACGCGAGATGATTTGTATTCCGTGGGAAAGTTGAGGGTAAAAATATGTTTTCCGCGCGCCTCCCGTCGCGTGTGACTCGCGCTCCACGCTCGACTGACACATTTAAAATAACGCCTGCTCTGCAGAACCTGTGATGTGCTCTTTAAGTTAAGGTGAATATAATGGGTTATGACAGACCAGATGGACGCCATCTTGAATTTTTCTAAAAATTCAAATTTATCGAAAAATTTCCATACAGTCACATTGATGTAAAAACTGTCATAATAATACCACTCAACGCCTAAAAAGGTAACGCCTGTTAGATACACACTTACGACATAAGCATGAAAGCGCAGCCCACAACTACGACCCGGCAAAAAATAGCTCTCACAAATGCTGTGCTGCTGCGCTTTGTAATAATCGTACCGATAATAGGAAAGATGTTATGTTGAGTGGTACATAGCGGTCAGCTTTCAGGCAGTTTTAACATCAAGGCTGCCTGCTATCACGATTTATAATTCTTCTCAGTCGTCATTAACTGGATAATGAGGTCTAATACTGAAAAGAAAAACTACGAAATTCAGTGGACTCTTTGGTCACAATTGATTAGCTCAATTGGTAGCGGCAACAGTCTGCAGAGCGGGTGGTCGCGGGCGGGGTTCGGTCAGCCAGACCAACAGCCAAGATCTTTAAATAACTGGACCAACAGCTATGGTCTCAGTTAAATAACTGGTAAGGCTGTGTTCCACACCTTCTCTCAGTTAAATAACTGGTAAGGCTGTGTTCCACACCTTCTCTCAGTTAAATAACTGGTAAGGCTGTGTTCCACACCTTCTCTCAGTTAAATAACTGGTATGGCTGTGTTCCACACCTTCTCTCAGTTAAATAACTGGTAAGGCTGTGTTCCACACCTTCTCTCAGTTAAATAACTGGTAAGGCTGTGTTCCACACCCGGCTTCTCTCAGTTAAATAACTGGTAAGGCTGTGTTCCACACCTTCTCTCAGTTAAATAACTGGTAAGGCTGTGTTCCACACCTTCTCTCAGTTCAGACGATCGCGTCATTGGGCGGTGACGAGCCGTTGGCCTTGTCTCATACACCTTCTCATACTAAAAATTGTAGGGGACGTTAAAGAACACACATAACCGTTCGAAAAGGGTAGGGGACGTAGACCCGGGTGCGTAGTCTGGGCTAGAGGCGCCTTTATACGATATGACTTCCCATCTCACTGGCAATACAATGTTAAGCGGACTCGTATTGTAGCGACACAGCGACACACATATTTTATGCAGACGATCTGACTCTTCTTTCTCATAATCATAACCAGATGAACGACAAGACTACAAGACTTGCAGCAGTATCCAGGGGCGGATCCAGGAATTATAAAAAGAGGGGGTCGTAAAAATTTGAATAAGAGACAATAGGCACGTTAACACGCGCTTTTCTAGAGGAGTCTGGGGGCATGCCCCCCCCCCCGGAAATTTTGATAGTTTTTACTCTGAGATATAATCTGGTGCGTTCTGGGCGCACAAATTTGGCAAATGCCAGGATCCCATATTCATATTGAACAAGAAATGTTGAAATATTTAATAAATACAAATGTTGTTGTGGTCAAATATGACTTGAATCAACTCTAACGTTTTTCAACAAACGAAATCCAAGTAACCGGAGTGGTATAGGAGCTAATTAAAATAGAGTCATCCATCTCGAAATACCATCAGATAGACCTTGTTTTCTCAGACAAAAGGGGTCCCTCGGCTCCCTCGTCCCCTCCTCTAAATCTGCTCCTGGTATCGGCAAGAGCAGTACTCAGGATTAGCTAGACTAAATCAAAGGTTATGAGCATCAACACCAGCAATCACAGTCTAATTATGGTAGAGGGACAGTCACTTGAGGAGATGGGCTCATTTACATACCTTGGCAGCATCATGGACAAACAGGGTGGAACTAACACAGATGTAGCAGCAAGGATAGGCAAGGAAAAAGCGTTTAATAGTGAAGCGCACAATTACTATTTATAGAACTAAAACTCAGACAAACAAACCAAAAGTGATTCTCAGGGGATTCCTAATAACGAATTTCTATTGTCAGAAATGCAAGAATAAACAAGAATAAATTATAAACTCAGACAAACATGAGTACTGACGTCATCTGTGCGCTTTGCCAGTTGCCTGAGGCGTATTTTCAACATCTGGCGGCCTCAAAGAACCCTCAATGAGGAGCTCTGGCAAACTTTGTTCGGGAATAGTCCAGTCAACACGGAAAAAAGTTACTATCAAATTGAACTATACTCTTTTATTTATGCGTTGCTATTCACTTCCATCAGCAAACTCCACTCTAAAGCTATAACTATTCATGAATTCAAAGACGAAATAGACTTAAAGTATCGAACCGAGAATTTAGGTCTATGTATTTACCCTGAAATTGCGTTTATCTGTCCAAATACTTTACTTCCCCTTTTTTTCAAATAACTTTTTTCAACTATCATTGTATGATATATTGGAATAATAATGATGTAATAACTGCTTAAAGGCCCACCTTCACCCAAAATGCTGTGCGCGCCGTGATCTCTGTGTAACACGAAATTCATGCTTGCATGCGTGTAGCCAATCAGATCATGAATATGAACAATGGAGCATTTCAAAACAAAAACAAACGACCGCAACGTCTTTTGGGTGAAAGTGGGCCTTTAAATAAAAATGTAATACTGAATGAAACATTGCATGTATAAATAGATGGCAAAAAATAGAAAGAAGGAAGGAAGGAAAAGAACCAGTTAGTAGACAGATTCTAATGAGGAAATGGGTCTGAATCGGCCACGCAACTAACATATCTTGCCTCCGCTACACCGCCGAATAAATACACAAATCTGAAAGGCATGGAGCGTTGGTCAGCCAGGCCCGCGATACATTTTATTGATTCACAAACAAACGCAAGCGCAGGCGGCCGCGAAAAACTTAAACCTTGTTCAACTGTTGCGAAAGCGCTCGCGATCACTGACTACGTTTTTTTCTACTTAATTTTGCTTCACGCTCGTAAAGAAACGCGCCAGTGGAAATTGGACAACGTAGAGTCAACGTTCGTTTTTATACGTAACTGTTCAGTCGTAAAAATGTTTCTTAAAAGTTCGTTACTACGTGCGTTTTCACGTTTTCAAATGTTACGTGCGTTCACGTGAGTAGACAAAAACGCATAAAGATGGTTTCCACTGTCGTGTAAATTTTTACGTGCGTAAAACAGGCGTAAATAAAACGCATGTTAACAATTCCCACTGTTCCGTGAAATGGAACATGTTCCGTTGCATTAGTCCGTAAACTCTTCCGTTCGCATTGGTTTTGGCGCCAAAAGCTTTTTGTGGCCTGGGCTGAAGCGTGAATTTGAATTGCGTGAGCGTGGTATACGTGGTGCACGGTACATCAGCAACTGAAGTCCACGCATTTTCTTTGACTGTCTTGTTTTTGTAGTGAACGTCGGTGGTATTCCACAAGCAGATATACTTTCTAACCTCTTCGATTATTACAGCTTCCACATCGGCATATTTTCCCATGTTGAGAGTGCTATCGACAAATTTATACAATACAAATACAATATACAATAACCTTTATTTCACCTCGAATTTAAAATAGCAAAATTGCTAATGTCTTCGAGAAAATAAATAAAATAAATAAATAAAAATAAGATAAATATGGAGTAATAAGATAAGAGTATAAACTTACAATATGTACAATTACGTAATTAATAACAACAGTATTATCAAACTATTTACAACTAATTACAGAAAGGACAACAGTCGGTGTCGAATTCTAAATCGCGAATAGCCGACTTAAAAGCTGCAACTGTAGACAATGATCTGATGGTATTTGGAAGGGAATTCCATAATTTACTTCCATAGTAAGACTGAGAGTGTAGGCCATATGTAGTGGTATTAACACGAGGGATAATAAGAGAACGTGTACCACTAGAACGTAGATTTATGCTGTGGGTGTTATAACTAAACATATTGGTAATATATTCCGGGGCCAGCCCATAAAGAGATCTATATACTAATGTTAAGATGTTATGTACACGCCCATTAAATAATGATGGTTGTCCCATAAAATAATGATGGTTGTCAAACCTTCAAGCAAGTGTTTAATGTGGCGCTGTCACATGGCACAGGCATTATGTGACAAAATCCGGGTTTACCTCGGTGTTAGTACCTGTGACTTTTTCCTTTGTTTTTTTTTACCTTTTGTTTGTAGTATTGCATTTCTAGTTGACTCTATTGTGTTATGCCTTTTGTTTTCTTTGTTTTACGTCACTAATGAGTTTCACAGGTTCTTCCACAGAGGATGGGCACGAAATCCAGATAACTGGATAAGTTCTTGCGTAAACACAGGCGGCTGGTAACGGCTTGTTCAACTTTTGCGAAAGCGCTCGAATCAGTACGTAGGTAAAACGTGCGTGAATTCCACTCGTAAAAAAACGCGCCAGTAGAAATTAAACAACGTAAAGTCAACGTACGACTTCTGTGCGTAAAAGTTAGTTTTTCCGCACGTTTTTAAATTTTACGTACGGTAACGCGCGTAGACAAAATGCGACAGTGGAAATCCACCTTTATTGTCTTGCGACTGACAAGCTCATCACTAGAAACTGTTCCAGCTTAAACCCCAGAAATTTACTTTATTAAATCAAATCAGTATTAGAAGTGAGCACAAATGTGAAGTAAAATTCCAGACATAACTATCAAGTGACAAAATGTAACAACGACATGCCAGTTTCGATGCGAGAAACACTGAGTGAGTTGACGCCCCCTCCCCCCCTCCCCCTCCCCCCCTCCCCCTCCCCCTCCCCCCCTCCCCTCCCCCTCCCCTCCCCCCCCCCCTCCCCTCCCCTTCTTCAATGAAAACGTAAAAAGAAGCCGACGGAGCATGTGTGTGCAAACCGCTAACCTACTTAACCTACAGGGTAGGGATCATGAAAACACAGTTCCAGTCTTGAATAAACTGTTAAAAGCAATCTGAAAACGACAAACGCTGAATCTACCCAACAGGTTTTTAATATTCAAGTTACTTGACTGGTAACCTGCTCTGGGACACTTTTTAAGTCGAGGTTTTCACCACAGGGTCCAGAGGAGCTCTATTTGATCGTACAAGACGCTATTTTCTTCGAATCGTCGCCGTCTTGAAAATTTAACTGATTGCGTTACACAATATGTACCGCGGGCCAAATTCCTAAGGGCGCAATTATCTTCGGAAAGCTACAAGGCACGAAGTGTTGACAACGCGGCACGAAGTGCCGAGAGAATAGAAATTCTAAACGCCGATTTCGCAGCTTCCGAGCCCGTAGTAATTTGGCTCGCGGTACTTATTTTGTGTAACGCAATCAGTTTAACTTTCAATTCAGCGACTATTCAAAGAAAATAGCGTCTTGTACGATCAAATATAGCTCCTCTGGACCCTGTGTTTTCACCTGAAATATTGATTCTTGTAACAATTGGTCAATTAAAAAACAGCTTTTTACTATCTTCAAATATTTACCCACAAGTCCCACGGAGCGTATTTAAAAGTAAGGTGAGGTCAAGTCGCACACGAGCCACAGGTGACCCACTCGGCCGGAGAAAGGTAAAGTCACACACGAGCCACAGGTGACCCACTCGGCCGGAGAAAGGTAAAGACACACACGAGTCACAGGTGACCCACTCGGCCGGAGAAAGGTAAAGACACACACGATCCACAGGTGACCCACTCGGCCGGAGAAAGGTAAAGACACACACGAGCCACAGGTGACCCACTCGGCCGGAGAAAGGTAAAGACACACACGAGTCACAGGTGACCCACTCGGCCGGAGAAAGGTAAAGTCGCACACGATCCACAGGTGACCCACTCGGCCGGAGAAAGGTAAAGACACACACGAGCCACAGGTGACCCACTCGGCCGGAGTAAGGTAAAGTCACACATGACCCACAGGTGACCCACTCGGCCGGAGTAAGGTAAAGTCACTCACGAGCCACAGGTGACCCACTCGGCCGGAGTAAGGTAAAGTCACACACGAGTCACAGGTGACCCACTCGGACGGAGTAAGGTAAAGTCACACTCGAGCCACAGGTGACCCACTCGGCCGGAGTAAGGTAAAGTCACACACGAGCCACAGCTGAACCACTCGGCCGGAGTAAGGTAAAGTCACACACCAACCACAGGTGACCCACTCGGCCGGAGTAAGGTAATGTCACACTCGAGCCACAGCTGACCCACTCGGCCGGAGTAAAGTAAAGTTACACACGAGCCACAGGTGACCCACTCGGCCGGGAACTTGGCCTTGAACCACCGCCGACCTACAGATCTGAAGTCCAACACGCTAACCACTGTGCCACCGCGCCTCCACGTTTTTCAAGGTGAGGGGGCGGCTACTGATTGATCACCAAAGTGTGAAAATTACGGTCTGTGGAACATGGCTACAAATCATTTAACTGACAGCTCAGCTTGATGAAAAATTGTCAATTTTCATACAATTTACTGAATTCTACGCGCATCAGTTTGATTGGTCATTACCTATTATCTATTAGAGTACAGACGCGCAGCTGACGTCATGGTGAATTTGTTTCATCTTTGTTTCGTCCAACATGGCGGACAGTTTTGAAAATGTGGACAAGATTTTTTCGAAAAGAGCAAGTGAAGGCATCAAGAAAATGTTTAGCAGAAGCTATTCACAATTAGGAAAAAGATTAAACCAAACGGAGTTTCGATGACGTGGAAAAATCCCGAAATTAGAAAAAATCGTCGAACAGTCATGACCATAGTGGAGTTCTACGAGGGTAATTTTTTTCCCTCTTATTGAATTGTATAAAACAAATGAATTTCATTTTGCTGCATGTGCGTCTGTTCAGTTTTATATCACAAAAGACGTCAAAATGTGATAACATCGCCTGCGGTTCCTTCGCCATATTTTTGTTCTTAACATATTTTGACGTCATCTCAGTGTTACTCTATTACTGAAGAGATGCATGGCAAAATGGAATCTGTTTGTTAAATAACATCTACAAACACCCATTTTTAAGTGAATCTAAGGTAGTTGAGACATTACACTGCACCATCAATCGAAGTTATCGACATTCTACAGTTAATGACAACAGCCACCCGAGACACCATAAGTTTTCATTTTTTGTCCACTGTATATTAATTTATCTGGCAAGGAAAAAATCTGTCTGCCTTTTCAAGAGTTCAATTCAACACTCGGCTTTCAAAAGTGGTAAAAATTGAATGAGCAAGTCTGAAAAGAAACTGGAAAAATCTAACAAGTAATCAGAACAAACGTGTTTGCTCAGAGTAGAGTCAGGCCTTATAGATCATAAGACCTGATTCCAACAGCAAATTCATCCGTTCTGTTAATGAATGTTGACTGTTTTGAGATCCTGCTGGAAAACGAAACGTAAAAGAAAAAAATCCCTTTGTGTGGATAATGATCGTTGGACAAAACTGCAATAGCTCAGTGATAGCTGCAGAATTTACATGAACAAAAAACTGGAGCTCGTTGTTTGTTACCTTGTTGATTGTCAACGTATATCATTAAAATATACAATTTTACATACAGACACACGACAGTACCATATTGACTTCATATAACATAAGAGATATTAAAGAAAACTATAGAGTGCCGAAACATCTAGGTATCAAGGTATTTTGAACATTTTTACTTCATTATTTTCGCTGTGCGGTCCATATTCTACTTTTGTACTTTTCTGTGCCTTAGTCATCGGTGGCCTTATTGACGGGGTCCCACTGTATTTCCGAGCCTCTTGATTTTAGTAATTTTCTGTGGGAGGTGGCCACAGAACCCCCTCGGGGCTAACATCTTCTAGCGAACATTAAAGAACCCCTCTCCCTTTGAAAAACCCTATTACCTGAAACGACTGAAAAAGAAAAACATTACTGACCCAAGTCTGGCAAGTGCTTAAAATAAACTGGTTCCTAATATTCAGTTAAATAATTCAGAATTATTTTGTCCAATGATTAGAGGCACTGTCAACTAGCAGGTATCTGCCTTTACGCGAAGTACGCAAGTGGGTACCAGAATTTCCCAGAGTATATCAGTTTTTTACATTCTAGAAGAAATTAAAAGCAAAGGGTGAAGTCGTGTAATTCAGGTTATACGTGTTATAATGTTTTTCTATCGTGTCTTTTGTGCTCACAGAGCAATCCGCTGGTCATACAGAGAATAACAGGTGAGTGTAGTACATATACTGCCTGACGGAAAATATTTACCGAATGCGATGTCTATAAAAGTGAGGAAGTAACAAAAAGTTTTCTGAAAACCCGTGTTCCCGGCAATGTAATGAATGATGCAATATAGATTGAAAATTTTGGTTTAATGGTTGAGAATTAAGCTTAACTGCAGCGTTTATATCTTTACTACGTACACAAACGCTTTTTAGTCTCAGAAATGCAGAAATTGCGTTTTTAACCAGTAACATGAAAAATAGTTTTTCGGGCGGTGAATGCCCGTCTCCCACATAGAAACTCGCGCCTTCGGCGTGAAAGTTATGCATGAGTCAACGAAAATCCCGACCCCAGGACAAGGCGGGGATTTGGAAAAAACCTTGCTCGAATCTCGAATAATACCCCAACCCCAACCCCTGGGGATGCTTCGTTAAGTCAAAACATCAGCTAATACCCCCAGTACCCCTGGGGTCTGTGTTAGATGGCACTTGGTTGTTAGCCTGAAAAGGAAAAGGTACTGATGGTGAGTCATGAAACTTTCTTTTAAAGTTCAGCCAAGTTTTTTCAACCAGCCAGAGCAAAGCTCTATTTTCACGACAGCAACCACCAAAAGTTTAATAGGAATATAAAATAAAAACAGTATACAGACCTTTGCAAACACTGCAGATCCAAAAAACAAATAAAACAATGTGGTATTATATAAATCTTTAAATGCATCTTCTGATCACATACCTATTTTCGACGTTGTGCATATTTTTCCTCGAACTCCGTAGAACTTAGAACTGAGAATCAATTACGCCCAAATAGATTTCTCTAATACTGGGTGGGTCGGTTTGCGGTTCAAGCCTACGTAAGAGCCTTGGCCTTTTAAAGATCTTATAACTGGCCGCCGGGCTGACTACTTAAAGCTATTTTAGGATAAAGATGTTACTACTTCTGAAGAAAGTAAGTTCCAGACTCTGTTTGTTCTTTCGTAGGAATATTGAATTCCTTTTCAGAATACTGCTTCCAGTCCATTGACATCAGATGAGTGATATGAACGTAAATCTGAACCGAAGTAAAAGCACACAATTCGACGGGGGGTGACAACTCTAATAAACGCTGTTTGAGCAATACTGTGTGGAACTGAAAGTTGTCCCGAAAATTTGGAATATCTTCCCGATTTTTTCGGAGACATTCACGCAAAAATTTCAAACTTCCCGAAATTTTAACAACATTATCTCATGTTTCCCCGAAAATTTTTCGAGTCTCCCGATTCCCGGCAAAATCTTCAGATTCCCGGAAGAATTGTGTTTTTCTCCCGAAACAGGCCTTCTTAGAGTTGTCACCCCCCGTCAATTCGCTTGAGTTGGCTTGAGTTTTTTCATATGAATAAGTCGATGGTCAAAAACTTCAATTAATATATGTCAAATATTTGACATATATATTGACAAAAACTGAAGTTTTCTGCTATATATCGCGCCACATTGTAACTGAGTACTAAAATCTGCTTTTTGGGCGCACGATGAGACCAAGAACGGGTACAAAATCTAAAAAAAATATTGATCACAGTTCGTAAATCAATATTGCTTTTGTGTTTTGCAATTCCCACTGAGCAAGGATGGCTTATGAATAACAAAAGCTACTCACCTTTGACTTTGCTTTTTCAAGAAACACACGAGAGATTAAGTTTCAGATAAAAACGGTAAAGCGATAAAGCGATGACTCTTGATCCTCATGGTACAGATGGTATAAATAGTAGACTTGATGAACTTTAATAGTTAGTGACATTTAGCTTCTTTCTTACCAACCTTTTTCTGTTATTCTGTTATGTTATCTTTCAAAAGGTTTATAAGTAACGGTCCTATTATATCTGTATTCATTTTTGTTTTTTAGCCCCCGTAGAAGGTTGTTTTGCAAACCGAAATATCGGGCAAATATATACTACTGTTGTTTTATTTCACTTCTGTCGCAATCTCTTCTCCTTTCCGTAAGGATCAGTTTGCCGTTTTTACCTACTATTTCAAGATTTTTACTGATCCAGGTCTACGATAGATCCGGCTGCACTCTTCATTGGTTTGTCGCTGTGGTTTTGCCGTTATTATAGTTTTTGATGAAGTTTTATACGGGCAACCGTTGACTTTGACATTGCAGACTATGCACAAATCCCCACCTATGCACCACCCCCACGAGGCAGCTAAATTTACTAAACGCTTCAAATACCCCACCTTCTCGGGCATGATTTTGTAGCAAATCCCCTACTATTCCCTCCTACATCCCACCTTATCCCGGGGTTGAGGGGGGTGGCGGGGGGGGGGGGGGGTGGTCGGGGTTTTCGTTTACTAATGCATTACTTTCTCACTGACTTGGTACGCCGCCGACTAGTGTCAAGACCTGGGAATCAGTAAACCATTATCGATGGCTTTTTTAATTTTTCTTTTAATTTTATTTTTTATTCACCCATTTTACCCAAGTTTGGTGCAATGTCCCCCTGGCTGCAATGTCGCCCCAGGCGCCGCGATAATAAATACCGAAAAGACCCTGGGACGAGGTTGTTCAGTAGACACAAGATGGTGCTGCGTTGTGAAGTCAGACCCTAATAAACTGGATCCCAATATTTAGGTAAATGATTCAGAATTATTTTACCAATGATTAGAGGTACTGTCAACTTGTGACAAGACCTGGGAATCTATACACTGTTATCGATGGCTTCATGTTTTTTAACTTTCAATTTTCTTTTAATTTTCTTTTTAATTTTTGCTTTTGTTCATTCATCCCACGATAATGAAAACCGAGAAGACACTGGGGACGAGGGTGCTCTCAGTAGACACAAGATGGCGGGGTTCGGAGAGAAAATTTGTGAGGTGATTGGAAATGTGTCGTGGGGTGGCAGTGACTTGGAACCTGGAGCGATAACACTTTATAAAAAGCACCGATTTGTCCACAACTACTATATTACAGTCAGTAAAACAACAGGAGCAGCACAGGTATGTCAATCAATCAATGATTTTTATGCCTGAACATGTAATCAGTGTTTTAACCCTTTAACTCGCAAATATCGTACATATACCCTGTATGTACGAAAAACACAAGTAGTGATTTGAAACTCTGCAGCTTTCACATATCTGGACAAGTGATAGTAATGATCACTTGTTAGGACAAGGCGATAAGTTTCATAGCTTTAACACCCAACTACTTTAATAGATAATAATAATATAACTAGTAATAACCACAGGTTAGGAAGTGCGGGCGAGGGCTATGCATGATTTGTTTCACTGAGGGTAACGATTTTATTGTAAAACAGTGGCGTTGTGTTCTTTTTCCATTTTAGGCATTTATATTTGCAGCGCAATAAAGGGTTGCATAGTGTGGTTGATTGTTTGCCCACAAACGAGACAAAGGCACCTTAGAGTGGTTTTACTGACCTTGTGAAACAGTAACACCAGTTTGATTATACACTAGTTCTATTTTGTGTTGGGTTTGACCAAATGGTTGTTGTTTGACGTTGTAAATAAAAACACTCTTGATTATAAAATGGACATATTGATTGAGTCAAGGTCATTTGATGTAATGTAACAATGATTTATTTGAAATTGTAATGGAAAGAGAAATGTATCAATATTGTTTTGAATTGTATCTGTTAAAAACACAAACTGTTTGTTAATAAAACTGCCAAGGTCAATGGACGCACAGCTCACGCTCTACAGTTCGACAACGCCAAGGAGGAACACAGATCTCTCGCAATGGCCGGAAGATTTCGATCCGACAACAACAGACACGAACATGAAACGTTCCGATCACAAGTTCACACGCTCGATTTTGATTGGACGGCGCGCCAGCTATGCATGAGCTGCACGTGATTCTTCGACGAAATAGACGTCGTCCACGTAATAAAATTGTGTTGTGTGCATTCCAATTTATGGACCGTCACTTCTGCATGAGCTGCACGTGATTCTTGACATTTTTCAAGAAGGCGAAATTTACATATTATTTGATCATTGACTATAGAACGTGAAACAGCTATGCTTTGGTGAGAATTGTCTTCTGCTTGGTGTTGGTTTCTAGCGGTCAGAGCGCCTGTGCTCAAATTACGTCTTTGGTGAGAATTGACTGCTGCTTCGTGTTTGTCTCGCGTGGTCAAAGCGCCTGTGCTCAAATTACGTCCTTTCATTTCATTGGTTCTTAGTGTCCCTAGGGACAAATATTTGGAAGGACGACTTTTTTTGCTAAATTCGAGTCACTGCAAGGCTATATAACTGCCGCGCATGCGTTTGTAACCAATGTTGAGATTAGGATTGCGGGCTCCGCTGGTCGCCCGCAATAATTATTATAATACTTTATTTACTCATACAGGGAGGCAGCGTGGTCGAGTGGTTAGGGCGTTGGACTTGTAATCCGGAGGTCTTGGGTTCAAGTCCCGCTCTCACCACTTGCTGGAGTTGTTTCACGGCAGACCGGGGTTCAACTCCTCGACCACGCTTGTAAAATAGCCAACTGGTTTGCCTCCTGCCAGTTGGGATTTTTAAAATGTTATGTTCTATTTGAATATTTGTTTCTTTATTTAGTGTCCCCAATTAGTGTTCGCGCTAAATACCTTGACACTTAAATAAAGTGATTATTATTATTATTATTATTATAACTCTATTTTAAAAATACCTACACACATTTTATTAACAAAGTACTGATAATTTAAATAGTTAATATAATTTTGAGCCTGGAGCTAAATTAATGGTTGAGTTTTCTAGGAGGGGGACATTGGGGATTTGCGGTGTTGCGATGTTGCTCATATTTTTATGCGGTGTTGCGGTGAATAAAATCCCAGCTTGCGGTGTTGCGGTGATCTCAAACCGTACGGTGTGCGATGTTTGCGCTTTAAAGTCTGCGGTGTTCGGTGGAACGAAATTATCTGCGGTGTTGCCGTTTCCTGTTTGACCCTTGTCAGATATAAATTTAGCCTCTATATGTTATTTATTCCGTACACTTACTTATGAAAAGCACCACCATTATGTTTAATTTGTAACAAAAAGCAGTCCAATACTGTCTAGTGAATCTTCAATACCCTGCCGGTCGCCAATCCTAAGCCTTTTTCATTTATAAGTAACTTGACAAAAATATATATTGCGGTGACGGTGTTTCGTCGATTTTTCTTGCGGTGATGCGGTGTTCGGTAATTTTTTTTGCGGTGTTGCGGTGTTCAGAGCCCCCCAATGTCCCCCTCTTCTAGTTAGCCCCCAGCCATAGTTACAACTATGTTAATTACAACTATGCTGCATATGGTTGTTCATTCGACTGCAAATCCAAAAATGCCCATTTCTACTTCCCAGGAAAACAACAAAAAACGCACATCTTTGCATCTATTTTTTTTTAATGAAAAAAATAATGCTGAATCCAAAAGTGTACATTTGCAACAAACTTCAAACCTGTTCCTCTGCATATACGCTAAAAAAAATTTCCATCAATCTTTCAGCAGATTGAGCAATTACTGTTCATTCAGAGCAGGCTTGAGACAAATGTGAATTTCACATTTAACTACCTCTTACAGAGACAATTTAAAATTTTGCAAATCAGTGTCTCTGTATATATATATATATATACAGAGCAAAAACTTCGTAGTTAATTAACTGCGAAATATTGCTTCTGTATATATATGCAGTGAGGAAGTTACACGTAACTGCAAAATTTTTATTTATATATATATATACCCCATTCAGAGCTACATGTACATGTATTCTTGCAAACTTATAACTCATTCTCATGCACGACCTTTGTCACCTTTGTAATGCATTATAAACCTAGGCTTAAAAGTTTTATTAAACAGTATTTTACTGAGCTTAATTAAACCTAAGAGTATACAGTCTTTAATGGTCACTATTTTTTTCAGTTGGTAAATGTCAAATAAAACTTTGTGCCCAGCACTTTATAAGCAAATAACTAAAGTTTTAATAATACATACAATGATACAGAACGAATGTGCTGGATCTTTATTTGATCAAAAAGTGCATGTGTACAGTATGATCAATCACAAGACATGCAGGATTTTGTTCACTATAATAATTTATAGTATATAAAGCTTGAGCTTAATTAGCTGGTAAATGTGTTTAAAATAACACTAACAGTATGTTGTACCCAGCATGTTAGTTCTAACCTGTTTAAAAGTTGGGGCCACACAACATGCAGGATTTTGTCAAAATAGCTTCAATTATTTGGGAATTCTGAAACAATTACACTTGTTGGCACTAATTCCATGGGAAAACTACATGTAATTTAAAATTGAAATTGTGAATTATGTTGCCCAGGTCATTTTTTTTTTCAAGCAAACAATTGTTTATATAATTGCCCTTGACACCTATCCCAAAGTGAGAGAAATAGCAACAAAATAGCTTCAATTATTCGGGAATTTGGAAACCGTTATACTTGTTGACACTTCCCCTGGGGAAACTGATTAAAAATTGAAATTGAGAATTATATTGTTCCAATAATTTTTTCAAGCAAACAATAGTCTGTATAATTCCCCTTTCAGGGTTGCTACTCATTAGAACATAAAAAATTCCCTGACTTTTCCCTGACCTCAAAACAATTTTCACTGACTTTGCATTGGACAAATTATCAAATAGACCACATCCACTATTACATTGTTTCAGCTTCTTTTGTAGACCATCAATATTCTTCTCTTCATTTTAGATCTCTTTACGTTTTTCACGGGATTTTGAACGCATCACATTTGACTTCACCAAACTGAAAACAAAATTCCCTAACTTTTCACTGACTTAGACAAGAACTAAGACTTTCCCTGACCTTTTGCAAAATTCTCTGACTTTTCCCTGACCTTGAAAAATTTTTGTTTTTCCCTGACTTTTCCCAGACCGTGGCAACTCTGCCTTTACAGATATCCTAAAGTGAGAGAAAGAGCAAATTAAAATCCCAAGGTAGCTGACCAATAGATGCTCAACAATGTCACTGTTTACTGTGTTCATTAAATTATTCTGTTGAGAAATCAATTTATTTGTATGCCAAAACAACTCTGACCAAGATTTATTACTTCACTGTGACCACCTGATTTCCATCTTATCAGGGGTGATGGGTGTACATCCGGGGGGGGGGGGGGGGTACTCCCTTATAAAAAAACTATATAGGTACAGTGTAACTATGTGCAGCCCGGTAGGGTAGGGTTTTTGAGGTGTTCAGTCCTTAAGTAGGGTATCCTTTTTTGGTATTTTTGGTATTGTTATCCTTATATATTCGTTAGATAGAGTCACTAAATTGCAGTATCCACCCCAACGTGCAAAACGAAAAAGATATGGTCTGTTAAAACTGTACTACACGCCTGAATTGGGCCTTAAAAAGGGTATCAAATCTCGATTTTCTATATATACCCTTAAATAGGGTCAGGTTTTGAGATCCTTGGTGGCACACACCTATCCTAAATTGTCGGGAGTACCCCCCCCCCCCCCCCCCCCTGGGGTGTACATGTACTTGATCTTAAATTAGGGACCCTATGAATGTTGTTTCATTACTGTACATAAATAAAACATACCTTTTACAGAAGTTATTTCTCAGGTGTGTGCGCCCTGACTAATGATTGCAAAGTGTTTGTAAGATGCTGTGAGTTGATTCGTTTGATCTCTTGAGTGCATTCTGAATGTAGAGGTCTTGTGAACCTTGACATTGATCAGTGCTTTTCTCAAAAAATATTGCTATGTCATAAATCTTTGAAATACTCAGAGAATTATTGTATTTTTACTATTTTCTTTGTTGACAATAGAGCTTGAGGTGTGGGATCAAGAGAGTCAGTGTTTTTGGACATTTGATAGCTATAGGCCTATACCTTATTACATGAATTTTTTTGCAATATATTAACTTTGCAATAATTATTTTAAAGGTTGCATACAATCATGTAATTCACAACACTTTAATTTTGCAAACATTTTATATTGTAATTAACTCACTTTAATTTTGCAAAATTTCATAAAAAAAATGTTTGATTTTAGGTAAATTATAATATATCACATGATGTTACCTGTCAACAGATTACTGTACAGCTGTACATGTCTTTATTATACCACCAACAGTAACAAGCCAAAATAATGAATACAGTTTCTGTAGAAGGCATTATTTTTTTAAGTAGTATTGAATAATCAGCAACAGGAACAAAACAGAAACCATCCAAAAACAATAATTTATATGTACTGCCTTATAATAGAGGTCCCAATGTCTACGCAACTATGAAAGACGCATGTTTTTAACAATCACAAGGAGGCCTAGAAATTCCAATTGAAGTAATAGCTAGAGTGGATTTGTCCTTTAATAATGTTGCAGCTGTTGAGAAGTTCAAAATTTGATTCCTCTTGAAAAAAAAATATGACTTTTTTCTATTGGAATACTTAAGCTTTGGTTTACGGTAATATAGGCCTATAGAGGTATCATGGATCATGATGTGTTTTAAACAATCTGCATGTAAGGCCATGGAGATGTATGTTGGATGCAATGAGCTTTTGATCGGTTTGTTGTAACTGTTTGGTTTTTCATGTGTTATTAAGTTTGTTATTAGTTTGTCTTACATGTATTTTAACTTAAATTGTGATTGTTATTTCGCTCCCATTGTTTACGTGATTGAACACTTGCAATACTGTAAAATTGCTGATAAAAAGGTCAAGATTTGTACACCTGTATGCACATAATCTGCATATATTTCCTGGAATACACTTAAAATGAAAAAAGACGTTCATTTATAAGTGGCTGCTGTTCAGTTCTTGGAGAAACACAGCAAATTTGAGCTAATTTCATCAGACCATTTTTCATGCATTTTCAATTTTCTTTAGTGGTACATGTTTATTTTTTTTGCCTGATAGTTATTCAAGATGGTTAATATATAGAGACTATAATTATATATAATGGATTATAACCAAAATAGCTGTACTGACTTGTTAAGTAATGAGAAAAAAATAAACTTGTGGTTGTACGTGTGACAGTGCTTTTAAAGTTAATACTGACATCATTCAAGCAGTTTTGAAGAAACCTATCAGACTATCAAAGTTTGCTATAATAATTTATTGTTAAATCTTACATATTATGTACATGTATAGATGATGAACCTCAGATCCAACTTGGAAAATGTTGTAGCTTCTGCATGCATGCACTACATGTACATGCATGCAGTTGATTATGATCTGAGTGCACTTTGTTGAATTTTTCTGCACCTATAAACTATTACTAATGCTCACAAAATCAACTGACTGAAGTTAATACTTTGTTAGATTTAAAGATAAGCCTCATCATGGGTACCTACATATACATGTACACTCTACATTCAAGCTAATGGAGTTTGTCACTTTTTTCTTAAATCATCTAAGTTGTAAACAAAAATTGTCATTGGTTCAGTTATTAATAGTGACCTGAACACCTCTTTCAGACATTCAATTTTATTGGTCTTAACAACCTGTTACTGGTATTAATAAAAGTGCCCCTGTTATCAAATTTTTGATTTTCATTTTTTTACATTTTCGTGTACAATAAGACTTTCTTACTCATCTTGCCAAATTTCAATTCATTACGAACATCAGAGGTCTTTTTATTTTAACATTTATTTCCGAGAATTTACGGCAGCCATTAATCAACCTTGTTCCAAGGCTTGGCTGCAAATGGGAGAAAGTGACGTCAAAGACTCAAACATACCTCACGGGTTGAAATTAATAATAACAATCAGCATAGAAAATTGTTGCTTTTCGCGTTATTTTCAATACTCATTGTTATTATAATTTCAGCTGTACATACTTAGTCAATACCAGGAAATATAAAAGTACAGTGGAACCCCGATTTAACGTACCCCGATTTAACGAAGTCCCCGATTTAACGTACAAATGTTTTCGGCCCGGCCAGAGTCACAGTAAAATGTATGGAGAAGAACCCTGATTAAATCAGGGTTCTTCTCCATACATTTTACTGTGACTCTGTGACCCTCCACAGGAAAACAGGGATAAAGGTGATAGCACGCTCACAACACGTTAACACAGCACTTTAAGTGTGTCCTAAGACACGCTTTATGTGCATATTTAATTTGTTGAACAATGAAGGACACACTAGCTTTTGTTTTGGAGATGTTAACACGCTAAACCTTTTGTTTGGATTAGCGTGCTAAAGCTTGTCACGCTTAGAGTGCGAGTTAGCACACTAGAACACGCTAGAGCAAAAAGAAGCACTCTAAAACCTGCTAGAGCAAACAGAAACATGGCAGAAAATTGCGATCTTGTCAACCATAATTATATCGAAATTTTGCGACAAAGAAAGAAGTAAAACGACTAAGAAAATAAGCGTCCGATCGCCGAACGATGAACAAACCTAAAATTTCACAAATTGATCACCTTCCTTGTTGAAATCGTGATGTACTTAAAAATTTAATATTAGCAGTTATTATGACCTTTGATATTCTTGATATTCACCATGTTAGCTAGCAGACTTTCCGCATTAAACCATTCAAGACTTGTTACTTGGGCTCTAATACGCGTGCGTCAAACTCAGTCAAGCGTAACGACGAGAAGAATACTGGTGACATGGCGTCTCGGCTAGCTCCAACGCTTTCTTGATACGCTCGCCGGCGAAAATTAAATTCTAGTGGCAGATAAATACTGACATCTTGATCGCTTACTCTTTAGCTGTAATTCAGTCTTTAATTCAATTCAATCGATGGAATAATTATTATTTATTTAGACTCTTTAGAATGGAACGGTCCGATTTATGACAATTTCCCATACCTGCGCTAAAACGGGCGGACAAATCGTCACTTATATAAAATCGTCCATTACAAAAATACGGTTTCAAACGACTAGTTCTTTTAGATAAAATAACTTTCGCACTACATCGAGAAAGGTGCAACAAGAAAGAACAATTTCTTCACGGCAGATTTTGATCACGTGCTAGGCAACGAGATCTGCTAACAGATCGAATTTCATTTGAACGCCTAAAGAATTATTTTGAACGGCTTGCAGTGAATAAGAAAAATCGGGAGGACGGCTGAAACAGAACAAAAATTTCGAACGGCTGGCTGTGAACGGCTATGGAAAAATTTCGAATGGAGTGAGTTTTCAGTCAGCTTCAACTCATGAAATCCCGACCCTTTCATATACCTGTAGCCTCAAAAAGGTACCCCTTTCGGGCGGAGCATCCCCGTATAGCCCATTATAGGGAATACCCCCCCCCACCCCGGGTGGTAAAGATAAAGCCTCTATTAAGCTCCCACCCCCGGGGGAGGGGTTAATTGGGGATTTCCTTTTCCAATTATAAATTTAGAGATTTGCCCAGCAACAGGCTTTTAGTTGGTGCGCTGTGCAAAATGGTAATTAGGAATTTAGAGGATTGCCCAGCAACACGCTTTTGATTGGTGTGGAGTACACGTGAAAATGGTTATTATTATAAATTTAGAGATTTGCCCAGCAACGCGCTTTTGATTTAGGTCATTTTTTAGATCATTCTAGGTCATTTTAGATCATTTAAGGTCATTTTAGGTCATTTTAGATCATTTTAGGTCATTTTAGGTCATTCCTCGTTTTAGTAACTACGGTATAATACAACACTAGAATGGTAATTCCTTTCATTTGGGAGTCAGACATTTCTGTGGAACATGACCAGTATAATACAACACTAGAATGGCAATTCCTTTCATCTGGGAGTCAGACATTTCTGTGGAACATGGCCAGTATAATACAACACTGGAATGGCAATTCCTTTCATCTGGGAGTCAGACATTTCTGTGGAACATGACCAGTATAATACAACACTAGAATGGCAATTCCTTTCATCTGGGAGTCAGACATTTATGTGGAACATGGCCAGTATAATACAACACTAGAATGGCAATTCCTTTCATTTGGGAGTCAGACATTTCTGTGGAACATGACCAGTATAATACAACACTAGAATGGTAATTCCTTTCATCTGGGAGTCAGACATTTCTGTTGAACATGACCAGTATAATACAACACTAGAATGGCAATTCCTTTCATCTGGGAGTCAGACATTTCTGTGGAACATGACCAGTATAATACAACACTAGAATGGTAATTCCTTTCATTTGGGAGTCAGACATTTCTGTGGAACATGACCAGTATAATACAACACTAGAATGGCAATTCCTTTCATCTGGGGGTCAGACATTTCTGTGGAACATGACCAGTATAATACAACACTAGAATGGCAATTCCTTTCATTTGGGAGTTGGACATTTCTATGCAACATGACCAGTATAATACAACACTAGAATGGCAATTCCTTTCATCTGGGAGTCAGACATTTCTGTTGAACATGACCAGTATAATACAACACTAGAATGGTAATTCCTTTCATCTGGGAGTCAGACATTTCTGTTGAACATGACCAGTATAATACAACACTAGAATGACAATTCCTTTCATCTGGGAGTCAGACATTTCTATGCAACATGACCAGTATAATACAACACTAGAATGGCAATTCCTTTCATCTGGGAGTCAGACATTTCTGTTGAACATGACCAGTATAATACAACACTAGAATGGTAATTCCTTTCATCTGAGAGTCAGACATTTCTGTTGAACATGACCAGTATAATACAACACTAGAATGGCAATTCCTTTCATCTGGGAGTCAGACATTTCTGTGGAACATGACCAGTATAATGTGTAGTTCCAGAAAAAATCCATACTCCCCCCACGGAAGGTTTTTTTGTTTAGCACCCCTGTCCACCCAGGAAATTCCAGTTTAGCTTCATACTTTGCTTCTAAAATGTTGGCTTTTAAGACCCCCCTCCCCCTAGGAATTTCCAATGACCTTCCATGGGGTGGGTATGGTTTTTTTCTGGAACATGACCAGTATAATACAACACTAGAATGGCAATTCCTTTTATCTGGGAGTCAGACATTTCTGTGGAACATGACCAGTATAATACAACACTAGAATGGTAATTCCTTTCATTTGAGAGTCCTTTACCCTTTAACTCCCAAGAGTGCCAAACATCAGAAATAATTCAAGAAATATCCAAATTTCATTTTGGAAAATCTTAAAAAAAAAAAAACAAATAAAGGTACCACACAAAAGTAGTGCCAAAGAAGTTTCATTTGAATGGTCACACCACAAGGATTTCGTTGACAGCAAACTCAAAAGTTGGAACTACATTTCTTGTCTCCATTATTGACTCTGGGAGTGAAAGGGTTAATACTCTAGGACAGTTGTACAACTCTAGAATAGTACATGTAAGTTTCTTCTCCTACATTTATGTGAGTCCTTGTTGTTGCAGTCATTGAGGATGTTGATCTCAATTTTAACTTGCTCATGAAGTCCTGGGGATGGACAATTTAATTTTCAGGGGAGCGGGGAAATTTTTCTGAGCATGAATTTTTTTCCATTGAGGCTGTGCAAGAATTATTTTTGAGATTGTCGCACACTTTTCTTTTCTTCGGCTTTCTGTGCACATTTTTCCCTCTACTTTTGCTGTGCAGGAATTTTTTGGGTATTTGCCCAACCCACCCCCCCCCCCCCCCCTCCCCAAAATAAAAAAAAATGAACCATCTATTATCTCACTTAATCATGATCATGTGTGTGCTTAACATAAATAAACTAATTGCCTTCTCCTAAAATTTAGCAAGTTTCATACAGTCATGTAATTTAAAAGAAAATTTTGTAACTAATTCTGTTAACCTATTTCAGTGCCTAAGTGATCTCAACACATTAAAGATCTCTGTCACTTAATGCTTAATGGACTTAAGTTATCCTATGGCACAATGTCACAATGGTTGCCAGATTCAAAGTTTGCACCCACAATCTCTGTTAAGGGAGGGGGGCCTTGTGCCAAACTTTTATAACCTCTCTGATTTTGTCACGTGAAGTTATCCTTCAGGTTAATTCTGATGATCTTGCCTTTTTCCATGCACAGATAATTATAATAGCCATCCAGTCAGTATCCCTAATGTGTTCTATGCAACAGTTTAAACTGCACCAAAAAAACTAGATGACTTAAGAACTGTGTCCATTTATACCACAAGCCTTCATATAACATAAGCCCTCTAACACCCAAAGGTCACTCCTGCCTTACCCTAGAGACCCCACACCCACAAGGAATAAATGTAGCATAGTATACTCTGTCAGGTCCAATGATTGTCTGAGAATTAAAGAGAAGACTGTGAGAAGCTTTTTAAAACGTGAGATTTTGAACGTGGAGCATTACAACATAATAAAGGTTGTGAAATGTCCACCCTATGTTGAAAATAATATATATAGCAAAATAATATTAATAATGCAATGTTAGTACCTGTACAAGAAATAATGTGTTATACTAAGGACTTCTATTGCTGAAGGTAAGATTTACTATAATTAATATGGTGAAATTTCTATAATATGCCACACCCTCAAAAGTGGCCCAGAATTTTGTTGTAAGTTCCCCATGCAGGCATAATGCATATTAAAGTCAATTCTAAGTGCATTGTATGATCATCCCCTGGGGCATAACCGGTGTTTGACACTGTTTATTTCTTCATTGTGAAGCCTGGTATAAAACTAGTTTGGGCCGACTTCTCTTGGCATAATATTTAGATGTTGCAAGCACTTTTGTATAATATAATAATAAAAATAATAATTTAATACTAATGAAAAATTATATTATATATGTTCTATCCTTCATGACTATTACAAAAGATGTAAGCATGACATCTTGCAAGGGATGAGGATGGGAAAAATGGTCGGACTTATATCCGCCTATGTTTATTTGTTGATATAAGTGCAATAATTGTGTTGTTGCTGGAACAGTAATGGACCCTAGCTTAGAAGTGAAATGGGGTGGCAATTGAATTAATGTCTTTTATTGGCATGTGTTGCAGTTAACTGTCAAAATTACTTATACAGTAATAATTAATTTCATCATTTGTTGCTGTTTCAGTTCAGGTTTTGTGCTGAAAGTTCCATCACAGTAACAAATGACTCACTTGTATTTAGTACAGTGTTCAACATAAATACCGGTGTTTATATAACTGTGCATCTTAAAGGTGCCCAGCCATCTCAGATTCAGCAGTTCCTTGATGCACTGCCTGCTTCCATCAAAGGTAAGCGTGTGGAGTAAAATTAGTTTGTTCTTACAATAATGGATACTTGGAAGAAACTTTTTAAGTTGAATTTCTGTCCATATGTGTGCATGATATTAAGTTTGTCTCTAATAAGCAATATTGCTTTATCTTACATAATATTATTTATTGACTGAGTTAATTCAGGCCGGATGGGAAAATATTTGGCTCTCGGTCACGGCGCACGAGCCAAATATTTTCCTGTCTGGCCCTCCCCAGTCTCAGTCAATAAGTGCATATTATTGTGCTTCGTAATACATCTTACATGACATTATTGTGCTTTGTAGCACATTATTAAGGTGGATTGAGTTACATCTGAATTATGTCTTACATAATATTATTGTGCTTTGTAACACATTATTAAGGTGGATTAAGTTACGTACATAATATTATTGTCAATGTTCCAGATAAGAGAGGGGTCTCGGGTCAAAAACCCGACAAAGCTGGCTTCCTGACCTGACAAATCAAATGGCTAACTTTAAAAGTTTTAGAGACCCACAACCTGTCAACCCCTTAAAATTATTCATTGACTCCCTGCCTTTGAAAGTTAACTGGAACACTGTTATTGTGCTTAATGTAACACATGAAGGTGGACAGCAACAAACAGTTGATACCCACACAAGAACACCCCAGGTTGGTGGATGACTGTTTTGGTGTCCATATACTGATTATAAACTTCATATTCAACAAACAGTTGATACCCACACAAGAATACCCCAGGTTGATGGATGACTGTTTTTGGTGTCCATATACTGATTATAAACTTCATATTCAACAAACAGTTGATACCCACACAAGAACACCCCAGGTTGATGGATGACTGTTTTGGTGTCCATATACTGATTATAAACTTCATATTCAACAAACAGTTGATACCCACACAAGAACACCCCAGGTTGATGGATGACTATTTGGTGTCCATCTACTGATACCCACACAAGAACACCCCAGGTTGATGGATGACTGTTTGGTGTCCATCTATTGATTATAAACTTCATATTCAACAAACGAGTCACAACCAGTTGATACCCACACAAGAACACCCCAGGTTGATGGATGACTGTTTTGGTGTCCATATACTGATTATAAACTTCATATTCAACAAACAGTTGATACCCACACAAGAATACCCCAGGTTGATGGATGACTGTTTTTGGTGTCCATATACTGATTATAAACTTCATATTCAACAAACAGTTGATACCCACACAAGAGCACCCCAGTTTGATGGATGACTGTTTGGTGTCCATCTACTGATTATAAACTTCATATTCAACAAATGGTCGATACCCACACAAGAGCACCCCAGGTTGATGGATGACTGTTTGGTGTCCATCTACTGATTATAAACTTCATATTCAACAAACAGTTGATACCCACACAAGAACACCCCAGTTTGATGGATGACTGTTTGATGTCCATCTACTGATTATAAACTTCATATTCAACAAACAGTTGATACCCACACAAGAACACCCCAGGTTGATGGATGACTGTTTTGGTGTCCATATACTGATTATAAACTTCATATTCAACAAACAGTTGATACCCACACAAGAACACCCCAGGTTGATGGATGACTGTTTGGTGTCCATCTACTGATTATAAACTTCATATTCAACAAACAGTTGATACCCACACAAGAACACCCCAGGTTGATGGATGACTGTTTGGTGTCCATCTACTGATTATAAACTTCATATTCAACAAACAGTTGATACCCACACAACATCGCCCCAGGTTTGATGGATGACTGTTTGGTGTCCATCTATTGATTATAAACTTCATATTCAACAAACAGTTGATACCCACACAAGATCGCCCCAGGTTGATGGATGACTGTTTGATGTCCATCTACTGATTATAAACTTCATATTCAACAAACAGTTGATACCCACACAAGAACACCCCAGGTTGATGGATGACTGTTTTGGTGTCCATATACTGATTATAAACTTCATATTCAACAAACAGTTGATACCCACACAAGAACACCCCAGGTTGATGGATGACTGTTTGGTGTCCATCTACTGATTATAAACTTCATATTCAACAAACAGTTGATACCCACACAAGAACACCCCAGGTTGATGGATGACTGTTTGGTGTCCATCTACTGATTATAAACTTAATATTCAACAAACAGTTGATACCCACACAAGATCGCCCCAGGTTGATGGACGACTGTTTGGTGTCCATCTATTGATTATAAACTTCATATTCAACAAACAGTTGATACCCACACAAGATCGCCCCAGGTTGATGGATGACTGTTTGGTGTCCATATACTGATTATAAACTTCATATTCAACAAACAGTTGATACCTACACAAGATCGCCCCAGGTTGATGGATGACTGTTTGGTGTCCATCTATTGATTATAAACTTCATATTCAACAAACGAGTCACAAACAGTTCATACCCACACAAGAACACCCCAGGTTGATGGATGACTGTTTGGTGTCCATCTACTGATTATAAACTTCGTATTCAACAAACAGTTGATACCCACACAAGAACACCCCAGGTTGATGGATGACTGTTTGGTGTCCATCTACTGATTATAAACTTCATATTCAACAAACAGTTGATACCCACACAAGAACACCCCAGGTTGATGGATGACTGTTTGGTGTCCATCTACTGATTATAAACTTCATATTCAACAAACAGTTGATACCCACACAAGATCGCCCCAGGTTGATGGATGACTGTTTGGTGTCCATATACTGATTATAAACTTCATATTCAACAAATGGTCGATACCCACACAAGAGCACCCCAGGTTGATGGATGACTGTTTGGTGTCCATCTACTGATTATAAACTTCATATTCAACAAACAGTTGATACCCACACAAGAACACCCCAGTTTGATGGATGACTGTTTGGTGTCCATCTACTGATTATAAACTTCATATTCAACAAACAGTTGATACCCACACAAGAGCACCCCAGGTTGATGGATGACTGTTTGATGTCCATCTACTGATTATAAACTTCATATTCAACAAACAGTTGATACCCAAACAAGAACACCCCAAGTTGATGGATGACTGTTTTGGTGTCCATATACTGATTATAAACTTCATATTCAACAAACAGTTGATACCCACACAAGAACACCCCAGGTTGATGGATGACTGTTTGGTGTCCATCTACTGATTATAAACTTCATATTCAACAAACAGTTGATACCCACACAAGATCGCCCCAGGTTGATGGATGACTGTTTGGTGTCCATCTATTGATTATAAACTTCATATTCAACAAACAGTTGATACCCACACAAGATCGCCCCAGGTTGATGGATGACTGTTTGGTGTCCATATACTGATTATAAACTTCATATTCAACAAACAGTTGATACCCACACAAGATCGCCCCAGGTTGATGGATGACTGTTTGGTGTCCATATACTGATTATAAACTTCATATTCAACAAACAGTTGATACCTACACAAGATCGCCCCAGGTTGATGGATGACTGTTTGGTGTCCATCTATTGATTATAAACTTCATATTCAACAAACGAGTCACAAACAGTTGATACCCACACAAGAACACCCCAGGTTGATGGATGACTGTTTGGTGTCCATCTACTGATTATAAACTTCGTATTCAACAAACAGTTGATACCCACACAAGAACACCCCAGGTTGATGGATGACTGTTTGGTGTCCATCTACTGATTATAAACTTCATATTCAACAAACAGTTGATACCCACACAAGAACACCCCAGGTTGATGGATGACTGTTTGGTGTCCATCTACTGATTATAAACTTCATATTCAACAAACAGTTGATACCCACACAAGATCGCCCCAGGTTGATGGATGACTGTTTGGTGTCCATATACTGATTATAAACTTCATATTCAACAAATGGTCGATACCCACACAAGAGCACCCCAGGTTGATGGATGACTGTTTGGTGTCCATCTACTGATTATAAACTTCATATTCAACAAACAGTTGATACCCACACAAGAACACCCCAGTTTGATGGATGACTGTTTGGTGTCCATCTACTGATTATAAACTTCATATTCAACAAACAGTTGATACCCACACAAGAGCACCCCAGGTTGATGGATGACTGTTTGATGTCCATCTACTGATTATAAACTTCATATTCAACAAACAGTTGATACCCACACAAGAACACCCCAGGTTGATGGATGACTGTTTTGGTGTCCATATACTGATTATAAACTTCATATTCAACAAACAGTTGATACCCACACAAGAACACCCCAGGTTGATGGATGACTGTTTGGTGTCCATCTACTGATTATAAACTTCATATTCAACAAACAGTTGATACCCACACAACACCCCAGGTTGATGGATGACTGTTTGGTGTCCATCTACTGATTATAAACTTCATATTCAACAAACAGTTGATACCCACACAAGATCGCCCCAGGTTGATGGATGACTGTTTGGTGTCCATATACTGATTATAAACTTCATATTCAACAAACAGTTGATACCCACACAAGATCGCCCCAGGTTGATGGATGACTGTTTGGTGTCCATATACTGATTATAAACTTCATATTCAACAAACAGTTGATACCCACACAAGATCGCCCCAGGTTGATGGATGACTGTTTGGTGTCCATCTATTGATTATAAACTTCATATTCAACAAACGAGTCACAAACAGTTGATACCCACACAAGAACACCCCAGGTTGATGGATGACTGTTTGGTGTCCATCTACTGATTATAAACTTCGTATTCAACAAACAGTTGATATGCACACTGATAACTCAACAATGCACGAGGAGCAAGTTTTTTTGTTTCTTTTATAAAATAAAAACGGTTATAATGAACCTTACGTCACGCGTGTGCTTTATCGAGTTATAATGAACTTGGTTCAACCAATTATAGCGCGCGCATTTCCTTGAGTGAAGGATAGGTGACACTCATTCGCACGCTGTACATTTGTATTTATCCTATTCCAGGCGTTCAGATAGTGGGGAGTGAAGGATAAGTGACGCTCATTCGCACGCCGTACATTTGTATTTAGTCTGTTCCAGGTATTCAGATAGTGGGGAGTGAAGGATAGGTGACGCTCATTCACACACCGTACATTTGTATTTAGCCTGTTTCAGGTTTATTTAGATAGTGGGGAGTGAAGGATAGGTGATGCTCTTTCACACGCCGTACATTTGTATTTAGCCTGTTCTAGGTGTTTAGATAGTAGGGATCGAAGGATAACTGGCGCTCATTCGCATGCCGTACATTTGTATTTAGTCTGTTCCAGGTGTTCAGATAGTGGGGAGTGAAGGATAGGTGACGCTCATTCACACGCCGTACATTTGTATTTAGTCTGTTCCAGGTGTTCAGATAGTGGAGAGTGAAGGATAGGTGACACTCATTCACACGCCGTACATTTGTATTTAGCCTGTTCCAGGTGTTCAGATAGTGGAGAGTGAAGGATAGGTGACACTCATACACACGCCGTACATTTGTATTTAGCCTGTTCCAGGTGTTCAGATAGTGGGGAATGAAGGATAGGTGACACTCATTCACACGCCGTACATTTGTATTTAGTCTGTTCCAGGTGTTCAGATAGTGGGGAGCGAAGGATAGGTGACACTCATTCACACGCCGTACATTTGTATTTAGCCTGTTCCAGGTGTTCAGATAGTGGGGAGCGAAGGATAGGTGACGCTCATTCGCACGTCGTACATTTGTATTTAGTCTGTTCCAGGTGTTCAGATAGTGGGGAGTGAAGGATAGGTGACACTCATTCACACGCCCTACATTTAACTATTATAGCGCGAAAGCGCGCGTGATATCGCCTAATACTTAGCCGACGAGGCCGTAGGCCGAGTCGGCTAAAATTAGGCGATATCACGCAAGCTTGAGCGCTATAATAGTTTTATAATTCAACACATTGATAACAAAGCACAGTTTGAAGAAAAAATATCGCCGACAAGCCTTTTATTTAAAAAAAAAAAAAGTTTACAGATGTTTTACCGCGCGAAACTTGCAACATCACACAGTTCATGAATGAAAGTGGCGCCTTTGTCAATATTGTGCAAGCTTGAACACTATAACTGTTTTATAATTTAACACATTGATAACAAATCACAGTTTCGAGAAAAAAAATCATTGAGACAGTTCAGACAGACAGTTCAACCTTTCATTAAGTAAAAAGGCTAACTACAATATTTTACCTGGCACCATTTCTTAAACAACAAGCAGTGAATGCCGAAACTTTTGCCAAGGTAAAATTAATTTAGCGTACACAATCAGTTGACAGTTTCTACGAAGAGCTTTCGTCTGCTCAAGGAACGGGACAGAGTAGTGACTACAACAATTAAAACACAGTAAAATGGCATAGAATGTCTTAGCTACAAGTGTTTCGTATCTTAAAAAGTTCAATTCAGAATCAAAACAAATTGAACAAAGACACGGCTACGAACCTAAACATAGCGGCGAAAAGTCGGAAAGAACTACAGCGTGGACAGTAAGCTTACAAAAATTCACAGCTAAAGGATACAAGAAATGGTTAAAACATCGTACCTGTAGTTGATTTGGCTTTTTAGTCCCTTCCATAAGCACCAAATTTTCAAACATCGAAGTACGGACTGAGTCGATCAATGTTGTTTACAAACTTGGAATGCTCGTTTTTTAGCTCCCACAGCCGTAATGACGAGATCAGAAACTTTTCTGAGGAAACATCAAGTCTATATCATATTCCAGAGGTGATTACCAAAGGAATTTCACGAAAATTGTGCTCCTTCATTCACTTCTTGTCGAGCAGTTAAACTTTGAATCAGTTTTGATTCAGCTACGCCAAGAAACACTGCGACCGCGACAACGCGAAAATTTCGCGCCTTTTTTGTCCAATCATGTGAACAGTATTTTTCTCTTTTCTTTTCTTCTCTTTTTTTCTTTCTTTTCCCTTTTTTAACTAATAGTTCATGCACTTTTTCGCCAAAAAACACGAAATTGCAGGCAGCAGTCATTTTCACTTTCCTTCAAAATGCGAAATTTACCGCCATCGCTGGTTATACGTCATGTAGACATAACGTCTATCGATAACTTTTTTACCATATTAGGGCAGTGTATCAATGTGTTGAATTATAATTGTATTTAGTCTGTTCCAGGTGTTCAGATAGTGGGGAGTGAAGGATAGGTGACACTCATTCGCACACCGTACATTTGTATTTAGTCTGTTCCAGGTGTTCAGATAGTGGGGAGTGAAGGATAGGTGACACTCATTCACACGCCGTACATTTGTATTTAGTCTGTTCCAGGTGTTCAGATAGTGGGGAGTGAAGGATAGGTGACACTCATTCACACGCCGTACATTTGTATTTAGTCTGTTCCAGGTGTTCAGATAGTGGGGAGTGAAGGATAGGTGACGCTCATTCACATGCCGTACATTTGTATTTAGTCTGTTCCGTGTTCAGATAGTGGGCAGTGAAGGATAGATGACGCTCATTCACACGCCGTACATTTCTAGCGGAGCACTTGCCAGGCCGAAGGCCTGGCTGCGCAGCTCCATACTCATAGAACCTATGCCGTGATTTTTCATGGTCATGGCTAGCGGAATGTTTCGCGGGCGTGCCCGTCCGTGTGCACGTCCGTCCGTCCATCCACATCGATGATGACGTATTGAAGAGAGAGGAGCTGGGAACGAGGCTTTGTTTTTCGCGCGCTTCCTGCGGCTACCAACAGGGCAGTCCGCAAAAGCTTGCCTCCGCGCCAAAACAACCCGTCCTCGTCACTGGAAAAATCACGGAGAAAGACAAACAAGATACGCCAATTCCTGAAGCAAAGAAAACGGACCCTAAAACTCGCGAACGTTCTGAATATGACGGCGAACAACCTTTGCCGAAGAGGAAAAACACTGGATATCGGACAAACAAATATGAACAGAAAAGCAAGTAAGTTTAACTGTCTAAATGTGATTTGCAAAAATTGCTTAGTTAAGCTTAAGCTTATGTCATTTTACCAGAAGAATTTTCTCCAAGTTTTTACATTCAGAGCTAAATTTACATCTTCGAATATCCGTGGTTTTGGCAATGAAGCCAAACAACGCTCTGTTTTTGATTTTGCGAAAAATTCCCGTTCTGATTTTATTTGTTTACAAGAAACTTTAGCGACAAGTCAAAATTAGTGTTTAACTGAACTCGACGACACGAAAATTAATTTGGTTAATACTTATACACCCACGAATCGAAGTGAACGTAAATGCGTTTAAGCTTGTGATACAATTCATGAATAATTTTTCAGAACTCTTTTAAAATTATTGCTGGCGATTTTAACTGCATTGAAAACGTTTCTGATAAGTTTGGAGGAAATCTTACAATTTCCACGGATTTGAAGTGTTCATATAAGCTTAATGGCGCAAAAAAAAAAAAACACGGCCGACTAAAAAATACAATGCACATGGTTTAATGCGGATAAAACTATTGGTACACTTTTGGATAATTTTTTTATTGCTCAGGACTTGTATGATTCCCTTCTAAAATGCGAAATTTTCCGATCATGATTCTGTTGATTTAGCCGCAATTTGCATAATGATAATAATATTGCATAATAATTATACACCCACGAATCGAAGTGAACGTAAATGCGTTTAAGCTTGTGATACAATTCATGAATAATTTTTCAGAACTCTTTTAAAATTATTGCTGGCGATTTTAACTGCATTGAAAACGTTTCTGATAAGTTTGGAGGAAATCTTACAATTTCCACGGATTTGAAGTGTTCATATAAGCTTAATGGCGCAAAAAAAAAAAACACGGCCGACTAAAAAATACAATGCACATGGTTTAATGCGGATAAAACTATTGGTACACTTTTGGATAATTTTTTTATTGCTCAGGACTTGTATGATTCCCTTCTAAAATGCGAAATTTTCCGATCATGATTCTGTTGATTTAGCCGCAATTTGCATAATGCATTTTCCCGTGGACCAGGACTTTGGAGGATAAATTTAGAATTTAATATTTACGGTATGATCTCAGAAATTATTAAGAAACATGTATTGTACCGGAAAGCATTTAATTCCATTCAAGCTTGGTGGCATTTTCTTAATAATAAAGAATCTATAACATTAGTTGCTATAGATCTTGGTCGAAGTAAACAACAACAATATTAATCGCGATAAGGCCACGCAACTATAATTTCTTTGATCGAAGCAAAACGGGCTCTTATTGAAGGAGATAACTCAGCGAAAACCACCATAGAAACGCTTGAAAGAGAAATTCGAGCCGTAAATTTATCCCAAATGAGAGTAAACCAAATTCGTAGCAGAGTCGAATGGCTTGAAGAAGGTGAAAAACCTACCAAATTCTTTTTTTACGCTCAAAGCATCACGGCTCAGAAAAATACTGTTTATTCTATTTTTAACTCCGCCGGTGTTAAAGTCTTTTCACAAGACTCCGGCTCATTTAGATTTTTACCGTAATTTGTACTCGCAAGAACCTGTTAATTTAACAGTCCAAACCGAATTTTTGAACAAACTTGAAAATAGATTAAGTGAGAGCGAAATTTTATCCTGCGAAGAATCAGTTTTATCTTTGGCTAAAATTACCCACGCAATACGTGGACTTTCTTCAGGGAAACTCCCCGGTTCAGACGGATTACCTCAAGAATTTTACGCTAAATTCTGGGATTATTTGGCCCTATTTAGTTTGGAAAATAATTCTTTCAGTGATTCAATGCACTCGATGTTGATTACAAAATTTGTTCAAAAGCTCTTACAAACAGACTTTCAAAAGTGTTACCCTCGATTATTCAAGAAGATCAAACTTGTTCCGTCCCAGGTAGGACGATTTTTGAGAATTTATTTATTTCTCTTGCGTGGCACTCTAGATTATATAAATATTACCAATGAAACTGGTATCTTGCTGAATATTGATCAAGAGAAAGCCTTTGACAGGGTAGAGAAGCATTGGTAAACTTTTTACCAATGTTAAATGCCATGAGGTTAGGAGCTTGGTGCTCACATCCAGACAATCCTTATGGCCTGACGTGGGTGTCAAGAATGCGAATCTTGGGTGTCTGGTCTAGCAATGGTAATGCAAATGTGAAACTGGATAACTGGTTACCACGCGTTTCCAAGCTAGATTAAAATTTGAACCTGTGGAAGGATGTGGGGTATTTTTACTCCCACCCTATCGGCACTACTCAATACTAGGTTTTTAGTTAATGTTAAGACTATTTTCTTTTACCTATGGACTTCTGCTTACGACGAGAATTACATGCGAGTGCGCTTTTTTATTAAGACCATACTTATGGTATATGGGTTTTTCGAAATAAAGCAACTTTTCACAATGGCACCGAGAACTCTCGGGCCACTGTAAGGAACATAAGGAATGACATCACAACACAGTTGCAAACTGATTTTTCCCGAATGACCGAACAGAAATTTTCTGCTTTGTGGTGTCATCCGAATATTTGTGAAGCTTGTGACTCTCATAATTGAGCTACTGGCAACTTATCATTTCCAAATCAGTTTCTCGGGTAATTTTCCAAACGCAACAGATGTATTTTATTCGGAAATTAGTCATACTAGTTATTCTAGGCCGAGAAAATTTTTTTTTTGTTATTTTATTATTAAAAATTCTTCTTTATTTTTTTATTCTTTTTTTTATTCTTTTTATTTATTTATTTTTTTTTTGCCTGTAGCCTCTCTATCAAAGCGTGGCTAGGTACGAAACCTTTCATATGAATAGACCGAAAAAATGTTGTTTTGTGAGCTATTGTGGCCAGAATTTGTGCAGTGTAAATGTACTGTGCAGACGGTCACGTTTATATACGCTTACTGTTTTTGAGAATTGCTAAAATTGAAAAATAGTCTGCATGGTCGTCAATCTTAATTTTAATTTTTCTTGTGCTTCCGACCTTTCACCTAAGTTAAGCTTATCATTATCGTTTCTGTTCAGAGAGCTCCGCTGTTAGGCTAAGCCTATCTATATATATATTATTTAGTCTGTTCCGTGTTCAGATAGTGGGGAGTGAAGGATAGGTGACGCTCATTCACACGCCGTACATTTGTATTTAGTCTGTTCCAGGTGTTCAGATAGTGGGGAGTGAAGGATAGGTGACACTCATTCACACGCCGTACATTTGTATTTAGTCTGTTCCAGGCGTTCAGATAGTGGGGAGTGAAGGATAGGTGACGCTCATTCACATGCCGTACATTTGTATTTAGTCTGTTCCAGGTGTTCAGATAGTGGGGAGTGAAGGATAGGTGACACTCATTCACACGCCGTACATTTGTATTTAGTCTGTTCCAGGTGTTCAGATAGTGGGGAGTGAAGGATAGGTGACGCTCATTCGCACGCCGTACATTTGTATTTAGCCTGTTCCAGGTGTTCAGATAGTGGGGAGTGAAGGATAGGTGACACTCATTCACACACCGTACATTTGTATTTAGTCTGTTCCAGGTGTTCAGATAGTGGGGAGTGAAGGATAGGTGACACTCATTCACACACCGTACATTTGTATTTAGTCTGTTCCAGGTGTTCAGATAGTAGAGAGTGAAGGATAGGTGACGCTCATTCACACGCCGTACATTTGTATTTAGTCTGTTCCAGGTGTTCAGATAGTGGAGAGTGAAGGATAGGTGACACTCATTCACACGCCGTACATTTGTATTTAGTCTGTTCCAGGTGTTCAGATAGTGGAGAGTGAAGGATAGGTGACACTCATTCACACGCCGTACATTTGTATTTAGTCTGTTCCAGGTGTTCAGATAGTGGAGAGTGAAGGATAGGTGACGCTCATTCACACGCCGTACATTTGTATTTAGCCTGTTCCAGGTGTTCAGATAGTGGGGAGTGAAGGATAGGTGACGCTCATTCACACGCCGTACATTTGTATTTAGTCTGTTCCAGGTGTTCAGATAGTGGGGAGTGAAGGATAGGTGACGCTCATTCACACGCCGTACATTTGTATTTAGTCTGTTCCAGGTGTTCAGATAGTGGGGAGTGAAGGATAGGTGACGCTCATTCACACGCCCTACATTTGTATTTAGTCTGTTCCAGGTGTTCAGATAGTGGGGAGTGAAGGATAGGTGACACTCATTCACACGCCGTATATTTGTATTTAGTCTGTTCCAGGTGTTCAGATAGTGGGGAGTGAAGGATAGGTGACGCTCATTCACACGCCGTACATTTGTATTTAGTTTGTTCCAGGTGTTCAGATAGTGGGGAGTGAAGGATAGGTGACACTCATTCACACGCCGTACATTTGTATTTATCCTGTTCCAGGTGTTAAGATAGTGGGGAGTGAAGGATAGGTGACACTCATTCACACACCGTACATTTGTATTTAATCTGTTCCAGGTGTTCAGATAGTGGGGAGTGAAGGATAGGTGACACTCATTCACACGCTGTACATTTGTATTTATCCTGTTCCAGGTGTTCAGATAGTGAGGAGTGAAGGATAGGTGACACTCATTCACACGCCGTACATTTGTATTTATCCTGTTCCAGGTGTTCAGATACTGGGGAGTGAAGGATAGGTGACGCTCATTTGCTCGTCGGTTTTTAGCTTCCCGTGGCTCAAAATCAGTCTCTAGAGGGTTCTATAAATTTAACATTTTAGATCGTATATTCTAGAGATATATAGTCAGACAAATTTGGGGACATGCTTACACTTAGACAGAGCCTGAGTTTCGTTGTTGATCTGGTCTTCAGCTGGCTGAACGTTCAATTAGCCGCGGAGCAAAGTACTATGAAATGATTGTGATTTTGAGACAGTGATTTTGCCTGCTTTTCACACGTCAATATGGACAACTACTTTGTCTTCTCTGGCAGATAAAACAACACTGTATTTAGCCTGGTCCAGAAGTTCAGGTAGTGGGGAGCGAAGGATAGGCGAGCCGCGACGCCAAAGGAAAAATATTCCCGCTCATCCACGCGCCGGTTTTTAGCTCCCTTCGGCCTCACAATCGTAATGCCTGGAATAGGCCATACGGTATTCGCAACGATCCACTTCATCAACTTTATTAACTTTTTTCAAGTTGCAATTCATTCATAAACAGTCCGTCAATGACTAGAGACACTCATCGACAGTTGTGTTACACCAGTGTGTTAACATTCAATAAAGTGGATCATTGTGTTGAATACAGTGTTGTTATAAACAGTCCGTCAATGACTAGAGACACTCATCGACAGTTGTGTTACACCAGTGTGTTAACATTCGATAAAGTGGATCATTGTGTTGAATACAATGTTGTTATAAACAGTCCGTCAATGACTAGAGACACTCATCGACAGTTGTGTTACACCAGTGTGTTGACATTCGATAAAGTGGATCATTGTGTTGAATACAGTGTTGTTATAAACAGTCCGTCAATGACTAGAGACACTCATCGACAGTTGTGTTACACCAGTGTGTTAAAAACATTCGATAAAGTGGATCATTGTGTTGAATACAGTGTTGTTATAAACAGTCCGTGGATGACTAGGGACACTCATCGACAGTTGTTACACCAGTGTGTTAACATTCAATAAAGTGGATCATTGTGTGGAATACAGTGTTGTTATAAACAGTCCGTCAATGACTAGAGACACTCATCGACAGTTGTGTTACACCAGTGTGTTAACATTCGATAAAGTGGATCATTGTGTTGAATAAAGTGTTGTTATAAACAGTCCGTCAATGACTAGAGACACTCATCGACAGTTGTGTTACACCAGTGTGTTAACGGGCTTGAGACAAATGCGAATTTCGCATTTAAATACCTCTATAGAGGCAACTTAAAATTTCGCAAATAAGTTTATCTGTATATATATATACAGAGCGAAAAATTCGCCGTTAATTAACTGCGAAATTTTGACTCTGTATATATATATACAGAGCGAAAGATTCGCAGTTAATTAACGGCGAAATATTATATCTGTATATATATATACAGAGCGAAAACTTCGCCGTTAATTAACTGCGAAATTTTGCCTCTGAATATATATATATACAGAGCGAAAGACTCGCAGTTAATTAACGGCGAAATATTATCTCTGTATATATATATGGAGGGAAAATTCGCCGTTAATTTACTGCGAAATATTGCCTCTGCATATATATACATAGCGAAAACTTCGCAGTTAATTAAATGCGAAATATTGCCTCTGTATATATATGGAGAGCGAAAACTTCGCAGTTAATTTACTGCGAAATATTGCCTCCGCATATATATACATAGCGAAAAATTCGCCGTTAATTTACTGCGAAATATTGCCTCTGCATATATATACATAGCGAAAAATTCGCCGTTAATTTACTGCGAAATATTGCCTCTGCATATATATACATAGCGAAAAATTCGCAGTTAATTAAATGCGAAATATTGCATCTGTATATATATGGAGAGCGAAAACTTCGCAGTTAATTTATTGGGAAATATTGCCTCTGTATATATATACATAGCGAAAAATTCGCCGTTAATTTACTGCGAAATATTGCATCTGTATATATATACATAGCGAAAAATTCGCCGTTAATTTACTGCGAAATATTGCCTCAGTCCGTCAATGACTAGAGACACTCATCGACAGTTGTGTTACACCAGTGTGTTAACATTCAATATGATCATTGTGTTGAATACAGTGTTGTTATAAACAGTCCGTCAATGACTAGAGACACTCATCGACAGTTGTGTTACACCAGTGTGTTGACATTCAATATGTGTGTTAACATTCTATACAGTGTTATTTGCTATTTTGGTTGTGAACGCGAGAAACCCAGTAAAAAGCTGCGGGAAATTTCAGTTTTGATTAATGACAGGCTGGTTTTTGAGACGGCAATACAACTTTATATTGACGTCTCGAAAGCAGACAAAAGTAACTGAAAATCGTGATACGACTTTCTTTTATTCGACTGTGACGTCATTTTACCTTATAAGGAAAATAGAACACGAAAAATATCCGAGCGTGTAACACAGTAGATTGCCTTGTTACACAGTAGATTGCCGTGTTACACAGTAGATTGCCGTATTAGACCTTAGTGTCCCGGTTTAAAGACGCAAGCTATTATAAATAAAGGAATTTTAGTCGAATAATAAATCCCTTATTCGATGGTTTAACAGGTAATACTTGTGGATATTTTACTGATTGCTTGTAAAATATCGCGCGTATTATCTGTTAAACCATCAAATAAGGTGTATGTATTGACAGCTCAAAAGCAGCAAAAGTTTCTAAGAATCGTAATACTGACCGGTATTGTAAGGGCATGGGTACAAGTCCGTACAAGTCTGAATTTTTATGAACAAATGGTTAACAGCGTGCACTAAAGGCAATAGTAAACGCGACCGAGTGTGTTGTTGAGTTCAACTGAATTACAAGTTTATCGTGACTATTACAATTTTCTCAAATGTGATTGGTTCATAAATCTCTGTATTTTCTTATTTATATGCAAAGTTGCAATCGGACAGTTTTGTGATCTTTTTCATTTCCTGTTTTGCAGTGATAAAATTGTATTAACACTTTTGATTGATAGAAAGCCTTTATTCAAGTTATTCTCTTGAATTTCTTCTCGGAAATTGTAATGGTAGTAGGACTTCGTGTCGTCCAATTCTGTGTAATCATACTCGTGATTAACAAATCGCACTCCCGCTACGTGGTCGTCTGTTTTGTTAATCAGTCGTGTTTGAAAACAGAGTTTTTAATTATAGGAATATAGGTATTAGGAATTAGGTATTAGGCATGACTAGCATCGAAGCGGAGTATACCAGGTGTGCAATGCCCAAACATTTCACAATGAGGCACTTTCCAAGTAGAGAAAGATTGCGTGGCCGACAAATATCAAGTTTTGTAATCATGTTATCTATTTTCCTTTCTACGTTTTTCTTGTTATTTTCTTTCATGTTATAAGAAATAAACGTTCCTAGTGCTCTCACAGGTTCCTTGGTCCACTTTAAGCCAAAAGGTTTGGAGTCGTTAAATCTCCAGGAGCCTAACCATACTGCTTTGGTCTTTTCCACGTTGAGGTTTAGACCTGAAATATCACCGAATTGTTCTACAAGTTTAATTGAATTTTCGACTGAGGTTAAATTTCCTATAAAAAGTGTAGTGTCATCAGCAAATTGTCCAATCTTATGCTCGGTTGAAAATAATTTGATTCCTTGTACAGTGCAGTCTTGTCTAACTTTAGCTGCTAAGATTTCTACCCCTAAGATAAAAAGGTAAGGGGAGAGGGGACACCCCTGTCTTACTCCCCTTGATAATTTAAAGTAGTCTGTTGTATGTATATCCATTATGTAAAACAGAGCTTTCAGTGTTCGTGTACAGCGTCTTGACCCATTGCTTTAAAAAGGTTCCAAAGTTGAACAAGTTCAAAGTTTGCCGAATGAAATCCCATTCTACTCATGTGTCAAAAGCTTTTCGAAAATCTAATAGGAGAAGTATACCAGGAATGTCCTGAAGTTTTGTCTGTTCCATAATGTCTTGATTAGTCTTATATTTTGTCCGATGTATCAATTTCATGAAGCCTGTTTGGTTACAGTTGATTAAACGCGGAAGGACTTTTTCTATTCTTGAAGCGATTGCCTTTAACAAAATTTTATAGTCAACGTTTAACAAAGTTATTGGTCGCCAGTTAGATAGCTCTCTTATGTCTGTGTTTTCCTTTGGGATAAGCGTTATTATTCCTCTACGTTGTGAGATGGACAGCTCACAGTCTTCATAAGCCGCATTGAAACTATTAAGGGACCGTTCATTTTTTATGAGGTGGGGTGGTGGGTATTGAAGGAGTATTATTTGGAAATTGAAAGACCCCCCTCAGCTTTCCAGTTTTTTCACATGACTCCCCCTCATAAGGGTGACTATTTTTGGATAACCCCCCCCCCCCCCCAAAAAAAAAAAAAAAAAAAAAAGAAGTGAAACAGCTGGTGTTTTAAACAGGTAGGTTTATAGCGTTATCGTGCTATCATTTTTAATTGTTACTTTTTTAACTGCCAATGAACATGATTACAATTAAATATTTTTTGAAATGTGCTTGTTATGTAGCTGTGCGTTTTGCCGTTCGAACGAGATATCCGTTATATAAGTATCGTTTTCGCGTTACATTTTACATTTTATTTTTTCGTTTTTGCATTTTTAAAAGGAAAAATTTCGTGGCTCGCAAAAAATGGCTCGGGCTCGCAGGCTCGCACATTAGCCACCCCCGCCATTTACAGCCGGATTGATGTTTTTATCGAACGGGTGACCAAGCCGTTCGAACTGATTTATGTAACTAGTAATACCGGTAACTTTAACGAAATAACATGTGGGCATGGAAAATACATTGATTTTACAAATGAAAGAATATAAAACTGAATTCACCCCATTTCCAGTCGAGCCCGAGTCGAGTGCAATCTGACCGTGAATCCATGTTTTTCAATCACTACCCAAATCGAACCTATTCGTTCTCAATCAAACTAATCGAACGTTCGATTGCTTTCAATTGTTCCATTTTTTTGTGAGAGTTCGATTGTGTTCGATTTTGTACCAAATGAAAACAGAGAGCTGAATTGTTTACATACATGTATGAGAGTCTTAGTAGATTAATTGGCCGATAACAAAATGAGAGAATCGAAGGCGGCCGGAAAGAGAGTAACTAATGTGCGAGCGCCTGCGAGACGAAGCAATGTTTTGCGAGCTTCGAGCCTCTTCTTGAGAGCCACTTTTATTTTTGCGATATGTGACCTCTTCCTATCCATTCGAGCCGTTCAAGCTGTTCCCTTGCCGTTTATCAGCCGTAAAAAAACTACAAGGATAACAGAGAATTCTTGGAAGCGGTCTGTGTTCAGGTTTCAAATTACCGTTTTGACACATGCAAATTTGGTGCACTTTTTACCGACAACTAGCTTTAGTAGGTACACTGACAAACTTAGAAGGGCTAAATTTGTTTTTCTGCTGCATAACTTTTCCTGGTGTCTTTAACTTCGATTATTATATTTAGTTTCATTCAAGATTTATTTTAACAATTAGTAAACATGAAGTTCAGAAACAATTTTACACATGAATTTTGCGCGAGTAATGCACTTGGGACTCGGGGCCGCTTGTTTACAACCATGGTCTTCAAGTCAAAGCGACAAACAGTTTTATCGTCCTTACAATGTAATAAAGTACTCAGTAAAGGCAAACAATTAGCGTGCAATTTACTTATATATTCTTTAGCCATTTCAGTACAGCCGGATTGATGTTTTTATCGAACGGGTGACCAAGCCGTTCGAACTGATTTATGTTTTTATCGAACGGGTGAACAAGCCGTTCGAACGGATTTATGTTTTTAGCGAACGGGTGACCAAGCTGTTCGAACAGATAATAATTTATGTTTTTAGCGAACGGGTGACCAAGCCGTTCGAACGGATTCATCTTTTTAGCGAACGGGTGACCAAGCCGTTCGAACAGATTCATCTTTTTAGCGAACGGGTGACCAAGCCGTTCGAACGGATTCATGTTTTTAGCGAACGAGTGAGCAAGCCGTTCGAACGGATTGATGTTTCTACCGAACGGCTGACCAAACAGTTCGAACGAATGCAAATTTATTTCGAATGGCTAACAAACGGGTTGTAAACGGAATTCTGCTCGAAAATGGAAAGTCGTTAGTGTACGTTTTCGCGTGAAAGGTCACATTTACAAATGCATAGAAAGCTGCTTTTTACAAATTAAAAGAATGAAAAGTCAATTTCGGATCTCCTAGTAATGGCTTGTCCTGAGTGTGTTGTGGCAGGCCTCGTCAGCTTCTTCCTCGTCTGCAGCGATGAACGCAAGCATAACATCATTTGAGTCATCTTCCCTAAAGTCCACGGCATCACTGTCATACTCATTGCTGTCAAGGTTACTTTCATCCGTGTCACTGCTTTCCCCACTGTCGTCATTTTCAGTCGATTCCATGTCGTCTCTCATTCCGATTTGACCAGTTGTAAGAGGATTCACCTGCTGCAAACAATGTCTGGTGATTGCCTTTACTTTTTCATTCTTGCTGCTCTTTAGATGCTGCCTCAGTCCATGATGTTTTAAATATTTGTTTAACTTAGGCACATGAAGCTTTTTTTTTTCAGTTTGGTTACATCCTCACACAGATCAGCCCAAGGTGATAATCCTCATATGACTTTTCTCTTGCCTCCCTACTTTCCCTTGCCCTTACCTCTGCTCTCTTCTTCTTTTTAAACTCCATCATCTTGAGATGCTGAATATAATCAATCACAAACTTCCACTTGACAATAAACTTATCTGCAAATACAGCAAAATTTAAAAGATCATGACACCAGGCTCTTTCAGGCCAATAGCATTACCCTGAAGCTTGGCGAGCAATTCTCACGATTTAAGGTGGCTTACTACAGTTTATAGGGGCCACCAGATGCTTCCGATAATATCGATCACAGGTGACCATTTGTGGGAACAAGCAACAATTATAAAGTCAAAACCGTCGTACAAGACAGTGGGTGTTTGTAATTTCACCATCCTCTGGTTAGAAGTGGCTTAAAACAAGCGACCGAGTGGTTGTCAGAAGACTGGGTTCTAATTCTATGGGGACGTTTTACTCAAAAATCACCCGTACGACCCTACCTCAAAATCTTACCATTTAAACTTTGGATAAAAATAAACGTTCTTACAAGTTAAAACAAAAATCTATAAGAGAGTTTTTCGCATATCAACGAAAATATCAAAAATAGGAAATTATTTCGAAAAATATTTTAAAATCTGTCTTACAGATTTTGAAAAAAAATTGTCTGCAGATCGATGTTGATGTATATTTCAAAATATCAAAAATTAAGCATATGTCGTACGGCTAGATTTCGAGAAATTTACGACCAAAAAAACGTTTCGTACGATCTCCGAGCATGCGCACTAATGCGTACACCACGGCCATTTATCTGCGCGCGCTGCTGCTCGAGCATTACTAAAGAACAGAAATGAAAATCGTCGGAAATCAAAGGACAGAAAGCGCAAACGGTTTGACGATAACGTCCGACGAGTGTACCATATCTGCGTCGCAAACCCCCTTGTAAATGACCTTCCCCATTGTCTTCTTTATCCTCCTTCCTTTAAAATCCCTGAAATATGCATAAATGTGGAAGTGGTGGCAACACTGCTGTTCAGAAGGGATGCACCGTTGCTCACCTTCTGTGAGCAAACTACTTCAGCAATGCGGCGGGAAGCAGGCTGCTTACCAATCTAAAGCCGTAAGTAAGGAATAGTGTGTACGATATACTGCATCCTGAAGAGTATGCCTTGGAGGACAAGTGCGAAACACAATCGAAGAGAAAGAAGAGGACGACGAAGAGGGAGATGAAGAAGACGAAGAGGGAGACGAAGACAACGAAGAGGGAGATGAAGAACCAGACGCCTTGCCTCAGTGATTTGGGACTCCCACATAATGTGTAAGCTGAACTCAGCTGTACTGTAATGACATATTGGTGCAAGGCAAGGACCCAAATATTTTTTTTACCTTCTTCGGAAATGGCGGAGACAGCGTTCATTTTTAGTAATTCTTCAAATAGGGCAAGTAGTGAATGCATTGAACTCCGTTAGTCAGCTTTTTAGTAGTAAATGATTGCCTTGTGCCTTTGGTCTTACACGAATGCTCTTAGAGCATTGAAAATAAAATAACAACTGATTCCTTGAAGAAAAGTTAAAGCATAACCAGATTTAAGCGATTTTTCCAAGACTCACAGCTCAGAACTTGGACAAATTGGCCAATTTGTACAAGTTGCAATCCATTTCCATTCGAGCCATTTGCAACCAAAAACACTAATTTGTAGTTTCAGTGCACTAATATAACAATAAATTGATAACAAATTTGGAGCATCATTTGTAGGTTTCCATCGATATAAATATATTTTATGACTTTTCAAAGTGATGCCAAAAAAAGGTGACATTACCCCTTTAAAAGTATTGTATAGCATCAAATTTTTGTGGTAGTGTTATCTATTACTTTTAATAATAGCAACAAACCGACTCAGATATACGCAAAAAAAAAAAACATTTCACGAGTTAAAGTCAGTTTATTTTATTTTATCAGCTTCGCCAAATCAAGTACATATATATACCAAAAAAAAAATGAGAGAGGCAGGGTATCGGCAACAGCATAGCCAATTACTGCGGGCCCAAACACTGTTATTTACACTGAGTTCTTCTACACAAACGTTGGCAACATGTTTTCTTGATAGTTTGGAACTGTTTTACCGTTTAACATATGTTTATATTTTGTGAATAATTAGCATGAGATTTTCTCTTCAATTTGTTAAAATTCCGAACCAATTTTTACCTCCAAAATTTTGCCCGACCCCCCCCCCTTTATCTGCATTTTTTGGGGACAGCCCCCCCCTTTTAAAGCCATTTTTTCGCATGCCCCCCCGCCCTCAAATCCCACCAGCCCCCCCCCCCCCCTACCTCATAAAAAATGAACGGTCCCAAAGAAGATCTTGGCCTAATAACTCGACGAAACACCTGAAAAAACTTGACAGTAAAACCATCTTCTCCTGGTGATTTTCCATTCCTCATTGATTTTAAAGCTGTTCGTCATTCTTCTAAGGTTAATTTACCCTCACATTCTTCGTATTCCTCCTCGCATAGTTTTGGCATTTGTAGATCTATGTTCCTCGTGAATTCTAGAAAGGACTCACTTGTAGCCTTGCAAGATGAAGTATACAAATTACCATAAAAAGTTTTAATTTCGTCAATTATTTGACTCTCGTTAACTGTGATATGATCCTCGGAAACTTTCAATTCAGTTAAGACTTTCTTGTTGATTTTTTTTTTCATATTGAAGAAATACTTGGTAGGTTTCTTTCCTTCCTCAATCCATCGTACTTTGGAGCGAAACATGGCGCCTTCGGCCTTTTTTTTTCATAAAGACGTCTGATCTCATTTTAATTTTAATTGTTAATCAGTCGAGTTTACAGATCGAATTGGACTCCAATCAATCTTTTACCACTATAAATCGCATAAATAACAAAATTCGAGAATAAAAAGGCTGTGTGGTCCTTTTTTGTACTCAAGACGTTCAAGGATATTTTCTATCAGTATGAAAGCATGAGAAAAACACGAACTAACGCTCGCGCAACGTAGATGTCCAATTACCGCTATCCAATTACATAAAAACGTCGGGGATATTTTCGTAGAGAAACAGTAATATAAACAAGACGCTATGGGAGCGTATACTTGGGCGTCGTTGTACGCATTAGGCGTATATATAGGATAATGCCTGAGCTCCGAGGCCTTCTTAAAAATTAAAAGAGTCGAGAAACACTGTATGAAATCTCGTTAGGATTTGCAGCCCTCATGTATCACAATTTGAATATCTGCCTTTTCTCAAGGGGTTTAGTGTTTGTAGGCTTTTCTTTCAGTTCAGCAGCTGAGTTCCATAACGCTTTAGTCGATATTGCTTTTACTGCCAATATGTCCAGTTATTCGGAAAAACGTTCATTCGAGATGATGAGCGATGGTTTAGATGATTTGTTGTCGCAGGCGGTGGATGAATGCGAAAAAGAAGAGGTAGTTTTAGACGATGGACTTGATGAAAGTCTTTCCCAGAGTCTTGATATGTTTGAGCAGAAGAGTTGTGAAGACGACGCTATCGATATTACCGACATGTTTGAGGTTGCCCGAGAACTTGTAAAGGGTATGCTAACGTTGAATGTCATGAGAGATGTGTTGTAAGAATTGTCAAGACTTATATTGAGTGATGTCCTGAAGGATCTCTAGATAAATCTTTTTACTTGAAGCCATTGCGAAAGTACGAAAGTAACAATGCTTGGTTTTCTATTGTCCCTTTGGGTCATAATAAACTCAATTCCATGATTAAAATGATGATGGCTGAAGCTGGAATTAAGGGATATTTTACTGACTCTTTGCGAGCAACAGCGGTCTCGAGATTGTCTCAAGAAGGTGTAAACGACAAATTGATTCGAGGTGTTACTGGGCATCGATCGGAAGCTCTTCAAAGTTACAAACGGGAAACAAATGAACAACTAGTTAAAGTTTCAAAAATAGTGCACGGCCAGTCCAGTGAAACCACAACCAGAGAAAATGTTGCTGCTACGCAGATTCCAAATGCTTTGGGGTCAATTACTTTGAATATTTCAGGTGGAAATTGTAATATTACCATTATTTTCAATAATGACCTCCTGTTCCACATCACTGACCACAATAATGACCTGCTCGGTTCTAAAACAATGAGAAGAATCATGGTTATTGAAAATAAAAACCTATTCAAAACAAAGAAAAGGTACATTAATGGAGAATAATTGTCTTGGGAATCTGCATGCACGTTATTTCACGGTTTGATGATAGGGAGTATTCGGATAGTGTGAGCAGTCTAACAAAGAAGCGCGTTAACCGTCTAAAACATAAGCCAAGCGGGGCGCGCGAAGCGCGACACGAGCGCGAAGCGCGAGACGAGGGGAGGAAAAAAAATAAGCGCCTGTAGACAGTCCATTGTTCTGGCTCTTCCGCCCACCAACTCCCACCAATATTAACTGACCGCCGTGATTTGGAAATAACCAATCAAAACACGATCTATATCGCAAGTTATGGAGATTTGAGAGTAGATAAGGTAATATGTGGTGTAGGATGTGCGTAGGCTAATAAATTGATTAAAAGGTTGTTTGTGTAAAGGGTATTCGTTTATAGCGGTGTGGGAGGAAAGCGTGAAGGGTGAATTGTCTTGTGAGCGTTTAAAGAGGTTTTAAAAGACACTGACCTATTTCTATAGTAAGTGAAGGAAAAAAAACGGCAAACTGATCCTTACGGCAGAAAAACAGAAGCAGAAGCAAATAAAATAAAACAAAAGTGGAATATAATAGTGCCCAATATTTCGCTTTGCAAAACAAAGCTTCTTCAGGGGCTAGCACTATAAATGATTACAACTGTAAAACCGTTATACAAGTGGTTTTGAAAAAACTAAAGAATAACAAAAACAATGAATATGATTGGTGAAGGGTTTGACGGGTGATAAACTAAACTGACTAGTGATAAGAAAGTTAATGAAGTTCGTCGCGTCTGTTGATTCCAAGTGGTTCTAACGTCTTTGCTTTGTCTATGAGAAATGCTTCACGCGCTTTTCGTAGCTGGTATTAATAGATTAAAAAGGGTGAAACCCGTACGAAAAATTATAGCCGGAATGACATAGCGAGAATCCGGCCTGAAGTGATTTTTACGGCCTGTATTGAATGAGACAAATACGCCTAAAACGAGCCATTCTTCTCGGTCGGGGGCGCTCAAGCGGGTTTTGGGGCGTGAGCGCGTAGCGCGAGACACGAGCGCGAAGCGCGAGAACAAAGATGTCTCGATTCTGCAGAGAAGAGAGTTTCTACACTAGATAGAGCAGCCTAGTGGAAAACTTTCTGCTTTGTAATACATGCAGAATTTGGGAAAGTATTCCCTCAATTTGTTGGATCATATTGATCATTTGCAATCTGATATTTCAACGAATTATGCTGATGGGATCGTTTCCAATAACCAAGGGTAGACATCTGCCGTTGGGATCTCTAGTCTGTTGGGAAAAAAGGATGATTTATGTGATAACATAACGCCCCGAAGAGTGAGAAGAGAGAATTTGAGGTGAGCAATTACATTGTACATGAAACATTAATGAAACGTGATTTTCTTCTATCGTTCATTGTTCTTTCAGTGATAAGATTTGCTGCTAAAAGCATAATTAATTTTGAATGACACAGGCTGGAAAACTTCAATTTTAATTAAATGAGAAATAGAACATGATGTAATATGTCAACAATCACTTTGACCGAGGTCATGTCAAGGATGCAGTAATGCATTTGTTAAAGATGTTATGGCTCACATGTTATAAGCTTATTTAGTAGGGTGCGTGACTCAGACAAAGTTTGCTGTCCGCTCAAAGGCTTTGTATGAGCGTGACCCGGCGCGGGGGGGGGGGGGGGAGGTACTCCCTTATATGACCTATACGGGGACGTGCCGCTGGACAGGGCATGGTTTTTGGCATTTTTGTCCTGAACAGGGTATATAATTTAACGCGAGTCTGTCCTAAACAGGGTATGGTTCCTGTTAACGTAGTGCTTGTGGTGACTTCCCTTGTCGTGATTAGCATATTCATGCGAAGGTGAAGTCGTTTTCGTTTCAGATCCGTCTACTATTTTTTTAAAGCTCAGATTAATAACCACGCACGAGTCGTGTCCTAGACAGGGTCCTAAAATAGAGGGTGTTGTTCTACACAGGGTAGGTATTTTCGTTTCTTTTTTGTCCTAAACAGGGTCAGGGTCTCAGACCCTCAGCGGCACCCCTATACCCAAATATTGGTGATGATGTTTTGGATATGAAATTTACACCCCTAAGCGAGACGACGAGCATCCCCGCCCCTTTCATATGGGAGTCCCCCCCCCCGGGTTTCGACGGTGATCGGGAGACTAAAATTGATGGTTTTTGAGAGGCGCGCTACGTAGAAACATCCGTTATGTTGCGTCAGTTTTTTCACATGGTTTGGCCATGTTCTCTCTGGCAGATAGTTTTGCAACAGTGGCATGATTTTCTCAACTGTTTTGTTCATTGTGTATTGCATAAGCTGTACACGTGGACAGGGTCATATCCGGAGTTTAAAATTGAAAGTGCTAACTCAGTCAGGTTAGTTACTCGAACTTGTTGCTACACTGTGCTGACGATCCGCAATAACGGCAAAATACCTATCCGCAGTTGCATTTAAACTTTCGGTTTGGTCTCAATCATGCCATTGTTGCGTTACTTTTTCTACGCAGTTGTCAGCCCTTGCTTCTTATAGTACCGTCGAAAGGGCCGAGACGGCCTGAATTCGTTTCTTGCTTGTAGCAGGGCGAAAATAAAGAATTTGAAAAAAAAAAGAATTGTGTATTTCAAACATGTGTACCAAAGCCTTTTGACCAGCAAAAAATAAAGGAAACTATTTTTGGTCGCGAAATCGAGCGGACTGCTTTTAGCGGGACTGCCACTTAACGCTAACAGACGTACCACTAATCGAAACATAGGTACGCAATGCGTACAGAAGCGACGACGAGTTTCAACTTGGCGTTAAATCAATAGGTCTGGGGTGCTCTGATAAAATCAGTGTATCACTTGGCTCCACTAGAAAAGGGTGACAAGGGTCGGTGTGAAATGCAAGTTTCGGCGACTTTTAGTCGGTGCAGAGCGTCCTGTAAATAAAATTTGTTTGAAAATGCTCATTAAACCAGAATATTGCCCCAGCAAATAATATAATACCAGAAGTAGCCAAGGACTTGTAATAGAACTTTCATTGGTAAAATGACTTTTTTCCAAACATTTTCAATTTTTGTACTTATGGTCGTAGGAATAACGTATGTTTGTCAGTTGTTGATTGTTTTGTGTTTGATTAAAAACCAAAGGTGTGAATGGTCAGGTCAGCCCTTTTTATACCAGAACTTCCTGTTGAAGACCCAGTAGTGACCATTATGCATTGCGTGATAAAAACAATGTAAGTCTCGATCCCAGGAAATAAATAACAATAACAGAGGCGCGTGGAGCGTAATGGTCATTACTGGGCCTTTAAGGTCCTGGCTGACACCGATACTTGTGATCATGATATGCATGTGAAGATTTATTACACAATTGTGGTTGCTGCATTGGTAATTGCACATTTTATCGTGTGCAAAATCAAAACAATTCGTTTTTCCTTCATATTTGTGACAAATATGGATTGGAATTCATTTTGCCATACTTGGTTGGTATAATTCTATGCTGATTAGGCTTAATATAGGTCACACACACGCATCAAGAACAAGTAACATTTTCATTTTCAAATTATTTGAGATTAAAATTACATCTGAGTTTGTTTTACTTATGTGCAATTCAATATTTGTACATCTTGCAAGTTACAATTGATAATCAGGATAGCTGTTTTTCCGATTCCTTACAGCGTTACTATGAAGTGTTAATACAGGAAGCACAATTCGAACAGTACAATGTACATGATTAAAACTATTACAATTGCTAAATGACAACAACTGGAAATTGTTTCCATGTTTGTGCTTCACAAATTGAAAAGACTTTGTCAGTTCTGAACATGTTTTCAGAGATTATTGGTAGTTTGACATTTTGTGGTTTCATTAACGCATGAACAGCAGGTCACCAGTTTCTTCAGCACTTCAGACTTTTTGTCATTGTCACCAGCATTAGTTGATGTGCTAAATGTTTGCAGATGCATTGACTGGAGGTGATTGAGTACCTTTAAAAGAAAATAAATGAATACCTTGAGATTCAGTTCATTTTTTTAAGTGTTTTGTCATACTAAAGTTTAAAACCAAAATGGCTTTATGGGGACTTAAAAGCGGAATTAAAGTGCTTCATTTAGATATACAATGGATGGTGAAGAATTCAATTTGGGAGCTGAGAGTTTCATTGTATATATTGAAAAAACTATTACATGTGGCTAGTCACATGTAATAACAGGTGAAGACAGAAAGAAAATTTAAAAAAAAAGCACAGAAAAATTGCCCAATGCCCCCCCTCCCCCACCTTCAAAATTAAAATAGTCCATCCCTTAGCCCAATATGAACAAGATAATGTTCTCACCCTTTCTCAAGTTTCAGTAATGTGCTTCATGAAAAATGCACGAGGAAAACACTTTGGTAGAAATTCTGAAGATATTGCACCAATTCCCCTACACTGTTAAATTCCAACTGAACACATGTTCCAATTTTGTAGCCACTGTTTACCAGAATTACTTCCAAACAGCGAGACATTTCCCTGATGAAAATCAGCTGTAACTATCTTTGAGGTATCTACAAGATGGCAAGGAACAAGGATTCATTTCTACATCGTTAGAAGGACGAATCAAAAGTGGAATACAACGATACATGCAGATTTGTGTGAACCAATTAGTGTAGTAACTCATTTGCCTCGCATAAACAACATAAAACAGAAATAGCAACGTAGGCCAGAATTTTCCTTTGACACGATTTAAACATTCTCTGGCTTTGAAATGAGCATTATACAACCCCACAGCGGCTCTATATTGCATTATAAGATACCATAACTGTATACACAATATGCTGGTAATTATGGCTCACCTTTATTAATAGCTTGAATCCGAGATAAACTGTTTAATTTCCTTCTCTTTCTTCAATACAATGAAGTTGCTCCGATATTCTGTACACAACTGATCGTGAATCACCGCACACGGCTTCGTTTTCAGGTATCTAACTTGGGGTGGCAAGATCTTGAGACACGAAGGAAGATCATTGATTTGACATTGTTTTTTAAGATCAAGACAGGAAATGTACGGATATCTTTCCCGGATGATCTTCGCGCGGTGGTCTGTCCCTACTTGACACGAACTAGTGTACAGCACCCATTCCAATACCAACGTTATTCATCTAATGTTAACGCCCACAAGTTTTCTTTTTTTGCAAGAACTGTTTCCGCTTGGAACGCTTTGTCCCCAGCTGTCGTATGTGCTGACTCTGTTGCTGCGTTTCATTCAAGTATTTGTAACAATTTCACGTATTGACGTTTTTTTTTTTTTTTCGCTGTCAATGTCATGAGCTTCCGTGTTCTGACCGCCCATTGCCGGATTAGCTTGCTAAAGGCTATTATGTTCAGTAAGCTTAAATCAATGCTATTTCAGTGCTATTTCTGGCCTTCAGTTCTGATAAGTTCTTTCTGAGACAGGCAAAGATCCGCTCCGAAACAGCGCCCAGACTCGATAATTTAGTGGAGAACTTTTGCCTATTGCGAGTGCGAGTATGTACTACTGATGAATGTACATCACTTCGTGTCTGTTTGTCTGCAAGTGAGCGCAAATATATTCACGGTAAATAAAGCATGACGGTGTAAAATTTGAAACAGACAAACAAACCTAGCTTTCTCCACACTTCGAAACAAAATGGCGGAGCAAACGACGAGTGACCTAGTTCCCAGTGTTTTTCTTATCCTCCAAGGCTAGTTCCCAATGTTTCTCGGGTGTAATCCGGACATCCGGACAGACACCACGGCACGATGGCAATAATACGATGACTTCGTCATCGCTTAAAAACGGAAAACAGAGATATTTCAGCCGATCCACATCTGAATAAATTACAAGAAAAATATTAAGCATCAAACAACATTTAACAGACCGGACCCTATGGAATATATGAATGATCGATGTTTTAAAATATATTAAAGTGAAGTCGCTTAGCGAGTGACAACCGGACATCTCGTGAAAAGTTGCTTAAAGTTAAGGCAGGAAAGCGAGTCGGCAATTAATTTTAGCCAATGAGAAGCAAGTTGTGGTCATTTATCCGACAAGGCTGTCAAATCGGAGATAAAGCACGCGTTCTATTTTCATGCCTTTCTCGTCGCATATTTGCGTCTTGTTGTACTAGATGTGGTCGATTAGCGAGTGACAACCGGAAATTTCGTGAAAAGAGTTGCTTTTCAACTCGCTTAAAGTTATTAAAGCGAGTCAGCTCAATTGAATTGAACTCTCGTTAAATTTAAGGCATGAAAGCAGGTAGCTTAAGCGATTTGGCAATTAATTTTAGCCAATGAGAAGCCAGTTGTGGTCATTTATCAGACAAGGCTGTCAAATTGGAAAAAAAAAGCGTTCTATTTTCATGCCTCTCTCGTCGCATATTTGTGTCTTGTTGTACTAAATGTGGTCCAGCCAAATTGCAAAGAAACTGGAACGGTTGTATCTAAATACGAAGTATTCTCGCCAAATATTGTAAGGTAGTAGGTGCCGGCGCTCTCATTGCGTCAATGGTGGCGCAATTTCTGCGAAAAATAGCTCAAGACGTCTTTAATATGGCTTTGCATGCGTGGGGCCAACGCTCACGGTTTCTTTCGGTGACTATGGCTCCAGGCAAAATATGTTGTTGTTGCTCATTTATATTAGATTCGGCATATGTGGAGGGGCCTTATTTGATTGCATTATACAATGGATTTACTTTTGCGCACAATTAACGTTAATGTCCCTTTTTTAGTAGTCATTGGAATACTGAATCATTGCTATTACGGTTTGATTTATGAAAGAGTTATTTCAATTTTAAATGGGTATTAAATGTTGAGGTGTCATGATTATGTAATAGTATGTTAGAAAGGTAAGATTTTGCCGATTAAGCTAACTAAAAAACTTTCGGCTTGTTTATGCAAGAGTATGGATTTGGCTTTTGTTCTGTCGGTTTTGGAATATTGAATCATTGCCATATGAAGCACTCATCAGTCAAATGTTTCAATAGTATTGCAGGAGAAAATCCAGATGATATTAAAGTTTTGAAAACAGCTCCAACTGGGAAAGCTGCTTTCCATATTAGAGGCAATACATTTTACACACGACATTCAAGTTTTCCAGTTTCAACCATGTTTGAATTTAGAAATAATGAGACAAAAAGATGCCAAAAAATTTGCAGAGCTACTTAATCGCATGAGAAAGGGAAAACATACTTAACATGATATTGCCATTTTAAATCGAAGAGTTCTTAATGTAAAATCAAAAGAAAAAATTATCCTATGAATATTTCCTATTTATGTCCTACAAATGCACCAGTAGATGATCACAACAATGCTATTTATAACATTCACTTACAACCACTCATTTCACAGTCAAAAACCGTTGATGAGCCTCCACTAGTTCTAACCACTTCTGCAGTCACCGGCAAATGAATTTTAAAGCCTTCATACCGTAGCCTTTACGTTCTTTATTTAGCAAGACTCCACTTTCTGTTCTACTGTAAAGTGAACTTCGTCCCTGTTCATCCGTTGCTTCAATAACTAAATGTCTCGCGGAATAAAATGACATTATTGCCTTGTTCATAAAATCTTTGTCGCGTATGTACTCTTCGGAAAGATTGAACATTCGATTTTACCCCCCCCCCCCCCCAATCAAGATTCTTCTTATTTGTTAACCTCACGTTCTAACGCATTAACGAGATGGCTTTAAGAGCCCTTTGATTCCTTCTGTCGAAGGGCCGACTCTCTCTCTTCGAATTTCATTTCTGAGAGGACATTATTTTTGGATACCCTCTCAAATGTAGGCGTGATTTTAATTTTCTTATATTCTCTTCAAACGCTCTTTTGCGTACGTCGAGGATAGACGTTTCTTTAATTCTATCACCTTTGTCGACGCACGTATCAGAAGAAAACAGTTATTTTTCTTTCTCTAAGATTTCAGTCGTAAATGTAATGGTTTTGGTGATATCTGTTACCCTGTTTAATGAACCCATTTATTTCCTCTATGCTGGTGTTCCACAAAGGGAACACGTCATCGATATATCTTAATTCAGGGACCGCGTAGCATATTTTGTATTGGTGGGGCTGGCTCGCGCATAGAATGAGCTCAACGAGCGCCGAACGCGCGAGCTTATCTAGGGGGTCCGGGGTGTCTGAAATCACCGGAAACGTGTTTATTTCTATCAATCCTAAGAACATTTTGTCAAATTTTTATCACCATTCTGTTAGTTTTTTTTTTTGCACAAAAACGTACATTTAAAACATAATTATAATATGGTATGGCGTTCATTCAAAGTGGAAAAAGCTTAATATTAAAGCCAGTCCTTGATTTATGTTCTTTTACCATTTAAAGTGGATTTCACCAAATAGAACAACTTATCAAGAAAAAAGAAATGTCTTAAAGTTCTCGCATTGGACCTATTTCGGGTTCATGATATGCTAGTCCAGTTAGTGGGCTATATGAAGGAGGTCAGCGTCAGTAAATGTTCCAATGTTACGTTTGCGGCTTTCATTTCGACTGACAAATTCGCTAGCCACATCAATTAACAAGTCGCCAGTGTCAGTTCTTGTCTTGTGCGTATTTAAGATCCACTTATGTCCAGAAATGCACGTAACTCGGACCTTGGGCACTTCATATTACACACAATTATTTGTAATTTCCATATGACTTCATGTTTGACAGAATTGCTTGTTAAGATTGCAACATTGTTTAATCTCTGTTGGGTCATCTTTGCTCGCATTCCGTTTGCAACGCCAATTGCCCATCCACGGATGGAAACGAAACTTCGGTCGCTAACTGGTCTGATCGTCTAAACTCAATTGTCAAAGAACATACTGATATAAAAAAATAACGCGAACGCTTAGAGACATGTTGAATTTGATCGAAATGGATGCGATTACAAAACACGTGATACTACAGAAACATGGGACGACAGAAAATTAGACTGCTAGCTGTCCCTTTTCCTCGGTTCGCATTACCTTCGCTCGCTCGCCGCTCGGATGATCACCGATCGCGTATTTGCTCGCCCGCTCGACTATCCAGAGAGGGACTGCTAGCAGTCTAACAGAAAATTCGCATAATGCTTAATGGGTACAGTAGCCATTAATCATTATGCGAATTTCCTGTTGTCCCATTTTATCAGTGTTATGAAACAATAGTTGCGTTATACATGTAACTGTTTACTTAAGACAGTTGTCTCATAGTCGGCATTGTTGTGGTCATTGTAAATGTTGTTGAGCGAACCAAAAAAACACTTTGGGTTTGCTTTTAACACAAAGATTTGAAGTACTTTTCGAAATGCAAAAATGAAAAAATTCCCGGCAAAATTATTGGTGGGGCTATAGCCCACCCAGCCCCACAGCTCCGCGGTCGCCCTTAAGATTTCGGTCTCAACCGCTGCCATGAAAATGTTGGCAAAAGCCACTGAATTTTTGTTTTCATAGGGGTGCCATGTGCAAAATGCGGTAAAATGTTAGTCATTTGACTATACTTTGATTTACAAAGTGTATATAAGGTGCCAAACAAATTTCAATGCATTGGCATGGAAAGACCTGGGTTGGATATTTTTTCTTGCTCGAGATCGGTGTAGGAATTTTTTCCCCCGAGGTATTTCCTTGCAATATATTTTTTCCCTCAAAATGAGTCTGCAGGATATTATTTTCTGAAATCACCCAGATCTTTATATAAACTACATACCTACATGTGTACATACGATTTTCTTAAAGTCTGAAATCTGTTTCTGCAGATCGGCTACGTTTACACTGTTTTTCTTCGCAATGTTTCTCCAGCATACTCTCAGATCGCTTATAAAATGGTTGTTAAAATGTTTGCTTTGTCATTCAATTCAGAACAACAAAATTTTACTTGTATACGAATAGAACTGTAGAGAGAATTGCAGCAAACAAGAAATAGTTTGACTAAATCTGCAAAATCACGAGGTCCCTTGCATACTATTGCATAATCAAAGCGCAATTTTTATCACCGTCAATACATTCTACCATGTACCTAAATCTATTAATGGCAATGAATCACTATTTTAAAATAAACAAAAGGCAAAGTCCATACTGCCTTTTCGTTCGCGTGATCGGTAATTTAAGATAAAAAGTTCATCAAATGATAACATACCATGAGAACTGAAAGCCATTCATTACTAATTTCTGCTTTCCTCATATCTTGCCATGAGAACTCAAAGCCATTCATTTCATAAATTGAACTTATTACTGCTTCCCTAAAGAATCGCGACAAAATTATCAACAAAAGCAAAGAAACTTTTAATAACTCCGCAGACGTCAGATGTGGGTGGGCTGAAATATCTGTTTTCCGCTTAGTTGTCAATGCTTGTTAAAGGAAATATTTCACGCAGTTGTATGTTGTTATCGATATCGATGTGAAATGTTTTGGAAAGTGAAGCGGACATTGATTTTTCTTTTGTGGAGAGTTGAAAAAGAAATGGCTGCATAAGTTAATGTTATACATGAATGGTTTATTTGCGAATATATAGTAGTTCTGTCTTTTTTTATTCGAAAGTCGAGAGTTTTCTATTTCCGGTATCATGTGTTTAGTAACTATTAGGGATTAAATGGGTCTGCTTTAAACCTCAAAATATAGTGTTGACAGTGTCTTCTTAACGACCCCCGGGGTCACGACCGCAGTAAAATTTCGTAAAATATTGTAATATATATAGATAGCCCAAGCCTAACAGCGTCGCACTTTGAACAAGCTTAATTAAGGTGAAACTTAACTAAGGTAAAACTTAACTAAGGTGAAAGGTTGGAAGCACAAGAAGTAAGATTGACGAATGGGCTATTTTCAATTTTAGCAATTCTCAAAAACAGTATTACGCGACCGTCTGCACAGTACATTTTTATAGACCGTACAAAAGTTCACAAAAACAACTTTTCTCTGTCTAGAATAACTAGTACCACTAGTTTCCGAATAAAATACAGTTTTTGTTTGTCAAAAATTGCCCGAGAAACTGATTTGAAAATCAAAAATTGCAAAAATACAGAAACATATTTGCATAAGGCGATGCGAGTGAAGTTAGCACTGTACTATAAAATCAAAGTCTTGTTTTGTTTACATATAAAATCGCTTTTCAAACTATCTAATGAATGAACAAACACATAAAAATGGACAACACAATCTTATTTCGAAAAAATTTATTCAAATCTCTATTAGTTTACGTTTAAAAGCAAAACGCGTACCATTGAATTATAGCTCATCGAGTTCAAGCTTTCTTCGATGAAATTCAAGAGATCGATACAACTGAATTTAAGCACATTTTAAAATCAATTCTCCAAAACTAACAATAACACCAATAAAAAGTCACTCACAGATTGATATCAACATAAATTCTCATCGAAAACTTAATCTGTTTTACCTTTAAGTCCCTCGCTTGCTTGGTTCTGAAATCCGTAGAAAACAAACGTCTCCCGCATTGATAAAAACGTAATACATGAAGTTCCTCGAAGCAAGATTTCATCCCTGAAAGCTCGTCTTTTTCCACTAAAGCGGCTTCTGAGTATCCCTTAATTAGTATCCTTGTCTTGAGTAGCAAACGCGAAATATTAAGGGAAATAACGCCTTTAATTTCAACGGTTTTCTCCGCTTAGTAAATTCACAGCAAAACATCAAAGTTTTTTTCTAGCTGACGTGACATTCGGCCGTGTAACCGCGCGAAAAACAAAGCCTCGCTTTGGTTTCAACATGACGTCGTACGCGCATGTTTTGCGACGTCATACGCGCCCGCGAGCTAGTCCTGCGCGAAGGCAAGCTATTCCTGCGCGACGGCGGCGGCGGAGGTCGGGCGCACGCGCCCGCGAAACATTCCGCTAGCCATGACCATGAAAAATGACGGGCATGGTTTTATGAGTATGGAGCTGCGCAGCCAGGCCTTCGGCCTGGCAAGTGCTCCGCTATTAAGATCCAAGTCTTATGCGATAGTCATATATTGGAATAGTGGGATCTTGCAATTGTTTTTTAATAGCTCCTCAGAGTTTATTCCGCGTGTAAGTGTAATGTGTTTCTCGGAGCTAGGCAGTATCTCCATTGTCAGAAGTATAGCATCATTACATCCGGTTTGAAATATTTGAATCTCCAGCATGATAGCTGTACACTCTTTATTAAGTTTCCCGGAAAGTGACATCATGAAACTTAGCGCCCCAATTTCTCAAATTATAAAATTTGTACTAAAGTAATCAAACATGCGGGATTCCTGACCGCAGTATTTTTCAAAACCTTTTTCTGATCCGAGATACAGGCAAGGTTGTCCGTTGTTGCATTATTATGCAGTATTACTTTATTTTGTATTAAATTTTCCACCGCAGAAATATACTCGCGCAGAAAAAATTACTTGTTTTAATTATGTATATCGGCTTAACAAGAACTTTTTAACAGTGAATATATTGCTATCATAACTCCGAGGCGACCGGCACAACAGTCATCTGTATTCCCGATTCAACTCCACACACGTCCTCAAAAGAACCAGAGACTGTTATCATAATACTGATACATTTTTACAACAACGTACAATAATTCACTCACTAGTTTTCTCGTTGTTTATGTTCATATTGGCGCCAGAACAGCAACCATATAACTAGGAGAACTATACAAACCTCCGGTCAGGAAGTAAAATTGTTTAATACCGATGCCTTGGATTTTATTTATACTTGACCAGAAATCCGCAAACATTTCCTCCCAGCAGAAATTTTAGCTGTCCCGACGAGCAAAAATTTCCTCCCGCAAAACAAATTCAGTCGGACAATCCGCAAAATTTCGATTCCTTGTGCACGGTAGCTAAACCAATAAAACTATGACGTCTTTCCCATACTATTGCATACAAACGCAAAGTTCATGCTATTTTGCTCTGCCATATCCCTCATATTAAAACACAAACTTTCCCGTCCAATTTAACTTGCTTAAAACGTCTCCATTCGTAAAAATAGACCGTGAAATTCTCAAACTGCGTTTCCCAAGAAAACGCATTTGACCTATTTTTACCATTCTCGAAAGCAGCTTGAATGGCTTTACGACAAATTATTGAAAATTTTAAATAATGATACGTAACGTGAGATATCGAAACTAAGAACTTTAATATCTTTGCGGTGACGTAATGTGAAATATGACAAGTTCATGACAAGTTCTGACATCCCAATACCCTAGCGAAATTAACAATAGGACCGGGGGTGTTCCTCAAATATTTTAGTGACGGTATGTGACGCCCTTCTTGAAATCCTAACCGCTTTAACCAACCATATCCTCAATGCCCTAATATAGCTTCTATGAAGAAGAAAGAAGAAACCCCCCCGGACAAAAGTCCACAAAAATTTGTTAACAGCTTTTGCCCCTTTTTTCGTGGTAATTCCGAAATCTCGCTTAATGCGCATGCGCATTAACGAGATAAAAACGACGAGAAGCAATTGACACATTTTAAGTAGTGGCGCGGGTTTAGGGAAGGCAACAGTAACACAATGTTTGTATGTTGCTCTTGATAATAAACCAGGTGAAAATCCAGACGAGTTGAAAGTACTGAAATTTGCTCTAGACACAAGACTGCATAACCATTACCAATTACATACAAACAAAATTGTCAAAAGAGAAACTGAACTCAAGAAACCACGCACTATAACCTAAATGTCCAATTGCAACATCAAAAACAACATTCGGACATAATATGACAGCATTGCATGATGGGAAAAACTTACAGGAGATAGCCCAGAGGGCACTTTGATTTTCAGTTGAGCCAGGTAAAAATGTTGCAATTTGCATAACGTGAAAGTAATTTGAAACCTTTCCAGTAACGCACAACGCAGCTGTTTCATAAAACATCTCGCAATCAGACACACGAAAATATATCCAGTTTTTATTCCTCTGTATCCGAAACACAGAAAAGAAAATTAAATGAAAAAGTGATCGCTTTAAGGTTATTTTCGCCCGAGAAACATTCACTAGCGGAAGCGAAACTCGCAAGAAACGTATCGCAAGACACCGCGTGCATTGTTTACATCTCTCGGCGGTGAATTTTTGCACCCAAAGTTTCAGTTGGCTGTTCTGTTCCTTCAACTTCACGAAATAAAAATTAATGAAAGGCAAACAACCGAAAGAAGTGAAATTAATTGGGATTCCTACCACGCTTATATTTCTTCCTTCGCTGTCCACTGTTCACTTCTTATTAAATAAGCGCTACGTATGTATTCGTCTAAATTATCTTCTTCATGTTCGTTTAAACATGCTTTAGCGGGTTTCCGTCATGAAGGTATCGTAGAATTAATCGCGAGTGTCAAATACTTTCGCAGTGTCTTCTTGAGTAATTTCCTTACGCATATTGAATATGAAACTGTTAGATGCAACAGAGAAAGCACAACTCGCACTTTGTGACGTTCGCCTCGCATCAACAAACAACAGGTTTGTACTCCACCGCGGTCAAACGAGAGAAATTTGCAAAAGTTAACCAAAGTACTTCAAAGTTAAGGTTGTCATTTTCACTGTTTATTAAAAGTTTCATATATTAACAATACACTGTCAACTCACTATACGTTTTGAAAGTTTACTAAAAAACAGTTCTAAGCGTTTGAAAACTATGAACCTCAGTTTTCAACGATCGAAAGTAAGCTCATTATTTTGAGCCGGAAAGACGAAAAGATAGTTACATAAACTAATTATTTTAAACATCCTTGCCCACGTTTCCACTTGATAAATGAATCCCACCAAATAAAACGAAAAACGCCTCGGACGTGTGACCGCGGTGAAGGTTTGAATAATCCCGCCGTCCCCAGAGTTGCGCAATACTGCACATTTGTGGACGACCAAACTGCATTTTAATACTTGGTCGCTACGCCCAAGTAATAAGCGCTATGTATGTATTCGTCTAAATTATCTTCTTCATGTTCGTTTAAACATGTTTTAGCGGGTTTCCGTCATGAAAGTATCGTAGAATTAATCGCGAGTGTCAAATACTTTCGCAGTGTCTTCTTGAGTATAAATTTCCTTACGCATATTGAATATGAAACTGTTAGATGCAACAGAGAAACCACAACTCGCACTTTGTGACGTTCGCCTCACATCAACAAACAACAGGTATGTACTCCACCGCGGTTAAACGAGAGAAATTTGCAAAAGTTAACCAAAGCACTTCAATGTTAAGGTTTTCATTTTCACTGTTTATTAAAAGTTTCATATATTAACAATACACTGTCAACTCACTAAACGTTTTGAAAGTTTACTAAAATTTGCCAACACAATTTTGCTCAGGCACGAAGCGTTTTGATCAGTTTTCAACGATCGAAAAGAAGCTCATTATTTTGAGCCGGAAAGATAAAAAGATAGTTACATAAACTAATTATTTTATACATCCTTGCCCACGTTTCCACTTAATACTAAATGAATCCCACCAAATAAAACGAAAAACGCCTCGGACGTGTGACCGCGGTGAAGGTTTGAACAATCCCGCCGTTCCCAGAGTTGCGCAATAATGCACATTTGTGGACGACCAAACTGCATTTTTATACTTGGTCGCTACGCCCAAGTAAAAATTCAACTGAACGTGAAGTTGTAATGCAAAATGTTTGGCCGGTTCGTACGTCGTCTTCATTTTTAAATTTAAAGGCGTTCCAGTGAATCAATGTCAATGAAACTTTGAGATAATATTTTTCACTTAGGTAAGCATGCGTGGTAAACGTTTTACAAAAATCCATCGAGCCGTTTTTTCAAATTTGTACAAAAGCGATTGAAATCGAAAGTTACCCAAAAAATACACATGGAGCAATGTTAGGAAATAAGGTAGTTCTCAAGATCGCAAAAAAGAAAGAAAGTAAAAAAGTTATGATGTGCAAACATTACATCAATCAACATTTTGACGCTATCTTGAAGTAATTTCACAAAACCAGTGTTCATCTCTCGGTCAATTTATTACCAGTTTATAAAGAGTAAGGTTTGAAATGTTATTGCCATTTTTGAGAAATCAAAAATACAGAATTTTTTTATATTTTTGCAAAATTTATATGCCATACACCGTTTTAAAGATGTACGTCTATGTGGGATTTTTAATGCGGAAAACGTGCACAATTTCATTTTTACTGATTTCGAAATTTCTTGTTTATAGTCGTCATGGTAATATCGATTTTACCAGAAACTGAATACATCTTGCCAAACTTCAATTCAAAACCATGGTAATGAAAATTTCACGTTTTTCTGACTTGGAGAAGACCGCTTAAAAGCCAATTGTAAATGTAGTTATGGTCTCCAAAAAACTGTATCGAACCACCTTAATTCAGTCAATGTAAGAAAGTCCCATAACTATCCTTACTAAAATATCAAGATTGAATTTGATTCAGACCCATGTTCTTGTGATACTGGCGCACTCATGCTTTTACCTCATTGTTTAGCTGACAAGCGAACTGTATACCTGGTGAATTATGAACTCAAAATTGACCAGCTCTCCAGCTAGCTCTTTAACTCAGCTAGCTAAAAGCATTGCACTGGTATCACAAGGTCATGGCTGTAATTCCCGTTTAAGTTACAATTTTTATTCAGGCTAACTGCGAGGATCTTTTACGCATTCATCTGCAGTTGATGTTCATGTATATGATCAGTTCATACAGTCCCTTTTCATACGGACTTTAATGTCTTATTATGTGACTAAAGTTGTATGCTCTTCCTTGTTGCCAAACAAGATTACATAAGGTTTATTCATGCATAATATTGTAAATGTCTTCCACCAAATTCCCATAAGGTATCTGTGATATGTCTTGTCTCTTATGGGCTTAAAGTAATTGAAACATATTTTTAATTTTCTCAGAAATGCATATGTATGAGTGATTTTAGGGACTTAACGTTTCGTTTTCAGTTAATTATTTGCT
>JAJGOT010000365.1:552500-837500 GCA_022457155.1 Cladopsammia gracilis
GAGGACGCGCGCGTGAGAAGCACGGCCCCTCTTTCTTTCGTGTTTGCCTCTCGCGCACGCGAGAAGCACGCTCCCCCTTTCTTTTGTGCTTGCCCCTTACGCGCCGCGTCCTCGAAATAGCGGCCTATATGTAAACCGGCGCATGCTACGCATGCTATAAATGGGTAATAATTATTATCTAAAATATACATTTATATTCATTTCAAGTAAAGTTAAGCCTCCGTTTTACGGACACCTCCAGAGAGGTCAGAATACAAACTCTCGCTCTATAAAACGTTGTGTGCCGTTTGCTTATGAACTGTCTCCTTACTGGGTGTATAGTATTAGAGAGGTTTAACTGCACTTGAACCTGAAGCCTTGAAAGCGGTTTTAGATGACTTTCGATAAACTCCATTTCAAAATTTTATCTTTTTTTTTTCGGGGGGGGGGGGGGGCAAATTAATTGATAATTGATTAATATTCAGTTGTGTAAATCGCTCAGCTGATCGCATTCAGAAGTAACCCGTTATACGTGTCACTTGAGCTCGCTTTGTTTCTCTTGTTGATTACCTGTTAATTGCTGCGTTGGGATAACTGACGAATCACTCGATTTTCTTTTGCAAATGATTGGCGAGGAGCAAAGTGTTTTCTTTCATTCAATGAATGGATTTTCTTTTTATTCCCAAGTTTTTGTTTTGGTTTTACGAAAGTCATAAAATGGCTCTAAATTGATGCTTGCTTTTTCTCTTTGTTAAGCAAGTTAGAGTTAATTATTGCGTCGACAAAGGAGACGCTTCCTAATCTTGTCGGCTAGGCGGAACGAATCGAGAAGTGTCGGTACCAAATCTGGGCCATCTTGAAACGTCACAATAGTATCCAGCATGCTTAGCGCGTCGTCTAGGCGGAACGAATCGAGAAAAGTGTCGGTACCAAATCTGCGCCATCTTGAAACGTCACAATATTATCCAGCATTCCCAGCGCGTGGAAATCAGGCATCATCCTGGGGGTTGGGGTTCCGAAATGTCACATGTGAATAACCTATTTGTCTTGATTTAGTTTCGGATATTTTCCCGATTTTGGAATCGTACGGCTCAATATTTCAATGCCTACTAAAAGTACGCGGTGGAAAAATTGGACGGAGGTTCTTCTCCGGACCAAGTAAGTTGTTGGGTCTCTTTGGAATCGGCAAGCAAGAAGTTATCGAATTTTCCTCGCTACCGTTCTGGTATGTTTTGAATGTTCTAACTTGATTTTGCTGTGGTTCTCTGCCTGATTTGGGAAGCTTTCATCTAAATACCGACGTCGTTCTTCGCGATGTTCTACGGTACGGTGCAATTCCCTGTATGTCTTGTAGCAAATTATAATTCACTGACCGGCCGCGCCAGGCGAACGCAGATTAAATAGTGCTCGAATTGCGCCTGTATCGGGCGCATTTGCGACTAAAGATTTCGCAGTTTCTGGTAGTGGTAATTTTATCCGAAAAATCCTGCGAAATTCACGTTGAATGTTGCGTGACTTAATCGTCGATTTCATGTTTATCACGGGAGCACTTTTTCAGGCTTTCTCAGAAATTTCTCATTTCCGGTTCCGGTATTAGTACATGTACTGAGGAGTATGATTTCAGAATCGGAGAAATAACCGAAGTGAAATCAAGACAAATATACTATTTATATGTCGGAAAAGTCTGAGACCTTTCGGAGTACACAGCACGGCAGGATTTTGCCCGATCCCAGGGCGATAGTGTGAATTTGTTTGATGTCGGCCCGACGTTTTTGCCTGCGTGACATATCTCTCGACATAGCCCTTTAAACAGTGGCTGAATTAATTCATGAAACTGAGGTACCAGGTCAAGACGAGGTGCCACGGGATAAGGAGACGCACTATAATCTATGATTACTACTAGTATAATCTTTAGTAAAGTTAGTCTTTAAGGATTATGTTGTTTGCCAGAAAGGAAGGGAATCTACTCAAGGTGTTATTAAGAAACCGGAAGGTTCCTTTCATTTCACAGAAAGCTTATACTCTTAGTTTGGACTTGCATATTTCCAAGCATTTGGAAGATGGGATGCCTGTGATTAGTACACAGACGAACCAGCCATCAACCTGATCGGCTCATGTATTTTGTATTTTATGAATAAACAAATTCAACAATATCAAGTCTGTCTATCTGGCTGAATGTTTTTGTATTTTATGAATAAACAAATTCAACAATATCAAGTCTGTTGTGTGGCTGAATGTTTCTATATTTATGAATAAACAAACTCAACAATATCAAGTCTGGTGTGTGGCTGAATGTTTTTGTTTCAGTATACACGAGCGATCCTACTTTAGAAATTTCTTAGCACGTGGTAAACGGAGCTTGTGCCAGATTTGTCTTGCTTATGATGGATACCGCGTGGCACTAAATTTTTGCGGGAGTTTAATTTTGCGAATGGGCGATTTTTTTGTGTAATGCGGGAAATAACTTTTGCGATTGGGAAAGTCTGGGAGAGGGGAGCTTAAGCAGTCACGACCGCGACGGCAGCGAGAACTGCACAAAACCGGCAACAGGTTTAATGAGGGAAATCAAAACACGCCATCACGCAAGTTTTCAACTTCGTTGTCAGTCTGAACTAACTTGTTTAGTAGGCCTTAAAGGGTGGAGGGAAGGGAGAACAAAAGGGACGTGAACCTGCTTTTGCCGGACAAATAATATTTGAAAACAAACCAAAAAAAAGTAATTTACATGTCAAAGATGTGCAATATTTGTGAACCATGTTGAAGAGTCACGTGTCCCATGACACGATCAACACAGCACAGTAATTCGCCAAACATTTTATTGATGGCCAAAAAAACGTAACTATATTCTAAATGGGTTGTTTTATGAAAGTAGGCCTTGGATTTGTAGTTATAATATGAAATAGATTATTATTTTATTCAAGGCATAAGTAGGTATGTCACTTAAGTGATTCTTATGACATCTTCATAAGTAGACATACAATTACGTACAGATACCTATGTCATAGTAAACTTTTTGTAGTTATAATATAAAATAGATTATTATTTCATTCAAGGCATAAGTAGGTATGTCACTTAAGTGGTTCTTATGACATGTTCATAAGTAGACATACAATTACGTACAGATACCTATGTCATAGTAAGCTATTTGTAGTTAGTTAGCTAGGTTTAAAAAGTTAATATCTTCAACAGATTTTACCATTATCGCAACGCGTTGGGATGAAGAATTAGACCTTCCTATTAGTTATACGCTTGGTTCAAATTGGGAATTGGATTTCACAGTCTCCGATTATTTACAGAGGCAGATCTAGGGGAGGGGCCTGGGGGGGCCGCGTTTTTACTCCAACCCTAACCCCCTCCCCACCCCTCTCCTTACAATAGAGTATGGATCCGCCTCTGTTTATGAACATTTTTTGTAGAAAGCATTTTCTTTTTAGAATTATTTTAATAGGTAAGCTGCTTTTAAGGGTCTGATAAGGCGTTCACTAAAGTACAATTACCTACACAGCAGATATGTAGCTACAGCGTCGTAAAACCAAAACCAAAGTTTCCCAGACTGGCCAATCACAACAGACACAGACAGTCAAATAAACCAATCAGAACAGACACAGACAGTCAAATAAACCAATCACAACAGACAAAGACAGTCAAATAAACCAATCAGACCAGACACAGACAGTCAAATAAACCAATCACAACAGACACAGACAGTCAAATAAACCAATCACAACAAACAGACAGTCAAACCAATCACAAAGACAGACAGTCAAATAAACCAATCACAACAGACACAGACAGTCAAATAAACCAATCAGAATCCGAAGCAAATACGCCGGCACCAAGCGCGGGAAAACGCGTGCTACCAAGTCACGATTGGTTTTGGTTTTACGTTTGATTGGTTGAGAAAGTGGTGTGAATCCACTAAACCCAAGGAACATGCGAATTACTTTCGACACTCAACTGAAAACTGGTAAAAGCACAGGTACCCCAAGCTCAAGTCAAGCCCAATCACTAAACGTAGTAATACAAAACCAAGGAACATGCGAATTACTTTACACACTCAGCTGAAAACTGGTAAAAGCACAGGTACCCCAAGCTCAAGTCAAGACCAATCACTAAACGTAGTAATACAAAACCAAGGAACATGCGAATTACTTTCGACACTCAACTGAAAACCGGTAAAAGCACAGGTACCCCAAGCTCAAGTCAAGACCAATCACTAAACGTAGTAATACAAAACCAAGGAACATGCGAATTACTTTGGACACAACTGAAAACTGGTAAAAGCACAGGTACCCCAAGCTCAAGTCAAGACCAATCACTAAACCTAGTAATACAAAACAAAGGAACATGCGCATTACTTTGGACACTGAACTGAAAACTGGTAAAAGCACAGGTACCCCAAGCTCAAGTCAAGACCAATCACTAAACGTAGTAATACAAAACCAAGGAACATGCGAATTACTTTAGACACTACTGAAAACTGGTAAAAGCACAGGTACCCCAAGCTCAAGTCAAGACCAATCACTAAACGTAGTAATGCAAAACCAAGGAACATGCGAATTACTTTCGACGCTCAACTGAAAACTGGTAAAAGCACAGGTACCCCAAGCTCAAGTCAAGACCAATCACTAAACGTAGTAATACAAAACAAAGGAACATGAGAATTACTTTGGACACTGAACTGAAAACTGGTAAAAGCACAGGTACCCCAAGCTCAAGTCAAGACCAATCACTAAACGTAGTAATACAAAACCAAGGAACATGCGAATTACTTTACACACTCAACTGAAAACTGGTAAAAGCACAGGTACCCCAAGCTCAAGTCAAGACCAATCACTAAAGGTAGTAATACAAAACCAAGGAACATGCGAATTACTTTACACACTCAACTGAAAACTGGTAAAAGCACAGGTACCCCAAGCTCAAGTCAAGACCAATCACTAAACGTAGTAATACAAAACCAAGGAACATGCGAATTACTTTGGACACTCAACTGAAAACTGGTAAAAGCACAGGTACCCCAAGCTCAAGTCAAGACCAATAACTGAACGTAGTAATACAAAACCAAGGAACATGCGAATTACTTTGGACACTCAACTGAAAACTGGTAAAAGCACAGGTACCCCAAGCTCAAGTCAAGACCAATCACTAAACGTAGTAATACAAAACCAAGGAACATGCGAATTACTTTGGACACTCAACTGAAAACTGGTAAAAGCACAGGTACCCCAAGCTCAAGTCAAGACCAATCACTAAACGTAGTAATACAAAACCAAGGAACATGCGAATTACTTTACACACTCAACTGAAAACTGGTAAAAGTTCAAATATTTATAATATAGTTTTGCAATTATAGCGATCATGCGTTGCGTACGGAGTTACGGTTAGTTCAAAGAAGGATTTATATTTTATATGTAGCAGATATATCGTATATTTTTGACAATTATTTTAACAGGCTTGCGCCTCGTCCAATATGACTGATATATATTTTTTAAATATTTTTTCCGCATAATGTAATTGTGTTTAAATGAATGAGTATCGATAGAGCTACATGCTGTACAGTTTTGTCGTAATTGGATGAAAAATTGAATTCCGAGTAATGATTTTAGTTATAATGTTTCCAGATTGGTCAAGGAATAGCCAATGCGCGTTATACTGTCGAAATTACTTGTTAATTTGACACACGAATGTGATATTTTATTTGTAGATTGACGAAGTAGCAAATAAAACCCTGCAGAATTTGTAAAAGGGTAATAGTTATATGCTGGGATACCGATTTCAAGTTGAACTTCCGCCTTTACGGACACCTCCAGAGAGACCAAAATGCAAACACTTGCTTAGTAAATAAAAACCTCCGTGGAAGGGATATGCTCTTCTTCGTAATAGGGACGCTTAGCTCTGTCCGTTTGGAGCAGTATGACTTGTGAACAGTCTCCTTACTGGGCACATCGGAGAGGTTTAACTGCTGTGACTGGACTAAACTAAAACCTTGGAAGCCGTTTTAGATGATTTTCGATCAAAGCCATTACAATTAATTATCTCAGGTAATCACCTTCAAAAGTAACGCGTTATACGTGTCACCTGAGCTCACTTTGTTGTTTGCTGATTACCTGTTGATTAGTCAGTTTGTCATTTCCTGGAGAATTGCTCGTTTTTCCTCTGCTAATTATTAGCGAGAAGCGAGATGTCTTCATTCCTTGAATGAGGTTTGTACTGCGGAGTTTTTGCTTTGGTTTTATGAAAGTCGTGTAAAAAGGCGCTTAATACTGTTCGCTTTTTCTCTTTGTTAAATAGTTTAGAGTTAATTATATGAATTGACCACTCGGGGTGGAGGGAGGGCGTATTCCCGGGATTTTTTTGGGTAGGAAAATTTGGCAAGTATTTTTTTGTGGCTTGATTTAAGAAGGAATTTTTTGCGTATACAAAACAATACGAATACGAAGATTCGTGGTAGTGGAAATGTTTAAGACTCGGAAATTCGACATGGGATTTTTTGGGGGTTAATTTTTTGGTCCAGGGATTTTTTTGGGTTTTGATTTTTGCCCCCATTCGATCATCCCCGTCACTTGAAATCCGGAGTTTTTTTTGAGTCAGTTTTTTTTTTGGTTTACTGATGGATAATCACATTCATAGTCAATTCAGACAACCACAGTCCCAGTAATTGTTTTTTTTGTTCCTAATTTATCTTTCAGTTAATTAGTCAGTCAGTCAGTGGGTCAGCCAGTCATTCAGTCAGTCAGTAATTCAGTCAGTTGGTCAGTAATTCAGTCAGTTGGTCAGTAATTCAGTCAGTTGGTCAGTAATTCAGTCAGTTGGTCAGTAATTCAGTCAGTTGACCATGCAGTCAGTCAGTCAATCATCCAGTCAGTGGGTCAGTTAGTAACTCTCGTGCCCAGTTCTCTTCATGCAGCCCTGTATGAACGCCTGGACCAACAACAACAATAAATTGGCAGGCAATATGAAACATGTTGACACTCTGGGTCCCCTATTACAACAAGCAACAAGCTGAAATTTTAGTGTTGAATGAGAGAGACAGTAAATCTATTGACGTAGAATACACAAAATGTATTCTAACATTTGCGTCACATGCGCATGCCTTACTAAACCTTCAGCGTATTTTTACTGTAACATAACGTTACTGCTTATAGTTCCATTTATTTTGCATTTTGACACAGTTTTTTTTACAAATACTCAAATACTCATATACTTTGTTGTTAATTGGTTGCCACAAAAATAGGAACCCAGTCCCAAACAACCACTATGTCTACAATAGAGTACCGAAGTGTGACGTCAGTTGCCATGGTGCTGGTTCTAAACATTAACTGATCAGCATAAAATTTCTAAGGAAGAACAAAAGAAAAATGCTCAATGGTTTTTGTTTAGAACCAGTACCCTTGGTAACTAACAAAAGGTGACGTATTCACTTAGGTACTCTATACGCGTTCCTCTTCAGTCTCCAACGCAGCCGTTATTTGTGTCATAAAAATTCAAAATGGCGGCGCGTGGAAGTTTAAAAGTGAAAATAGGCTATGTTCATATACAAATGTTTTGAAAACTAAAATTGTCTTTCTATTTTTTATTAAAATAATCGAACTTTAGACTTCATTTCCAACAATCTAGCGCCGGTCAATTTAATTTGTTATAACTATGGAGGTTCCCTTTAAAAAGAATTTGGTAGCATATTTAACCCCATCCGTCAAAACAAGAACACCTTCTGTCCCGTCAGTAGTCGTTTTAACGAAGTTCCAGCCGAAATTCCACTATGCATAAACAAAATATTTAGGTAAGGATGTTTTTACATTCAGAATTAGAGATAATGTTAGACAACCAAAATTTCAGGCATGAAGTATCGATTTAGACAAGATATACAAAATTTAGATGTTCTTTAGTAGCGGACCAGGCGCCAAAGAATGCAGCATCACTTTTGTTTTGACCCAACTCTGTCGAGCGACAGTTTATAGACTCTGAGTGAGCTTGTTAAATGATCAAATGATCAAACTTTGGGATATGCTTTATTTTTTACTTTCAGTCAGTTCTTGTACCTTCAATATTTTCGAACCTAGTTCAAATTCGCTCTGACAAGAAATGATTTAGTTTATAAAAATTAACCCTTTTCCAGCCCACACTCGATCTCTGGAAAGGGTCTGATTAAATATGAACATTTTGTGCAATTTACCGTTACATTAACAGCCTTTCGTACGCGAGATGATTTGTATTCCGTGGGGAAGTTGAGGGTAAAAATATGTTTTTCGCGCGCCTCCCGTCGCGTGTGACTCGCGCTCCACGCTCGGTACTGACACATTTAAAATAACGCCTGCTCTGCAGAACCTGTGATGTGCTCTTTAAGTTAAGGTGAATATTATGGGTTATGACAGACCAGATGGACGCCATCTTGAATTTTTCTAAAAATTCAAAATTATCGTAAAAACTGTCATAATAATACCACTCAACGCCTAAAAAGGTAACGCCCGTTAGATACACACTTACGACATAAGCATGAAAGCGCAGCCCACAACTACGACCAAAAAATAGCTCTCACAAATGCTGTGCTGCTGCGCTTTGTAATAATCGTACAGATAATAGGAAAGATGTTATGTTAAGTGGTACATAGCGGTCAGCTTTCAGGCAGTTTTAAAATCAAGGCTGCCTGCTATCACGATTTATAATTCTTCTCAGTCGTCATTAACTGGATAATGAGGTCTAATACTGAAAAGAAAAACTACGAAATTCAGTAGCCTCTTTGGTCACAATTGATTAGCTCAATTGGTAGCGACACCAGTCTGCAGAGCGGGTGGTCGCGGGCGGGGTTTAGTCAGCCAGACCAACAGCTAAGATCTTTAAATAACTGGACCAACAGCTATGGTCTCAGTTAAATAACTGGTAAGGCTGTGTTCCACACCTTCTCTCAGTTAAATAACTGGTAAGGCTGTGTTCCACACCTTCTCTCAGTTCAGACGATCGCGTCGTTGGGCGGTGACGTTAAGCCGTTGGCCTTGTCTCATACACCTTCTCATACTAAAAATTGTAGGGGAAGTTAAAGAACACACCTCACTGTTCGAAAAGGGTAGGGTGCGTGGTCTGGGCTAGAGGCGCCATTATGACTGGCGAGGCGCGATATGACTTCCTATCTCACTGACAATACAATGTTAGGCGGACTCGTATTGTAGCGACACAGCGACACACATATTTTATGCAGACGATCTGACTCTTCTTTCTCATAATCATAACCAGATGAACGACAAGACTACAAGACTTGCAGCAGTATCCAGGGGCGGATCCAGGAATTATAAAAAGAGGGGGTCGTAAAAATTTGAATAAGACGGACAATAGGCACGTTAACACGCGCTTTTCTAGATGAGTCTGGGGGCATGACCCCCCCTCCCCGGAAATTTTGATAGTTTAAATACTCTAAGATATAATCTGGTGCTTTCTGGGCGCACAAATTTGGCTAATGCCAGGATCCCATATTCATATTGAACAAGAAATGTTGAAATATTTAATAAATACAAATGTTGTTGTGGTCAAACATTACTTGAATCAACTCTAACGTTTTTTAACAAACGAAATCCAAGTAACCGGAGTGGTATAGGAGCTAATTAAAATAGAGTCATCCATCTCGAAATACCATCAGATAAACCTTGTTTTCTCAGACAAAAGGGGGGCCCTCGGCTCCTCGTCCCCTCCCCAAAATCTGCTCCTGGTATCGGCAAGAGCAGTACTCAGGATTAGCTAGACTAAATCAAAGATTATGAGCATCAACACCAGACATCACAGTCCAATTATAGTAAAGGGACAGTCACTTGAGGAGATGGGCTCATTTACATACCTTGGCAGCATCATGGACAAACAGGGTGGAACTAACACAGATGTAGCAGCAAGGATGGGCAAGGCAAAAGCAGCATTTGTTATGTTCAAGAACATCTGGAACTCCAAAGAAATCACCATACAGACTAAACTGCGCATCTTCAATTCAAATGTGAAGTCTGTGCTCCTCTATGGTTCGGAGACATGGAGAAAGACAAAGAAGACACTACAAAGGATACAAATCTCATAAACAGTTGCCTGAGGGGTATTTTCAACATCTGGCGGCCTCAAAGAATCCGCAATGAGGAGCTCTGGCAAACTTTGTTCTGGAATAGTCCATTCAACACGGAAGAAAAGTTACTATCAAATTGAACTATACTCTTTTATTTATGCGTTGCTATTCACTTCCATCAGCAAACTCAACTCTAAAGCTATAACTATTCATGAATTCAAAGACGAAATAGACTTAAAGTATCGAACCGAGAATTTAGGTCTATGTCTTTACCCTGAAATTGCGTTTATCTGTCCAAATACTTTACTTCCCCTTTTAAATAACTTTTTTCCCACTATCACTGCATGATATATTGGAATAATAATGATGTAATAATGCTTAAAGGCCCACCTTCACCCAAAATGCTGTGCGCGCCGTGATCTCTATGTAACACGAAATTCATGCTTGCATGCGTGTAGCCAATCAGATCATGAATATGAACAATGGAGCATTTCAAAACAAAAACAAACGACCGCAACGTCTTTTGGGTGACAGTGGGCCTTTAAATAAAAATGTAATACTGAATGAAACATTGCATGTGAATAGATGGCAAAAAATAAAAAGAAGGAAAAGAACCAGTTAGTAGACAGATTCTAATGAGGAAATCGGCCTGAATCGGCCACACAACTAACATATCTTGCCTCCGCTACACTGCCGAATAAATACACAAATCTGAGAGGCATGGAGCGTTGGTCAGCCAGGCCCGCGATACATTTTATTGATTCACAAACAAACGCAAGCGCAGGCGGCCGCGAAAAACTTAAACCTTGTTCAACTGTTGCGAAAGCGCTCGCGATCACTGACTACGTTTTTTTCTACTTGATTTTGCTTCACGCTCGTAAAGAAACGCGCCAGTGGAAATTGGACAACGAAGAGTCAACGTTCGTTTTTATACGTAACAGTTCAGTCGTAAAAATTTTTCTTAAAAGTTCGTTTCTACGTGATTTTTCAAAGTTACGTACGTTCACGTGCGTAGACAAAAACGCATAAAGATGGTTTCCACTGTCGTGTAAATTTTTACGTGCGTAAAACAGGCGTAAATAAAACGCACGTTAACAATTCCCACTCTTCCGTGAAATGGAACATGTTCCGTTGCATTAGTCCGTAAACTCTTCCGTTCGCATTGGTTTTGGCGCCAAAAGCTTTTTGTGGCCTGGCTGAAGCGTGAATTTGAATTGCGTGAACGTGGTGCACGTGGTGCACGGTGCATCAGCAACTGAAGTCCACGCATTTTCTTTGACTGTCTTGTTTTTGTAGTAAACGTCGGTGGTATTCCACAAGCAGATATGCTTTCTAACCTCTTCGATTATTACAGCTTCCACATCGGCATATTTTCCCATGTTGAGAGTGCTATCGACAAATTTCAAACCTTCAAGCAATTGTTTAATGTCGCGCTGTCACATGGCACATGTATCATGTGACAAAATCCGGGTTTACCTCGGTGTTAGAACCTGTGACTTTAATCCCTTGATTTTTTTTTACCTTTGTAGTATTGCACTTCTAGTTGACTCTATTGTGTTATGCCTTTTGTTTTCTTTGTTTTACATCACTAATGAGTTTCACAGGTTCTTCCACAGAGGATGGGCACGAAATCCAGATAACTGGATAAGTTCTTGCGTAAACACAGGCGGCTGGTGACGGCTTGTTCAACTTTTGCGAAAGCGCTCGGATCAGTACGTACGTAAAACGTGCGTGAATTCCGCTCGTAAAAAAAACGCGCCAGTAGAAATTAAACAACGTAAAGTCAACGTACGGCTTCTGTGCGTAAAAGTTCGTTTTTCCGCACGTTTTCAAATTTTACGTACGGTAACGCGCGTAGACAAAATGCGACAGTGGAAATCCACCTTTATTGTCTTGCGACTGACACGCGCATCACTAGAAACTGTCCCGGCTTAAGCCCCCGAAATTTACTTTATTATATCATATCAGTATTAGAAGTGAGCACAAATGTGAAGTAAAATTCCAGACATAACTATCAAGTGACAAAATGAAACAACGACATGTTTTCGATGCGAGAAACACTGAGTGAGTTGACCCCCCCCACCCCCCCCCCCCCCCTTTTCAATGAAAACGTAAAAAGAAGCCGACGGCGCATGTGTGTGCAAACCGCTAACCTACTTAACCTACAGGGTAGGGATCATGAAAACACAGTTCCAGTCTAGAATAAACTGTTAAAAGCAATCTGAAAACGACAAACGCTGAATCTACCCAACAGGTTTTTATTATTCAAGTTACTTGACTGGTAACCTGCGCTGGGACACTTTTTAAGTCGAGGTTTTCACCTGAAATATTGATTCTTGTAACAATTAGTCAATAAAAAAACAGCTTTTTACTATCTTCAAATATTTACCCACAAGTCCCACGGAGCGTATTTAAAAGTAAGGTAAGGTAAAGTCGTACACGAGCCACAGGTGACCCACTCGGCCGGAGTAAGGTAAAGTCACACACGAGCCACAGGCATCCCACTCGGCCGGAGTAAGGGAAAGTCACACACGAGTCACAGGTATCCCACTCGGCCGGAGTAAGGTAAAGTCACCCACGAGCCACAGCTGACCCACTCGGCCGGAGTAAGGTAAAGTCACACTCGAGCCACAGCTGACCCAATCGGCCGGAGTAGGGTAAAGTTACACACGAGCCACAGGTGACCCACTCGGCCGGGAACTTGGCCTTGAACCACCGCCGACCTACAGATCTGAAGTCCAACACGCTAACCACTGTGCCACCGCGCCTCCACGTTTTTCAAAGTAAGGGGCGGCTGAATTGATCACCAAAGTGTAAAAATTACGGTCTGTGGAACATGGCTACAAATCATTTAACTGACAGCTCAGCTTGATGAAAAATTGTCAATTTTTATACAATTTACTGAATTCTACGCGCATCAGTTGATTGGTCATTACCTATTATCTATTAGAGTACAGACGCGCAGCTGACGTCATGGTGAATTTGTTTCATCTTTGTTTCGTCCAACATGGCGGACAGTTTTGAAAATGTGGACAAGATTTTTTCGAAAAGGGCAAGTGAAGGCTTTAAGAAAATGTTTAGCAGAAGCTATTGACAATTAGGAAAAAGATTAAAGCAAACGGAGTTTCGATGACGTGGAAAAATCCCGAAATTAGAAAAAATCGTCGAACAGTCATGACCATAGTGAAGTTCTACGAGGGTAATTTTTTCCCTCTTATTGAATTTTATAAAACAAATGAATTTCATTTTGCTGCATGTGCGTCTGTTCAGTTTTATATCACAAAAGACGTCAAAATGTGATAACATCGCCTGCGGTTCCTTCGCCATATTTTTGTTCTTAACATATTTTGACGTCATCTCAGTGTTACTCTATTACTGAAGAGATGCATGGCAAAATGGAATCTGTTTGTTACTCATGCGCGAAGCGGCATGAGGTAAGGTTTCGGCTCCGTTTTTCTTGTTTTTATTATTTTTATTTTTTGTGTCACGATTTTGCATGCAAATTTATGCACGCATATTTTAAATGGTGCACTTCCGGTTGACGTATTTTCCATTTACACTTCCTGTTTAGTGACTTCCGGCTATTCTCACTTCCGGTAAAAGAGCGTTACTTAGGTGTTACGACATAATCTCCTACAACCCTACATACATTACTATGTTCACGTTTGGTATATATAAGACGTAGAAAAATCACTGGCTTCATTGTGGTACAGCTTTCATGTCCACAACATTCAATAGTAAACAACGTGGTTTTCAGGAACGATGACTGAATGAAAGGAGTAACTCTTCTCCATGTCGGACATCTTCTTATCATGTTTAAAATATATCATAAAATTTTCTTACGCATGCGCATGAGTAACGGCTGCTTGGAGCCTCTTGTTAAATAACAACTACAAACACTCATTTTTAAGTGAATCTAAGGTAGTTGAGACATTACACTGCACCATCAATCGAAGTTAGTTATTAATGTATATTAATTTATCTGGCAAGGAAAAAAATCTGTCTGCCTTTTCAAGAGTTCAATTCAACACTCGGCTTTCAAAAAGTGGTAAAAATTGAATGAGCAAGTCTGAAAAGAAACTGGAAAAATCTAACAAGTAATCAGAACAAACGTGTTTGCTCAGAGTAGAGTCAGGCCTTATAGATCATAAGGCCTGATTCCAACAGCAAATTCATCCGTTCTGTTAATGAATGTTGACTGTTTTGAGATCCTGCTGGAAAACGAAACGTAAAAGAAAAAAATCCCTTTGTGTGGATAATGATCGTTGGACAAAACTGCAATAGCTCAGTGATAGCTGCAGAATTTACATGAAGAGCTCGTTGTTTGTTACCTTGTTGATTGTCAACAATCAAAATAAACAGTTTTACATACAGACACACGACAGTACCATATTGACTCCATATAACATAAGAGATATTAAAGAAAACTATAGAGTGCCGAAACATCTAGTTATCAAGGTATTTTGAACAATTTTACTTCATTATTTTCGCTGTGCGGTCCATATTCTACCTTTATACTTTTCTGTGCCTCAGTCATCGGTGGCCTTATTGACGGGGTCTCACTGTATTTTCGAGCCTCTAGATTTTAGTAATTTTCTGTGGGAGGTGGCCACAGAACCCCCTCGGGGCTAACATCCTCTAGCGAACATTAAAGAACCCCTCTCTCTTTGAAAAACCCTATTACCTGAAACGACTGAACAAGAAAAACATTACTGACCCAAGTCTGGCAAGTGCTTAAAATAAACTGGTTCCTAATATTCAGTTAAATAATTCAGAATTATTTTGTCCAATGATTAGAGGCACTGTCAACTAGCAGGGGCGTATCTGCCTTTACGCGAAGTGCGCAAGTGGGTACCAGAATTTCCCAGAATATATCAGTTTTTTACATTCTAGAAGAAAAGCAAAGGGTAAAGTCGTGTAATTCAGGTTATACGTGTTATAATGTTTTTCTATCGTGTCTTTTGTGCTCACAGAGCAATCCGCTGGTCATACAGAGAATAACAGGTGAGTGTAGTACATATACTGCCTGACGGAAAATATTTACCGAATGCGATGTCTATAAAAGTGAGGAAGTAACAAAAACTTTTCTGAAAACCCATGTTCCAATGTAATGAATGATGCAATATAGATTGAAAATTTTGGTTTACTGGTTGAGAATTAAGCTTACCTGCAGAGTTTATATCTTTACTACGTACACAAACGCTTTTTAGTTTCAGGAATGCAGAAATTGCGTTTTTAACCAGTAACATGAAAAATAGTTTTTCGGGCGGTGAATGCCCGTCTCCCACATAGAAACTCGCGCCTTTGGCGTGAAAGTTATGCATGAGTCAACGATAATCCGGACCCCGGGACAAGGTGGGGATTTGGAAAAAAACTTGCTCAAATCTCGAATAATACCCCCACCCCAACCCCTGGGGATACTTCGTTAAGTCAAAACATCAGCTGATACCCCCAGTACCCCTGGGGTCTGTGTTAGATGGCACTTGGTTGTTAGCCTGAAAAGGAAAAGGTACTGATGGTGAGTCATGAAACTTTCTTTTAAAGTTCAGCCAAGTTTTTTCAACCAGCCAGAGCAAAGCTCTATTTTCACGACAGCAACCACCAAAAGTTTAATAGGAATATAAAATAAAAACAGTATACAGACCTTTGCAAACACTGCAGATCCAAAAACAAATAAAACAATGTGATATTATATAAATCTTTAAATGCATCTTCTGATCACATACCTATTTTCGAGGTTGTGCATATTTTTACGCGAACTCCGTAGAACTTAATTAGAACTTAGAACTTAGAAATAGATTTCTCTTATACTGGGTGGGTCGGTTTGCGGTAAAAGCCTACGTAAGAGCCTTGGCCTTTTAGAGATCTTGTAACTGACATGCCGGGCTGACTGCTTAAAGCTATTTTAGGATAAAAGTGTTACTACTTCTGAAGAAAGTAGGTTCCAGACTCTGTTTGTTTTTGTTCTTCCGTAGGAATATTGAATTCCTTTTCAGAATACTGCTTCCAGTCCATTGACATCAGATGAGTGATATGAACGTAAATCTGAACCGAAGTGAAAGCACACAATTCGCTTGAGTTGGCTTGAGTTTTTTCTTATGAATAAGTCGAAGGTCAAAAACTTCAGTTAATGTATGTCAAATATTTGACATATATATTAACAAAAACTGAAGTTTTCTGCTATATATCGCGCCACGTTGTAGCTGAGTACTAAAATTCTGCTGTTTGGGCGCACAATGAGACCAAGAATGGGTACAAAATCTAAAAAAAATATTGATCACAGTTCGTAAATCAATATTGCTTTTGTGTTTTGCAATTCCCACTGAGCAAGGATGGCTTATGAATAACAAAAGCTACTCACCTTTGACTTTGCTTTTTCAAGAAACACACGAGAGATTAAGTTTCAGGTAAAAACGGTAAAGCGATAAAGCGATGACTCTTGATCCTCATGTTACAGATGGTATAAATAGTAGACTTGATGAACTTTAATAGTTAGTGAAATTTAGCTTCTTTCTTACCAATCATTTTCTGTTATTCTGTTATGTTATCTTTCAAAAGGTTTATAAGTAACGGTCCTATTATATCTGTATTCATTTTTGTTTTTTAGCCCCGTAGAAGGTTGTTTTGCAAACCGAAATATCGGGCAAATATATACTACTGTTGTTTTATTTCACTTCTGTCTCAATCTCTTCTCCTTGCCGTAAGGATCAGTTTGCCGTTTTTACCTACTATTTCAAGATTTTTACTGATCCAGGTCTACGATAGATCCGGCTGCACTCTCCATTGGTTTGTCGCTGTGGTTTTGCCGTTATAGTCCAGTAAGACTGTGGCTCAACATCAAACTAATTGCAACAAAAAGTTTCTCGATGCAATATGAAGGGGATGGACAGCCTAACCAACATACTGAAAGTTCGCCAAAATTCCTTCAGAGGAACATCACGAAATTTGAAACTGAATTTTAGAGCGTTTTACCACAGGGAACCCAAGTCTTGAAATATCCAGAAATGCAAAAAAGTCAACGGTCGCTTCATTTTGTGACGAGATAAGTGTATATATGTCTAAATAGGAGTAATTACTCGTTGCTTTTTACAAATTATCACACCAACGCTTATTTTAAAGGATTTTATTTACCACAGGGTACCCAAGTACAAGGAATGTTATAAAATGCATTTAGGAGAAAAACCTAGATAGATGATGGTAGAAAGTCTTTATCAAAAAAGCATATATATTATAATATTATATATAAACAACAACAACATCATGTCTGATAAATGTCAATTGTCAGAAAAATTATAGTTTTTCATATCATGATTAACTGCCAATAAATAGAAAGTTTAGGTGCCCCCTTTTAAAGCACGTTCTCCTGAACCAGAATCTATTTCTCCAGTGGCAGATCCAGAGGGTGAATACGGTGGTTAACAAACCCTCTTTCTTAATTTTCTCAGTATATTGTTACTTCAAGTCATCCCCCCCCTTCCCCTCAATTTCTTTGTACTGGCCCCTGCCTTTTTAACTTGCTGGATCTACTACTGTCCTAAGTTCTCTGGAGTTTCTTAGATCTCCCATCAGCCGTCTCCTTCATTGACGTCTGGTACTGGTGAGTTGGTGCTACTCACACCGCGGCAAACTCCACAAGCTGCAGAGAATTCCAGATCGTTTTTGCGGCATGAGCACCTCCGAGTGCTACAGTTACTCTTACTGATACAGCGGATCATCTCTGGTAGAGATGCGTGTGCTGCCGGTAGTGGGAATTGGTAGAAGCCTACCATCCTTTGACTCCCAGTCCCATTCTTGCGGTTGCAGCTCGATGCCCTTCCATTGCTATACTTGTAGATAAACTCTCTGACTGTGGAAACTGGCTGCAGTAGAGGTCGGGGAAGGTTTTCTGGCTGGACGAATGCACTTCCTGTAGCCACTTTTTGACAAAACTTGGTGTACCTTAAGGAATCTAGGATTTCATTCAGGCCACCATTATATAGACACACCAATGCCTTCTCGCCAGCTGCTACAATATCATCTTTGGTCACGGAGCTTACGTCGCTGTTAAATACGGTTGCCTGTTCTTGGAAAGTATGGCTGTTCTTTATCTTCTTCAGAGCCATCGCCTTACCGATACCATGAATTCACGAAGTTGTATCGCAGCCGAGTAGGGCATGCACGAAGAGTATGTTTGAAAAGACACATGGCTCCAAAGCTGCCATAGTAGTCCATATTCTCCGTGTTTTGCTTCTTTGCTTCGGCTCAGGCTTGAAGAAGAGATCCCGTGCGTCCATTTCACCATAATAGAGTAACAAGACAAGAAGGTCGTTGTCATCTCCGACGAGAATGGTGCTTTGAGATCGGGCGGCTTCTACTGCGGTCTTAACAATAAGCTGATCTGCATCGCTGCGCGCGTTGAGGACAGTACAACCAGCGCTTTCTAACTTCTCTCCAAGAAGAGTAATGAACCTCTGCTTGTTCTCCTTATTTGACAAAAAGTCGTTCTTCTTCAATGTGATAGGCATACCAGGGTCGAACAACACTGGCGGAGCGTTGAAACTTGCTCATCTCTGGTGAGCCAATCCTTTGTGGTAGGTCCATCCTCGTAACCATCGAACACGACTGTGGCGTTTCCGTATCTTCCTTGTACATACTGAACGTACAAAAGGCAGACTTCTTCATAAGAGGCACCGTTTGACCAAAGGATACGATGGATAAGGGCTTGTCCATCAAGGACATAGTGAGCATCTTGGGGACTGGCCGTTTGTTTGTGTTGCGTCTCTATCCCAGATGGAATCGGCTAACGCGGGTTTATTGGCTTCTCTGAGCAACAGTGAACCATCAAATAGGGAGGTAGGGTAGCTTGACATCTCGTACCGGAACATGGTTTAGGGTTGTCAAACTGCCTGCTGTTGGCCAAAACGCTGAGCCATTGAAAGAGCAACTGTGGATCTATTTGGACTTGTCCGTCGCCAATCTGGACGGCAGTTTTGGAGGCGAGTGTTATTACTTGATCTTTTTCTTAAAAGAATGTTCCTGAATGTTTTTGCTGACCATTTTCTTGAGTATCGCATCTCCCACTTCTTTCGCTTTGTCACAGTTGACTCCCTTGTCGGCTACCACATCAGTTGCGATGTTCCATAGAGACGGATCGGGGTCGAATGGGTTTCTCTGGGACTAATATTCTAGAATCTTCTTGGTGTCACTGGGATCACGTTCCATCCTTGCCTTCGTAGATTCCTTGTGTTGGTCGCTGGCAATGTGTTGGTCGCTGGTGTTGTAATTAGTACCTGTGAGACTTTGCATTGCGTTATTTATATCTGCACATACAGGCATCGACATTATCCACACCAGACGTTGTGTTTCCGACATGCCTCTCTCTTGTGAGACCGACACTCGTCTTGACGCTCCGCATCAGCGCCTACGAATTAAAGGGTCAAAGCGGTCAACGCACAGTAGTTTCTTGCATGACCTCAAAATGTATTCATTGTACCAGATGAATTTGCTTCCTTTTTAACGATATCGATGTGCGCGCATTTTTACAAACACTATCTTCGAAGATTCTTATCAGGGCGAAGTTTATATGATGTTATATACGATATTCTCTTATTTCAGTGGATGCCAGACTGTATTTTGAAATTCACCAAATGTGAGAGGAGTATATTAAAAGTGATTTTACCATGCTGTAGTTCTTACCTGCTCGATGACCAAGTCGGTGGATAATCCCCCCCAAAGGCGGTCACTTCGACGCACAACATGTAGACCATCAACGAAACTATTGTGCACAGCCGGGTGAGAATTCTGCAGGTCTTGCATCAGCTGAAGGTATACATAGGCCGATTTCGCATATTGGTTGTGACCAGATGAAGCAAAGTAAGGCAACATGTCATAAACGGCCTGGAGGTATAACTTCCAGTCTTCGGTTCTTTCCGCTTTTATAAATCTCCTCAAATTGTCAATCATCTTAGAGCCGCTGTCAGCAGGAGTACTGTACTGCATCGATATGTTTCTCCCTGTTCTGAAGTTGCTGCTGCATGCTTTGTGGTATACAGCATCTGCTGCATGAAGATCCTGGAGATATTGTAAACGGCCAAACACAGTCTGGGCCCAGTCATCATTTCTTTCTTTGCACAGCTTTGAAATACTTTCCTGGAATTCTGTTGTCCTTACAGGGATCACATCCAGCACCTTTGCCTTTCCGTCATACTTTGGACGCTCTCCGCAGAAAAAGCAATGCTCCCTAGTATTATATTGCTGCTGCATCGAGCGGCGTCTAACAACGCCCCTGCCGCTGGACTCCTCGCCCTGCAGGTCATTTGACGACTTCTTGGGAGGTCTTATGAGGTCAAGACGGCATTTTCGATGAATACTCAGCCCAGGTCTGACGTCAAGACGATTGCTTATTCGATTTATTGTTTCACATCCCTTGAGAGTTAATACTGAGGTTTTGTCATCCGTTTTATTCAGATCATTTCCACATATGCAACATGTTTCCATGGCCGTTTCCATGCCACTCACAATGCATAAACTAAAAATGATTGGTGAGTAGGTGATCTTTCAAACATCAAATGCAAGAAAAAACGCGAAAATAATGAATGAAACCCACAATAAAGTCATACTTAGCTCACCTTTCAGGCCCATGGCTTTCTTGAATAACAATTACATGAATAAAACACAAAAATAACGAGAGAAACGAGCGTAAAACTTCCATACAATCTAGTTGGAGGGCCTAACATAGGGTTGGCGGGATGCGGGATAAGCCTTTTTTCGATGCCGGGATGCGGGATGAAAGAAAATTTGAAGGCGGGATGCGGGATGGTTAGAGGTAGGCGGGAAGCGGGAAGTTCGTCATTTTCATGGCGGGACGCGGGAATTCTTGATTTTTCCGGGTGGGAAACGGGATGGATGACGACAATGCACTCGCCGGATATTTCACGATTCCGTGAAGAAAGACAAGTCTGGATGTTTACATAGGTGAGTTTTTAAACCGGTGTTTTTCTATCCTGTCTTTCCTTTAAAAACATTTCAGAAGCCCTGATCAGGGGCGTTCCTGGCCAGTTTTTACCAGTAAGCTAGGGGGCACAAGTTGAAAAAAGAAAAGGTTAATGTAGCATAATATACGGAAAGACATCGCGTTGTCATTTTGTGGCTGATAAATTTTAAAAAACTTGTAAGCCAGTGCTTACTTGGCCTACAGGCAGGTACCCCCCTACCATGCCAATAAGCAGACACAAGTACACTTACAACTCTGAACAATTTTCAGCTATATTTCAGTTTTCATGCTTAGAGGGATGAGAGACCAGCCTTAAGCGATAAGCACTAAAGTTCAAACATTTGCGACTGCTCTCGTTCGACCGCTAATTTTTTTGCGTTCTCGTCATCTTCTGCCGCTATAATCGAACTTGAATTCGCGTCAACTGTAAATGATTCTTGCCGTCATATATGGATGACAGTATCTGCTTTTTTGCATTCAAGGGCAGAGGAATAGACGCAACAAACAAAACGTCACTAAGAAAGGCAAACCTTGCAGAAAAACTGACACACCACAAGTCATCCACACAAACGCGGCGGGTAACTGAATTTCATTCCATTTTTCTTAGCTTACCAGCACCACTTGAGAAGTTAACTACTCGTCCCCGACCCTTTTTCACAAGCGGAAGAAAAGTTTTAGTGACGTCAATCATTCCCCACAGATTTACGTCCAGGGGCGTTCCTAGGCTTTTTCTGATTGTAAGCCTTGATGGTTGTGAGTGCCGAAGGCATGAACTTTTAGGAGAGAAATTGGACAGTCTGAATGGCCATTTCATGCGTTCCCTGGACTGGAAGTGGTTAAACCGGGAAGGTCTTTTAACGCATTAGAGCTAACAAAAAACTAAATATTTGAATTGCCAATTATGATAATCATTAGTCTGCAGATGTCCGTTTTCAGTAGATTCCAATGGAATCATAGCGTTAAGTAAGCAAAATAAGGCTCAACTCAATCTTTGATAAACAAATACAAAACCATCCGATTTATTTACACTTAAGAAAATAATTATTTCGTGTGAAAGTACCAGACCTTACATGTCAAACGACGGGACGTTACGTCCGGCCTCCGGCCGTAGAGCGAGTTGTGATCGCGAGTACTGAATGCTCTTGTAAATACGCCTTTCAACAAAACTACAGTTGGATCACAGCTCCGTCCAGCAGCCGAGCTTTGTGACTCGTTCTAATACAACATTTTTAAAAAAGTTATTATACCGTCTGAACGGCCTGTAAGCCCGTGCTTATTTGCTTAAAGGCAGGTACGCGCCTGAATACCAACACCGTTGAGATAACATGCAACACTGAAATTCCACCTCTGGATTCCACTGAAATTCCTATTTATTTATATAGAGATTGTGAATTTCAAAACTTGCAAAAGTTGCCTTGCAGAAAAAATGAGTTTAGTTTTACCTTATATTTTATGTTTTTCCACAAAAATACGTATTCCACATTTTCCCCACTCATTTGCCACACTCCTCATTTTTCGGCATACTCCGCCGCGTTTTCTACACTCCGCGTTTTTCACACTCCGCACTGCTCACTCCGCACCCCGCATATTCCATACAACCTTCTCTATCAGATTTCGTGGGTAACCCCTATGTAGTTGGCATTTGAAATTTTGAAGTTTGGTGTGATGGAGGGCCTTCGTCATGTCCACGTGCTGTTCTCCGATAAAGAACTTTTATTTGGCTTCTCAACACTTAATCAAAAGCGGACAAATTTACCAAACTAAACTGACTGCTGTTGTTTACCGCAAACAAACACTGAGGTCGTAATGCATTAGCCCGCGGAAATCGCGTCTCATCCGGAAAAAAACTGCGACTTGTCTTGCAAAAAATGTATTTTGGAAGCGGGATCGGTATAACATGTTCGAAGCAAGCGGGATGGCGGGATGAAAGAAAAAACAGTGGCGGGAAGCGGGATTGGGAAACCCTATTTTAGACCCTCTAGTTGTGCTTCGATACTTGCGCAACCGAGAGGTACTGGTGCCGATCATTGCTTGTTCTTTTTTTGTAACACTTATCTGGGTTTTCTTGAATGTTTCTCTCTTCTTTTATCTAATGTTAAAGTACATTTTTTTCTGTACCGTGAACAAAATAATAAGCCCTTGACAAAATAAATAAATAAATAAATAAATAAATTACATGCTTGAGTGGGATACCTGTGGACAATAATTCCGTTTTTTCGTTGAGAATGCAGGAAATTAGATTTAAAAGCGTGGTGAAATATTTTAAAAACGTTCCACAGCAATGATATGAGTAATAAAACTGACACTCCTAACGCCAAAAAGTGAAAATTGAATAAAAATAAATTAAAATATATTTACGTGACTTGGGTTCCCTGTGGTGAACTGTCACTTTTTTCAAAGGCCAATTTAACCATGTTCCTCCATCCGAATTTTGGGGAACTTTTAGTATGTTGTTTAACACGTTGTCCTGAGCCTAAAAACAGTTAAAAAGCTTTTGTTGCAATTAGTTTGATCTTCGCCTATAAAATTTCATAGCCTTACTGGACTATTATTATAGTTTTTGATGAAGTTTTATACGGGCAACCGTTGACACTATGCACAAATCCCCACCTATGCCCCACCCCCACGGGGCAGCTAAATTTACTAAACGCTTCAAATACCACACCTTCTCGGGCAGATTTTGTATCAAATCCCCTACTATTCCCTTCTACACCGCACCTTGTCACGAGGTTGGGGAGGGTGGGGGGGGGGGGGTCGGGGTTTTCGTTTACTAATGCCGACTTGGTACGCCCCCGGCTAGTGTCAAGACCTGGGAATCAGTAAACCATTATCGATGGCTTTTTTAATTTTAATTTTTTTCTTTTTCTTTTTTATTCACCCATTTTACGTAAGTTTGGTGCAATGTCCCCCTGGCTGCAATGTCGTCCCTAGGCGCCGCGATAATAAATACCGGAAAGACCCTGGGACGAGGTTGTTTAGTAGACACAAGATGGTGCTGCGTTGTGAAGTCAGCCCCTAATAAACTGGATCCCATTATTTAGGTAAATGATTCAGAATTATTTTACCAATGATTAGAGGTACTGTCAACTTGTGACAAGACCTGGGAATCTATACACTGTTATCGATGGCTTCATGTTTTTTAACTTTCAATTTTCTTTTAATTTTCTTTTTAATTTTTGCTTTTGTTCATTCCTCCCACGATAATGAAAACCGAGAAGACACTGGGGACGAGGGTGCTCTCAGTAGACACAAGATGGCGTTCGGAGGAGAGAAAATTTGTGAGGTGATTGGAAATGTCTCGTGGGGTGGCAATGACTTGGCACCTGGAGCGATAACACTTTACAAGGACGTATGGGGCGACTACTACTTTTTTGAAGTCAGTAAAACAACAGCAGCAGCACAGTCAGCAGTGGTATGTCAATCAATCAATGATTTTTATGCCTGAGCATGTAATCAGTGTTTTAACCCTTTAGCTCGCAATCGTACATATATGTACGAAAAACACCAGTAGTGATTTGAAACTCCGCAGCTTTCACATATCTGGACAAGTGATAGTAATGATCACTTGTTAGGACAAAGCGATAAGTTTCATAGCTTTAACACCCAACTACTTTAATAGATAATGATAAGCTTAATAATAATTATTATAATACAGTACCGCTCAAATGTAAGTTACCACCTCTCGTCTCGTTTCTCGCGAGACGAGATTCTCGTCTCGCGATACGAGAATCTCGTCTCGCGATACGAGAATCGCGTCTCGAGAGAATCAGTGAAGCGGATATTTTGGAATACATTACGATCAATTATCTCGCGAGAAAACGACAAAGTTAGTGCAAGCACTTGCTTAAAATTGCACACTTTAATCCCAGATTATTTTTAGTTCAAAGCGCATTGAATTTGCATGTTTTGTGCGTGTGAGTGAATTGAACTTGGTAGGCTTTTGAATCCAAAAACTGCCATCACAAATGGAGAACTTGAATGGAAGTTATGTTAAAAATCGGAAAACACGACGTTAGTGAAAGCGCTTGATTTGCACGGCTTTATAAATATAGCAACAAACCCCGCTGCGATCGATCGAACTTTGTAAATGTGCGTTGTTTACAAACACCGTCATGAATTAGTCACGGTTCTTTTTTGCTCCTTGGCCATCTTCACTTTCATAACATTCGATTATCGATTATCAACACACGTTTTATTCAAAACTACAGTTTTATTCAACAATGAAACTAAAAGTTAAACTAAACTAAGTTTTATTCAACAAGTTTCCCGAAAATGTTTCGACCTTTGACAGTATGCAAATATGAGCGCTTTTGGAAGTCCAGAGATGTCCCGTGGGAATGCACTGTCGGCTCATTCCAAGTCTGAGATTATTCTCGCTTTTAAAAAGCGGGATAATTTTTCTCTTTCACCGCCCTCATCTTCATTCACCATGTTCATTTTTTCCGGGAAAAAACTTTTGATAAGAAACACGTTATTCACGTGATGAATTTAGTCGGTGAAAGTCGAAACGCAAACAAACGAAATTTGATACTCGTGCCTTTGACAACGTGACACAACTTGTGACTTGCGACTTAGCAGCACCGCTAAGCGTGTTGCAAAGAATTTGAAAGAAAGCAAGGTCTAGAATCATGCCGAAAAAACTCACAACTTCAAAGTCTACTGATATCATAATTAATGACAACTGTCGAAGGCAGAGTATTTTACTGTTTCAATTGTAACTTTATAAGTGTTGTGGAATCCACGATATTCAATGCAAATCAATGCGGCCACGCCGACAAATTGGCGCCCGCTTCTACATGTATGTTTACTAAAATGAAAATTTGCTCGCACTAAGTAAACGAGAAATACTCGGCACATCATGGAAATTTTTATCATTAAAGATTGTGCCTTTTACTTCCAAAGATACATAATAGCGGGAAAAGCGTCACCTACTCCGAACGGCAGTGTTACAATCAATGACAAGCGCAGAGTTCGGGAAGCGAACTGATCGGCCCGTACAGCTGGCGACGCCGGGTAGCGATCGGCAAATTTTAATATACATGTAACTGGCATGTTTGAAGACGCTGAAAGCCATGAACGTTATGTTTTCGATTTAAAACATAAAACTTAACACCATTCGTATGAATACGATTTTTGAGGCCTCGTAGATTTGAAAATTTGAAGACTATAATCTTAATTATGCACGCACTACGCAACAGAGTTCGGCAAATGCAGCATAGTCAAAGCGGAGTTTCATCGCGTTCATGTTGCTACAGGGAGTTTTACAATAGGCTATTAAAATCTTGCGAGAAGTTAAGACAGTGAAACTTACAGTTTTTAAAGCTTCTCGCGATACGAGTGTCTCGTCTCTCGATACGAGAATCGCGTCTCGCGATACGAGAATCTCGTCTCGCGAGACGAGAATCGCGTCTCGCGAGACGGTGGTAACTTACCTTTGAGCGGTACTGTACTTTATTTACTCATTTTTTTTTACAACTCTATTTTAAAAATACCTACACACATTTTATTAACAAAGTACTGATAATTTAAATAGTTAATATAATTTTGAGCCTGGAGCTAAATTAACGGTTGAGTTTTCTAGTTAGCCCCCAGCCATAGTTACAACTATGTTAATAGCCCAATTTCGATATATTAAAATTCAACTTGAAACAAAAGACATCACTACGAGGCTTAGGGGAACAAACCATATAAATCCCTACTATCATTCCCCTAAGCCTTGTAGTGATGTCTTTTGTTTCAAGTTGAATTTTAATATATCGAAATTGGGCTATTACAACCATGCTGCATATGGTTGTTCATTCGACTGCAAATCCAAAAATGCCCATTTCTACTTCCCAGGAAAACAACAAAAAACACACATCTTTGCATCAATTTTTTTTAATGAAAAAAATAATGCTGAATCCAAAAGTGTACATTTGCGACAAACTTCAAACCTGTTCCTCTGCATATACACTAAAAAAATTTTCCATCAATCTTTCAGCAGATTGAGCAATGTGTGGTTCCAGAAAATATCCATACCCCCCCCCCCCCCCCCCACGGAAGACAGTTGGAAATTCCGAGGGGTTGGGGGGGTTCACAAGAAGCTTCTTTTCCAGAGGGTGATGAATCATACGAAAAGCACGGCGCAATACTTACGTACGCTGTTTAAAAAAAAAAATCAGAGCTCCTGTCCATTGAGATGAAGTTAACATTATAAGCTTTAATGTTTCTGTTTTTGCTTTGAGTTTGCCAGCGCTGCAAGTTATCCCGGCGAAGAACGAAGTGTTTTTGAACAAAGCATCGTCAAAATGGCGGACGTGACAGGAAACTCGTCCCCGGACTCCCAGCGGTATCTTGTTTTCGTTGCGACGTATGAAAGTCCCTTCACTTCCGGTCACCGAATATTATTTTTCTTTGTGAATACTTGTGAATCAAAATCTCTTCCAATCTTTATTACTTATGAAAATGCAAAGACTATCTCCTAATAAATATATAAAATGATCAGCGCTTTGAAGCAAAGGAGTGAATTTCAGCTTTTCTTGCGGTTGCCTAGCACGTGATAAATTTCTTCCCCCGATCAAATTTCACGTTCGTCGTAAACATCATCAGACTGAACCGCAGAACGCAACAATTTTATTATTTCTAGCGGATAATTGCGAAGCAAACATCATTCAACGGCGCTTGTTCACAAACATTTGTGTCAAAATGTTTACTATTATTTATTTCTAGCGGATAACTGCGAAGCGAACATCATTAAACGGCGCTTGTTCACAAACATTCGCGTGTTTACTTTTTTTAAGCTACAAAATATATTTCTAGCGGCTAGAAGCGCACAAAATTCAACGGCGGCGCTTAAAAAGTCCGGGTAAGTTGCAAGCAGGAAACAGTCGATCGTGACTTTTCATTCTGTAATAGCAGATATAAAGTGAAAGCTTTTACTTTCGTTTAGCTTCGTTTATATTAAACGGATAACTCAAAAGATGAGACCGAAAAGATAACAAACGATTGAAAGTCATTTATCGGTTCGGGAAAGAAAGATACCTTTTAGGCTTTTATAAAGCTTTATCACAGGCGGAACATGAAACATGATACATTTTTTTCAGAAAACGTGAACTTGAACCACAACTAGTGATGGTAAAGATGTGAAAATTGTAGCGTACGATCTTTAAAATGAAGATAGAGTTTATACTGTTAAGTTTATTAATAACTTAAGCTTCATTCACGTAACCGAGTCTTCATTTTTAAGTACAAAACCTTTTGGAATTTCCGAGGGGAGGAGTGAGTCCATGTTTTAAAATACTGGAATTTCCTGGGGGGTGGGGGGGTCACCAAACACCCCCTGGAAGGGAAATTCCTGGGGGGTGGGGGGGGGGGTGAAAACCAAAGTGCCTTCCGTCGGGGGGGTATGGATATTTTCTGGAACCACACAATCACCATTCATTCAGAGCGGGCTTGAGACAAATGTGAATTTCACATTTAACTACCTCTTATAGAGACAATTTAAAATTTTGCAAATTAGTGTCTCTGTATATCTGTACAGAGCAAAAACTTCGCAGTTAATTAACTGCGAAATATTGCTTCTGTACATATATGCAGTGAGGAAGTTACATGTAACTGCAAAATTTTTATTTATATATATACCCCATTCAGAGCTACATGTACATGTATTCTTGCAAACTTATAACTCATCCTCATGCACGACCTTTGTCACCTTAGCAATGCATTATAAACCTAGGCTTAAAAGTTTTATTAAACGGTATTTTACTGAGTTTAATTAAACCTAAGAGTATACAGTCTTTAATGGTCATTTTTTTTTTCAGTTGGTAAATGTCAAATAAAACTTTGTGCCCAGCACTTTATAAGCAAATAACTAAAGTTTTAATATTTAATACATACAATGATACAGAACGAATGTGCTGGATCTTTATTTGATCAAAAAACGCATGTGTATGATCAATCACAAGACATGCAGGATTTTGTTCACTATATTAATTTATAGTATATAAAGCTTAAGCTTAATTAGTTGGTAAATGTATTTAAAATAACACTAACAGTATGTTGTACCCAGCATGTTAGTTCTCACCTGTTTAAAAGTTGGGGCCACACAACATGCAGGATTTTGTCAAAATATCTTCAATTATTTGGGAATTCTGAAACAATTACACTTGTTGGCACTAATCCCATGGGAAAACTACATGTAATTTAAAATTGAAATTGTGAATTATGTTGCCCAGGTCATTTTTTTTTCAAGCAAACAATTGTTTATATACATGTAATTCCCCTTGACATCTATCCCAAAGTGAGAGAAATAGCAACAAAATAGCTTCAATTATTCGGGAATTTGCATTGGAAACCGTTATACTTGTTGGCACTTCCCCTAGGGAAACTGATTAAAAATTGAAATTGTGAATTATATTGTTCCAATGATTTTTTCAAGCAAACAATAGTCTGTATAATTCCCCTTTCAGGGTTGCCACTCATTAGAACATAAAAAATTCCCTGAATTTTCCCTGACCTCAAAACAATTTTCACTGACTTTGCATTGGACAAATTATCAAATAGACCACATCCACTATTACATTTGCTTCAGCTTCTTTTGCAGACCATCAATATTCTTCTCTTCATTTTTGATCTCTTTACGTTTTTCACGGGATTTTGAACGCATTACATTTGACTTCACCAAACTGAAAACAAAATTCCCTAACTTTTCACTGACTTTGACAAGAACTAAGACTTTCCCTGACCTTTTGGAGGGGGACATTGGTGATTTGCGGTGTTGCGGCGTTACTCATTTTTTTATGCGGTGTTGCGGTGAATAAAATCGCAGCTTGCGGTGTTGTGGTGATCTCAAACCCTACGGTGTGCGATGTTTGCGCTTTAAAGTCTGCGGTGTTCGGTGGAACGAAATTATCTGCGGTGTTGCCGTTTCCTGTTTGACCCTTGTCAAAACTAAATTTAGCCTCTATATGTTATTTATTCCGTACTTATTTATGAAAAGCATGTACCATTATGTTTAATTTGTAACAAAAAGCAGTCCAATACTGTCTAGTTAATCTTCAATACGCTGCCGGTCGCCAATCCTAAGCCTTTTTCATTTATTAGTAACTTGACAAAAATATATATTGCGGTGATGGTGTTTCGTCGACCTTTCTTGCGGTGATGCGGTGTTCAGTAATTTTTTTTGCGGTGTTCAGAGCCCCCCAATGTCCCCCTCCTTTTGCAAATTCCCTGACTTTTCCCTGACCTTGAAAAATTTTTGTTTTTACCTGACTTTTCCCTGACTGTAGCAACCCTGCCTTTACAGATATCCTAAAGTGAGAGAACAGAGCAAATTAAAATCCCAAGGTAGCTGACCAATAGATGCTCAACAATGTCACTGATTACTGTGTTCATTAAATTATTCTGTTGAGAAATCAATTTATTTGTATGCCAAAACAACTCTGACCAAGATTTATTACTTCACTGTGACCACCTGATTTCCATCTTATCAGGGGTGATGGGTGTACATCCCCGGGGGGGTACCCCCTTATATACACTATATAGGTACAGTGTAACTATGTGCCACCCGGTAGGGTAGGGTTTTTGAGGTGTTCAGTCCTTAAGTAGGGTATCCTTTTTGGTATTTTTGGTATTGTTATCCTTATATATTCGTTAGATAGAGTCACTAAATTGTAGTATCCACTCCAACGCGCAAAACGAAAAAGATATGGTCTGTTAAAACTGTACTACACGCCTGAATTGGGCCTTAAAAAGGGTATCAAATCTTGATTTTCTATATATACCCTTAAATAGGGTCAGGGTTTGAGAACCTTGGTGGCCCACACCTATCCTAAATTGTTGGGAGTACCCCCCTCCCCCCCCCCGGGGTGTACATGTACATGTACTTGATCTTAAATTAGGGACCCTATGAATGTTGTTTCATTACTGTACATAAATAAAACATACCTTTTACAGAAGTTATTTCTCAGGTGTGTGCGCCCTGACTAATGATTGCAAAGTGTTTGTAAGATGCTGTGAGTTGATTCGTTTGATCTCTTGAGTGCATCCTCAATGTAGAGGTCTTGTGAACCTTGACATTGATCAGTACTTTTCTCAAAAAATATTGCTATGTCATAAATCTTTGAAATACTCAAAGAATTATTGTATTTTTACTATTTTTTTGTTGACAAATAAACCATTGTCGTAGAGCTTGAGGTGTGGGATCAAGAGAGTCAGTGTTTTTGGACATTTGATAGCTACAGGCCTAATACCTTATTACATGAAATTTTTTGCAATACATTAACTTTGCAATAATTATTTTAAAGGTTGCATACATGTAATTCACAACACTTTAATTTTGCAAACATTTTATATTGTAACTCACTTTAATTTTGCAAAATTTCATAAAAAAATTCTTGATTTTAGGTAAATTATAATATATTACATGATGTTACCTGTCAACAGATTACTGTACAGCTGTACATGTCTTTATTATACCACCAACAGTAACAAGCCAAAATAATAAATACAGTTTCTGTAGAAGTCATTATTTTTTTAAGTTGTATTGAATAATCAGCAACAGGAAAAAAACAAACCATCCAAAAACAATAATTTATATGCACTGCCTTATAATAGAGGTCCCAAAGTCTACGCAACTATGAAAGACGCATGTTTTCAACAATCACAAGGAGGCCTAGAAATTCCGATTGAAGTAATAGCTAGAGTGGATAATGTCCTTTAATAATGTTGCAGTTGTTGAGAAGTTCAAAATTTGATTCCTCTTGAAAAAAATATGACTTTTTTTCCACTGGAATACTTAAGCTTTGGTTTACGGTAATTATAAGCTTAATGTTTGATAAGTTAGAGGTATCATGGATCATGATGCGTTTAACAATCTGCATGTAAGGCCATGGAGATGTATGTTGGATGCAATGAGCTTTTAATTGGTTTGTTGTAACTGTTTGGTTTTTCATGTGTTATTAAGTTTGTTATTAGTTTGTCTTACATGTATTTAACTTAAATTGTGATTGTTATTTCGCTCCCATTGTTTATGTGATTGAACACTTGCAATACTCTAAAATTGGTGATAAAAAGGTCAAGATTTGTACACCTGTATGCACATAATCTGCATATTTTTCCTGGAATACACTTAAAATGAAAAAAGACGTTCATTTATAAGTGGCTGTATCTGTTCAGTTCTTGGAGAAACACAGCAAATTTGAGCTAATTTCATCAGACCATTTTTCATGCATTTTCAATTTTCTTTAGTGGTACATGTTTATTTTTTTTGCCCGATAGTTACCGGTATTCAAGATGGTTAATATATAGAGACTATATATATAATGGACTTATAACCAAAACAGCTGTACTGACTTGTTAAGTAATGAGGAAAAAATAAACTTGTGGTTGTACGTGTGACAGTGCTTTTAAAGTTAATACTGACATCATTCAAGCAGTTTTGAAGAAACCTATCAGACTATCAAAGTTTGCTATATAATATAATAATTTATTGTTAAATCTTACATATGTACATGTATAGATGATGAACCTCAGATCCAACTTGGAAAATGTTGTAGCTTCTGCATGCACGCACTACATGTACATGCAGTTTATTATGATCTGAGTGCACTTTGTTGAATTTTTCTGCACCTATAAACTATTACTAATGCTCACAAAATCAACTGACTGAAGTTAATACTTTGTTAGATTTAAAGATAAGCCTCATCATGGGTACCTACATATACATATACACTCTACATTCAAGCTAATAGAGTTTGTCACTTTTTTCTTAAATCATGAAAGTTGTAAACAATAATTGTCATTGGTTCAGTTATTAATAGTGACCTGAAAACCTCTTTCAGATATTCAATTTTATTGGTCTTAACAACCTGTTGCTGGTATTAATAAAAGTGCCCCTGTTATCAAATTTTTGATTTTCATTTTTTTTACATTTTCGTGTACAATTAGACTTTCTTACTCATCTTGCCAAATTTCAATTCATTACGAACATCGGAGGTCTTTTTATTTTAACATTTATTTCCGAGAATTTACGGCGGCTATTAATCAACCTTGTTCCAAGGCTTAATTGGCTGCGAATGGGAGAAAGTGACGTCAAAGACTCAAACATACCTCACGGGTTGAAATTAATAATTAACAATCAGCATAGAAAATTGCATGAAGAACAAGTCCTAAGTTTTTGTTGCTTTTCGCGTTATTTTCAATACTCATTGTTATTATAACTTCAGCTGTACATACTTAGTCAATACCAGGAAATATAAAAGTACAGTGGAACCCCGATTTAACGTACCCCGATTTAACGAAGTCCCCCGATTTAACATACAAATGTTTTCGGCCCGGCCAGAGTCACAGTAAAATGTATGAACCCCGATTTGAGGTAATCCCCGATATAACGAACAAAATCTGGAGGACCGAACGTAAAAACTACCCCGATATAAGGAATAAAATGTCATCACGCCACAGAAGACGAATCCGGCAAGAGATGAAACCGATAATATTTTGTTTATTCTCTAAGAACATTGTCAGCAGCTATCCATTATGTACAGTGGACAGTACATTAATAAATCACGAGTGCTTTAAGTTATGTGTACACTGTCTGTGCAATACCGATCAGACGGGGAAGTGTTGGACTGTGAAGCAGAACGGTAAATTTTAATTATTACCTATACCCCGATCTAACAAAGTTTTAGGTCATTTTTTCCACAAATTCGTTATATCAGGGTTCTCGATTTAACGAAACCCCGATCTAACGAACTGCTTTTTCCGGTCTCCTGTGCTTTGTTAAATTGGGGTTCCACTGTATGAAGTTAAACTGAAATTTCCAAAGGGATACTTTTTTGTTATTATTATTATTATTATTATAAAATTCATTAATAGTTCATAAAGAAAATACAAAAGAAATAAAAAGTTTAATGAAGGTGTGAAAATCCTGATACAGAACAGCTACATGTATACTGCACACAGGGAGCAGAGGAGCCAAATTTGACCTTTACGCGTTCGATCTTCGATCTGTTGTTTACGAGTCTGTTTTTCGCCCCAGCGGAACCCCAAGCGTAATCGGAGCTTTCCGTTGGGTAACCGCAAATTGCTGACTGTGGGCGCCACAAAATCGTTACGCAGCAAGAAGAGAGACAAGGGAGGAAACAGATTTGAGCCTAATTTTTGATCCCCGATTACTCGCTTTTGATTCAATAAAAAGTTCTGATTTTTCGCATGTAGCTTTATATGGACAGTCTCTGGACAGCTTTTCAACAATTTCGATGAACAGATCCATTAAACGCTCTTTTTGGTGATCGCTCTTTATGGCGTTCAAAGTTGACTTTCGTAGGATGTGGACCACAACATACTGGTGACGGAAATACGTCATACGAGAGGTGTGCTCCACTCCACTGCAGTGGAGCACCGAAATAACGATAACTCGCCGAAATCGCGCTAAATCGCCCTGAGGAGCAAGCAAACAACAAAGAATACAACACAGCAACAGGGTAAGTCAATTTTATTCACGTAAGATTCGAATTTTTAAGTTTTGAAGCAAAACCGTTGCGTTCCCACACAAACCTTTATAAATCGAATCTTTGTAACACAATACCGCTCATAAAGCAAGGGTCACGTCCCGGTTATCTAATAGTGAGCTTGGGCCGCCTGTGATCGACTTTGCGGAGCTATATCTCCACTATTTTAAAAGATATCGCTTTTAAACTCGGCCACTTTGCTAATTTTGAGATGCTTTTTCCAGCAGTGTCGATGGATTTTTGCTGTCAGGCCAATATAAAAATTTGGAAAAACCGTGACAAGGTCTATTTTGAACGGTTGGCATAACTTCCGTTTTATTGACGGCATGTCACTTTTGGAGTTTTTACTTCCGTCACCAGTTTGTTGCGGTCCACATCTAATGAATCACGTGGTACTATGTTTCCTCCTTTGTCTCTTTTTCTTCTCGGCACTTCGTGCCTCGCTCGGAAAGCTTACGCTTTCCGGAAAGCGCCGATTACGCTTGGGGTCCCGCTGGGGAAAAAACTCGAAAACAACAGATCGAATAACGCAAGACACAACGCGCGTTTTAAGCTCAAAGATCGAACGCGTATTAGGTCAAATTTGTCTCCTCTGCTCCCTGTGTACTGCATCACTGTTACAGAATACTAATAGGAATGCTAATAAGCTTCATCACTATTGTTCTTATAACCCCCATCCCCTTCCCCCCCTTCTTCTCTCCCCCTCCTTTTCCCCACTCTTCCTCCCTCCTTCTCCTTCTCCTCCTCCTTTCTCCCCTCCCCTGCCTCTCCCTACTTCCCCCCAACCTTTTTGCCCCCCTCCTCCCCCTCCTCCTGCCCCCTCCTTCTCCTCCCTCCTTCCCTGCCTTCTCCTTCCCCCCCTCCTTCTCTGCCCTTCTTCTTCACCCACTCTAAGGAATAAGAAATAGATAAAATAAATGTGAGCAGCAGAACTGTATAGATATTTACATTGGTGAGCTATTGTAAATATACGTACATTTGTGCTGCTTATAAAAGAAAAATAACTATGATTTAGATTACATACAGTATAGCTGTTCTGTGTCAGGATTTACAAACCCCCCTATAAGTTTTCATTTCTTTTGTATATACAATACATACGGTACATGTATATAACACCATAGCACCATCAAACAGAAATTTACCAAAATGTACAGTAAACCATTCAAAACCTGTTAAGACTATACTTTCTTGACGACTATCAATATTACTATTAGACAGCATGCAGTGCAGGATGGGAAGTATGGATCAAAGATCGGGGCTCAAGGACAACGGATCAAGGATTTTGAAAAAAAAGTCAATGAAAAATAAGAGAAAGTTAAAATGTCTAAGATCACACAAAAATTAGAAAAAAATGAAAAAAGAAAACAAATAAATTGAATCTTTCTGTATAAAATAAAGTAAAATGAAATATAAATTATTTTATAAAATACTCAAGGAAATGCGCATGCTATGATTAGTCAAGCCACGTTAATTATAACTTGATAAAGCACAAATTCTTGCCCCCTTGTGGTCATTAAAGAAATAAAACAACTTGTTCCTTGTGCATTGTTCAGTTATATAAGCCCTGGGAATTTTTTAAAACACTTGAGAAGTGTGAGTGAGAAGCACACTTCGTTTGTGCTCTTAATAAATCCCGTGTGTTCTTAATAATTCCTGTGCACTTGTATAACTCAATAATGCACTCAGCGCATTTTTTAAGTTTTAATAATGACCTTGCGAGATCTTGTGACAAAAGTAAGTCCAGTTGTAAACAGTCAATGTCTTAAATACTTTTATGTCCTCTGTTCAACCTGTTTATACTCCAGTTGTCAGCTCAAGGAGTTTGGGGGTGTGTTTTACTCAACGTAGATTTGATTTGATTGGCATTTTAATTGATACTAGCAAACTGTTAGGAAAACTTCATAAAAGCCTATAAAATGCTGGCTGGGTTTTCTCTAAAATTTTCACTCGGCTCCCCTCCCCCCTTATTCACTCCCCCACCCCTCTCCCCCACAGTGAAGTCTGGATCACTGCTAAAATATAAACTGTAAACAAGAAATTAATTCACAAAAAATAATATGATTCATGAATGATGTTTAATTTAAAAGTCATATGTATGAAAACAATTGCATTATTTGCACAATCCTTGATTAATTATTAATATTTTTATTTAATATTTAGTTTTCTCTTTTTCTTTTTTTGGAATATACGATATATTTTTAATGGAATGAATTTTCTTAATCGAAATTAAGTGTCTTTTTTTTAATCGAAAGGAATAATGTAAATAGTGTTTTGACTGAATAGTTTTTTTTAAGTGAAATTAATTGTAAAATAAGATTTTTTAGTAAGCTTTGTTATCAATAAAAGATTTGGTTTTCTCTTATTTATATTTCCTTATTTGTGATCCTTAAATCTTGATTCCCGTTCCTGATCCAGGATCCATATTTTCCAGGAAACTCAGTGCAGTGCAGTTGAAGCTATTGCTATGATGTTTCCTAGCTTGTGTCTGAAAAGCTGGGTTTGTTTAATACCACATGTGACAGTATATTACACTGTATATATAGTACTGTCACACATTTTCTCTATTTTCACCTCATAACAATGAAGTCAGCATTTTAGTTACATGTATAATAATGATCTTAAGGTAGCTCACCTGGATTTTTTGGGGGCAATAACCCCCAAGTTTGAGCATTAACTACAACATCATTAAGGGAGCTTGTACCTCCTATAATCGCCTCCATTGTGGCAAAGTTGGAACAATGACAAGAGCGTTTTTGACGTTTTTGGGGATACACTTTTGGGGATTATAAATACAGTGAAAAACATACTATCGACATAATTGGCTAATATCTAAAGAAAACGATGTGCTTCAGAGATGCAGTTTCATTGCATAGTAGTTTTATTCCATCTGAGATTGTGTGTGAAAAAGTGAAAGGGGTTGCTTTGACCATTGCAAGAAAGAAGGATTTGCCATTTCTGTATGTAATTTGGTCTACGCCTACAAATGTGATGGTAATTTGGAAACCGCTTGATAATTTTTTTTTAATTTGTCAATCTCGAGATTAATCATCAATTAATCTGGCCTGCAAGTTTCAAATATTATAGGGCCTCCAATGTACCAATTTTTTCCTGCAGATTATTTTTGTTTGCATCTCATTGAATAAGAATAGTGCCTATTGTTATTTGCCTCGTTTTACAAAGTGCATCGACACGTGTAAATGAATGGGCCGGGTATTCTGGAATCACTCTGATTTGTGTTTACATAAATTATATTGTGATTTGTGATATTGTGATTTGTTTCTGATCAGATCAGTTGTCTTGCAACACCCCTTCAAAAGGTTAGGTACAGTTGTACAGATGTTGGGCTATTAGTGCCAAAACCTCCACTGTATGTATTGTATGTATCATAAGGAAAATACAAAAGAAATGAAAGTTAAATGAAGGTTTAAAAAGCCCGATAAAGAACAGCTACAGTGTATATGATGTCATAAAAATTCAAAAATCTGAAGTACACATCCTACAAAGCTGTTTCTAAGCATGCTATGTGGATACCAGTGTTACAATCCTTCCCAAAAATGTTTCGGGTTTTAGCTATGTTCTGCTTCCAGTTCATAAAGGTTTTAATATGATGTGTCATAATGCAATTCATCACGCTATTTTACATAACCTGTGAAAATAAACAAAATTAATTGATCCAGTTGAAAGTTATTTTTTAATTATAGATGCTTATAAGCCAATTTAATGAAACTTATTGTGAATACAATATTTTGTGATGAGATTTTCGGGGAATTTGTGGCTGCCATGTTGGTGTCATATCCTCAGTGGGGCACCAAGATGGCCGCTCCATACATTTCTTACTAAAAATGTATAACACTTGTTCACCTATAACTCTTAAACATTTTGGAATTGAAAACTGTTGTTTAATGCTCAATCTGAATTTTGACATGACGTAAGTAAAAACACTCTGTACTGTATCACCGTTACAGAATACTAATAGGAAAGCAAATAAACTTCATCACTATTGTTCTTATAACCCCCCATCCCCTTCTCCCCTTCTTCTCCCCCCCCCCCCCCCCTCCTTCTCCCCCGCCTCCTCTGCCCTTCTCCATCACCTAGTACTCTAAGGAATAAGTAATAGGTAAAATAAATGTGAGCAGCAGAACTGTATAGATAATTATTTACAATGGTGAGCTATTGTGAATATCCATACAGTTCTGCTGCTTATAAAAATAAATTTATGATTTAGATTATATACAGTATAGCTGTTCCGTGTCAGGATTTACAAACCTCCATTAAGTTTTCATTTCTTTTGTATAATACAGTCCATAAGATAAAATGGCACCATAGCACCATCAAACGAACATAAAATTACCAAAATGTACAGTAAACCATTCAAAACCTGTCAAGACTATATTTTTCTTGATGACTATAAACCATTATTAGACAGCATGCAGTGCAGGGTTTCATTGAATGTATGGATCAAAGATCAGGGCTCAAGGATCACAGATCAAGGATATTTTTGAAAAAAATAGTCAAAATTAAAAAAGTCTAGATAATAGCAATCAAGTAATAATGTCTTTTAAAATCAAGTCAGCTGTTGTTATTTTGAAAAATAATTATAGTCAAAATTAAAATAAGAGAAAGTTAAATATCAAAGACCACACAAAAGGCAAAAAATGAAAAAAAAAAGAATAAATTGAATTTTTCTGTATAAAATAAAGTAAAATTACATCTAAATTATTTTATAAAATACTCAAGGAAATGCACACACTATGATTGGCCAAACCGAGTTCACTATAACTTGATAAAGCACGCATGAATTCTTGTCAGTGGCAGATAGGTCAGCTTTGCGTGGTCGCGCGGGAGTTTGAAATACAGCTTTGGGCAGCTCAAAGTGAGTTCTTGCGGCTGGGTGAAATTCAGCAAGGCGGGCAAAGACTATGAGCCAGCAGCGAAGAACCGGGAGTGCTTCCTCAAGGAGGTCTGTAAGGATAAGGGAGATGGCGCGAATCTAAGTGGCTGACTATTGGTGATAAAAATGAAGCAATTTTGAAGGAAGGAACTTTGGGATTTATTTTCCTTGAGCAGGATTTAGTGGTACGGGCCCAAACTTGGCCATGTGAAGTGAAAAATCAGCATAAAATAGAGAAATTCAGGTAAACCTTAGGATTCATTTTTTTGAGTGGGATTCAGCAGGCAGGAGACATGCAGATTTTTTTGCATTTGTTATTTCTCAAAAGCGACGGAAAAAAACAACAGAAAAAAATCGGAACAATGTTTTGCAACTAATATGTAGTTCACATGCCAAAAATGGACAAATCTGAGTGAGAAAAATATAAAACGACCTCAAAAGCAACATAGGTTGGTTATGCCCCTAGCCCTTCAATTAGGATGACCATAAGAGTATACGGCACTGGACATTTCTATAATATATATTATAGATTTATACATGTAACATGCCCTTATTTTTGTAGTAAGTAACAATTACAGACTTAATGGCAGTATTACTCAATTCTAAGTATGATTATCACCTCAGGCATAGGTACTCTGTGTGTTATTGTGAGGCCTGGGGTCAATTCAATAAAACTCTTACAAGTGTAATTTACAAGTGTAGCCAACTGTTTCAGAGGTTGAAAACAATAACTGCACTTGTAAAAGTTTTATTGAAATGACCCCTGGAGTAAAACTAGTTTAATGGGCTGACTTCCATATTGACACAATGTTTCCAGGGGCGTGGCGAGCCTATAGGCCCGTAGGCCCAGGTCTACAAAGTTTTTAGTCCACCTGTCTTATTTAATGCATGAGAGAAAATCATTTCCTAAAATTCTTTACGTGTGTAGTAAAAAAGAAAACGCAATTTATTAACGTACTGTACATGTATGATCTCAGGATGAGATCACAGAATTCGCGAAGTGAAGCAAGGGAAAATTCCTGAGCCTGTAGGGAGCGGAAAGAAGAGAGACCCAGGGAATGAGGTCGACAATCTTACAGCAGTTGCATATACTGGGCAATGCTTTGTCTAACACAATTTCTGTTGTCTTAGTTTAATGAGCTTTTGGCAGTGGAAATTTTTCTTTTTTGTGTAAATCAAGGCTCTTTCATTTGAAATGTACGTTCGATATGTCTGCAGCATTACGATTACTGAAATATAGAACATTTTGGTTTTCTGATTGAGCATTAAGGAGGCTCGTGCCCATTTCTCAAGTCCACACCCTTTCAATTTTAATGGGCCATATCTTTTGTTATAGTGCATAAAAAGACAAGCCACTTTGCATGCAAACACACAATACATTGAACTTTATGGGAGTATAGGATTTGTTTACATCGGTGCTTCCATGGCAACAGAATGGTGATCCTCTGAAATTCACAAGTTGCGGAGTTTCTCTAGATCAAGAGAAATTTTTGTAAAACCCGCTAGTGGACTAATTGATTAGACCATGGGCTTCAACTGGACAAAATTTGAAAGAAATGTATGAGAGCGTTTTCGAAATTTTTAGGGATGAAGTTTTGGGATTATAAATACAGTGAAAAACATACTATCGACATAATTGGCTAATATCTAAAGAAAATGATGCGCGATGGGGATGCAGTTTCATCTCATAGTAGTTTGATTCCATTTGAAATGGTGTGTAAAAAATTAAGGGGCTTGCTTTGGCCGATTGCGAGAAAGAAGGTTTGATTAGCGTGCGTTCAGCTGCTCTTGTTGCCATTTTTGTATGTAATTTGGTCTACGCCTACAAATGTGGTGATAATTTGGAAACCGCGAGATAAATTATTTTAAAAATTTGACAATCTCGAGATTGGTCATCAATTTATATGGCCTGCAAGTTTCAAGGACATTGAAGACATGCAAGGCAATAAAATAGGGCCTCCAATGAACCAGATTTTTCCCGCAGATTTTGTGTTTACAAGTGAGTGTCCTCATTATTCACGAGTATTGTTTTCGAGTTTCATATGCACGTGCAAAACATTAGCAAAAAATTTATTTGCATCGGAACAGAACGCTCGATTGCTTTCCGAAGAATTTTCCGAAATATGCTAATAGCTGGCTTGAGAATTGTAACCTATTCTGCACCGCATCCATTGTCACATCGCATTGAGATTGGGGAATAAATTCGGCGACCTGACAATGGTCACAGTGCAATTCAGATTGGGAGGGTGGGAGGGCGCTTGACATACCCGTCCCTGTCCTACTGCCGTCCTAGGTCCGATGATGTTTGTCACATCGCTCCATTACAACACTCCCTCCGCTTCTGTAGTTGAGCAGCAATGGGGTAATTTATTCATGGTGGTAGATTTTATAGCGTTGTTCGTAATATATGCAGTGCGAATAGTAACCTATTCTGCACCGCATCCATTGTCACATCGCATTGAGATTGGGGAATAAATTCGGCTCCTGGCCTATATAGTCTTGTTACTATTATAAACTACAACCAACCGATGGCTTCCTCTCCCATACCTAAAGATATTCCGCCAAGGGAGCCATCGGTTGCAGCTCGGGCCAAATATAATCCCCTAGCGTCCTCCCAGGCTATTCCGCGGTATAAGCCCAGACGCCAATTCCCCCTTACTCCTCACAAAATCCCCCAAACCTAAATCGTGACTCACTCGTTAATTTAACCGTTACTGTAACAAGCCGCATCTTCCCGTCCCCTTTATGTCCTTGGGCTTGCACCGGTGGAAAGGCGCAGACGAAACGTTTGAGTTCGTTGATATCCTGCCAGGCATTGACCGGCCCCTCGTGAGACCCTGAAGCGAGCCTCGCCGACGCTCCGGCGGGATTCAGGACCTTTGCCAGTTGCATATAGTAAAGCGCCGTGTGTCTGTTTGACCAGCCTACATGGTCCATGATTTCGGCGAGATCCGATCCAGTCAATGCGAGGGTGATTGCGCACCCCGCCCTGAAACCATGCAACGTTTCCCCGTCATCAGCTTTCATGTCCGTTAGGTAGACTTTTAAGCGCGCCTCAGCTGCGGACGAGGATAGGGGCCCATCTCGGACGCCAAGGTCAGGCGTGATAGGACGGAAGAGGTAGCCCCGCGTAAGGTCAATGCGTATCTCCCTAGCTATCTCCAGATAGCGCTCAATCCCCCTTATCGGACATATCTCCTTCTGTGGGTTCCGTCTGACTCCAAAAACGTTTTGATCGCCATCTCGAAGAGTCTTGCCCCAAATGTGATTGAATAAGAAGCCATCATTATTCGGGAACCGCAAAATTTCTGGGACCTTCACTTGCCCCAGATCTCCCGGTCTGTCCCCGCTAAAAAAATGCCAGCTTGAAGTAAGCTTGATCGCGGGCTAGGACAAAGCGATCAATGACCCTCGCCCTGTCTGTCTCTTGTAGCTTCGTTTCCAAATACACAGACAGTTGTGCCAGTTTATCTACAAAAAATGGCGTCGCCTGCTTGGGGGTTATCCGTGCCTGCAGTTGTTCAGCGGAGACTAATTTCAAGTAATCTTTAACTGATTTGTCAGCCGCCGGATTACCTAAACATAAACGTTTGTCCCAATCCCCATCTCTTCCCATCGCGTGGAATATCGCCCTTAGTTTTCCTATATAGGAGTCCACCGTTTTGTAAGAAAGATGTGTCGGGCACCCACAGTGAAACCTCCCTCTTTTCCCCAGAAATTCACAAGCGTTGCGGTGCACCTGGGTCTTCCCATCCTTGTCTTTGTAGACAAGAAAGCGACATATATCCCGGGGTGTTACGGTTTCCAAGGTAACGTAGCCTGGGAGCGCCGACAGAAAAGCCTCTAATTCCTGTTTCAAAGAGTCCTTTTGCTTAGTATAACTCGTCGCACGGTCAAAATTCCATAATTGCTGCAACCTCTGTTCAATTCGTTCGAGATTTATATCCTTCTTCTTCGCCGCGCTAGGGAACCGAACTCGTCTATTGTAGCCACATCGCTGGCAATAACGAAAATCCTGATCATTGGCATGAGCGCATACTGGGCACCTAACGGAAGGGGTAAACAACTTGGCTATTATCGGTAGATCCTATGACACAAACAAAGAAACGGTTATCACGATTATATCAGGTTTTATTAGTAAGTAATTCAGTTCTGAGCACCTCCTATTCTATACGACATAGAAAATCATGTTTCTCGTATCGCCCGATGTCTCATAATCATTATATTACAGTTCTCTAAAATACCACGCGGAAGGCCCAAATGTCCCCTCGGGCCGACGTTCCAGGGAGCCAACCCTCCTTTGAGGGGTAGAGTAAAGTAGCTGCGTCGCTACGCCTCACAAGCCGGCTTCTCCTCTGTGCAGATCCCTCTAACAAAGGCCACCAGAATTGTCTGGGGTAGCTATCAATCACCACCATCGTGCAGGGCTGCCCACAGGACCTGAGATACCTCCAAACCGGGCCTACCAGTTCACTCGGGGGAAACACGTACGGGTTCTGCATCACCGACGGAAACCGCGTAAGATCTTGTGCAAACACATTAACACCCAATGATCCTGGAGAAGGGTATGGCGTGAAGTGTGGCAAAGGCGTGCCTGTCTTGTCAGTCATGGCATTGGAATCTAGGGCCATGAGATCGCAGGAGTGGCCATCGGGACCTCCAAATTGCTGTTGTACCATGCGCCATACCCGGGGAGCTAGTTTCAAATCAAGGTGCGATAATCTTCGCGAGGGGGAGTCAGCTGGATTCAAATGGGTGGAAACATACGACAAACGCAGTAATATATTCAGTTCTGTTGTAGTAAAGAACAGTTTTTTAATTGCCTTGTTTAATGAAAGACTGCGACCCCCTTGGTGATTCCAAACATGTACTACGGCTTGGTTGTCAACCATTATGTCAACTCGCGCATTAGTTACATGATTAGTAAATGCGCGCAGCACATGGTCAACTGCTAGGGCCTCCTTAGTCGAGGTATCCAGACCCACCTCCTCTTCTGTCCAATAGTCAGACGCTTCTTGTGTAAACGGTGATAGGATGACCCCACCCCAACCAGACTGAGAGGCATCTGATGCGAGCTTCACTTGTAAATGCCTCTCCTCTCGCCACCCTATGGGTTGATCCCACTGTTCAAGGAATAACCAGTGCGCAATCTCCTCCCGGAGTGCGCCTTGAACGTGCACTGGTTTCATTTTACGCAGACCAATCGAAATTGCCGCATTCATTTCCCTTGTGAACAGCCTTGCTCCGGGCACCACCAGTGAAAACGAGACGCATTTTCCCGTTATCCGCTGCAGAGTCTTAACCAGGACCCAGCGACTTGCCAAAATAGCTTTTATCAATTCAACAAACTTCCTCTGTTTGTCTGCCTTCAAATGGAATACTTCTCTACTAGAGTCCACGAGAAAACCCAGGTATGAGACGATCTTTTGGGGAATCAACGTGGACTTTGCCAGACCTAAAAAATAGCCTAGCCGAACCAGATAAAAGGCCACTAGAAAGATTGCTGACTTGGCCGCGGCGAAATGCCTCTGTTCAGAACTTTCCAGGCCCGCGTACGCGCCACCGTCTAATGGTACTTGGAGCTCACCATTATGCCGGTCGTCAATATAAAGGGAACATGGTATTCCGAGGGACCGAAAGTAGTTAGACGCCATTAAGCCCGTGGAATGATAAATATAAGGAGAAATTTTCCACCCAAATGGAAGTGTGTTATAAACAAAATACCATCCGCCCCACTGAATGCCAAAATAAGTGCGACTATCTTCAGTTAGGAGGAGATGATCGTAGCCGGATTTGTCGTCCAGCACAGTCTGGAAGGAGTCCTTCGGAACGTACCGGGGCAGATCCGTGATTTTATCCAAAGAGAAAGGTTTGTCTTGCATCCACAAATTCAAGTATCGCGCGTCCTGACACAGTCGAGGCTTTGTGGGCTCGACGGTCAGCGGTAGCACGATATGCGGGGCCTCTGTTTGCCCAACTTTCCCCAGTAACGATATGGCCCCAGTCTTTAGACGAGCCAGGAGAGTTTTCCGAATAAACTCACCAAACGATTTGCACGAGACATTATTGCGAAATGACCTACTAGGTGGGCAGTCCGAATCATAGTTCTCTCCTTTGAAAGTTCCTTTAAAGTGTTGAAAAAAGGAGAAAATCGATACCTTTCTCTCGACCCATTCTAATACCTCGACACGGTTTTCGATCGGCGCTGTTGCAGCAATATTCGCCCATTGTGCCGCATGTTCGTGTAATTCGCCCGCGACAAAGCTATTGGGGTCTCTGAAGACCAATTGGTCCACTTCTCCTATTAGTTCCCCTTTTCCCACTAAAAGGGCCGTTTTCTCCAGCTCCCTTTTTACCACCGTCTCTCCACTGGTTGGCACGGGATCTCCCATGAAATTCACCCAACGTATGTCATTTCTCTTGGTTCCCTCGTTTATGACAACCATATCGAAATCCTTATCCTTTTCCCAACACCAGTATATTGCCTACAATAAACGATAGCAATAGAACGAAGATGAATAATTTAACGAGAAACAAAGAAGTCCCGTGCAAACCAGCGGAGAGACGGCAGTTCCGACCCAGTATGACCGGGAGGCTGTTTTGAAGCCAGTTTTCAAAACTCCCATCTCCCCGTGGCTGCGCAGAGCGTTATTATGTGAAGCTCATAAATTAATGAACAAAACCGAAATTATTTATTGCCATGACAACGTACCAGGCAATCTAGAGAGCTCCTCGAGCCTCTTTCCCCCTGATTCCCATGACAAGTAAAGCGTGGGGGTAAAATCATACAAAATACAACATATATCAGTTTGCACAATCACTGAGGGCTTCCTCCTTTATTAGATCCACACATGCTATTATCACACAGGAGTATTCAGTCGGTCCTAGATTATTTAATTCTCTTAAATATGTTACTGATTAACATGTTACATGATGTTAATTTGATGTTAATTTGATGTCAGTAGTCGACCACGACCACACTTAATTTATTGGTCGACCGCGACCATACTTAATTTATTGGTCGACCGCGACCCCAATTACATTCGGTCGACAGCGACCAGACTTTATTGGTCGACCGCGACCACACTTAATCCATTGGTCGACCGCGACCACACTTAATCTACTGGTCGACCGCGACCACACTTAATTTATTGGTCGACCGCGACCACACTCAATTTATTGGTCGACCGCGACCACACTTAATTTATTGGTCGACCGCGACCACCCTTACATTCAGTCGACAGCGACGACACTTAACGTATTAGTCGACCGCGACCACACTTAATTTATTAGTCGAGCACGACCACACTCAAGTTATTAGTCGACCGCGACAACACTTAATTTATCGATCGACCGCGACCACGCTTAATCATTGGTCGACCGCGACCACACTTAATTTATTGGTCGACCGCGACCACACTTAACTTATTGGTCGACCGCGACCACACTTAATTTATCGGAATAAATACTGAGTGGGCTAAACGCCTACTCGAATCTAAATGAAACCACAGGAATATAAATAAATACCACTACGCCGACCTTTAAAACTACTGAATACAACCTGGAGAATATTCCATAATTATAAATGTATTAACATAATGTATTGACGATAACGAACGAGGAGACAAAACTTATACGAGGATAAAGTTAACGAAACAACCGCGAAGGATAAGAATACAACATTTTAACTCTCCAAACAATGACTGAATGCAGCACAGCAAACCAGGACTAAACAAGCGCAGTGAAACGAGTTCTTCTCGGTCAGAAACACGAATTTTAACGACTATGTAAACAACTAACAGAATGAGAAAATGTAAATTCCACGTGTCTTAAATTACCTCTAGTTCGACGTTTCCCTCTCTTTCCCCTTCTACTCGTCCTGCAGGCTGAGGTTGCTCCTGTCGCTCAGCCGGAGGCGGCTGGTTTGGCGCTACTACCAGCGGCGCTGGTTCGGCTTGAGGTTCGACTGCCTGAGGATATTGCACATCTCGCGGTCGTTGCTCTGCGGCCATTTCAGAACCTTTCACTCGACGTATCTTCTTAAGTAGAACTGTGGTTATAATCTCGCGTACTGTTCAACGTCGTATACCGCTTCTGTAGTTGAGCAGCAATGGGGTAATTTATTCATGGTGGTAGATTTTATAGCGTTGTTCGTAATATATGCAGTGCGAATAGTAATAATATTACGCACTCGATTTTGCGCTATTACGCTGTAATGCAGCCATACCGAGGGTCTCTTTAAAATTGCAGGACAAGAAGAACATATCCCAATTTGGAAATTTATAAACGTAATGCAGAAACAGTGCTTCTTTAATATGTCACACGCAAGAACAGCGTGACCACTTTATATTTTAGCTGAGAATTCTGCTTTGTGCTATTTTATATCTAAGTAAAGAACAAATGCTACGTCGATTGCAACAAATAACCAGAGTGAGACAATCATAAATGTGTTATTTCTGCATCCGGCACTTGATGAAACGTGACGTTTCCGACGTTGTCTTCATCAGTACTGTTGTCATTGCTATTCGTAACGCAAGCCAGTTATTAGCATGTTTCGGAAAATTCTTCGGAAAGCAATCGAGCGTTCTGTTCGATGCAAATAATTTTTTTTGTAAAGTTTTGCACGTGCATATGAAACTTGAAAACAATACCCGTGAATAATGAGGACGCTCACTTGTAAACACAAACTCTGCGGGAAAAAAATTGGTACATTGGAGGCCCTATTTTATTGCTTTGTAAATCTTCAATGTCCTTGAAACTTGCAGGTCATATAAATTGATGACCAATCTCGAGATTATCAAATTTTTAAAAAAATTTATCTCGCGGTTTCCAAATTATCATCACATTTGTAGGCGTAGACCAAATTACATACAAAAATGGCAACAAGAGCAGCTGAACGCACGCTAATCAAATCCTTCTTTCTTGCAATCGGCCAAAGCAACCCCCTCACTTTTTCACACACCATTTCAAATGGAATCAAACTACTATGAGATGAAACTGCATCCCCATCGCGCATCATTTTCTTTAGATATTAGCCAATTATGTCGATAGTATGTTTTTCACTGTATTTATAATCCCCAAAACTTTATCCCTAATAATTTCGAAAACGCTCTCATACATTTCTTTCAAACTTTGTCCAGTTGAAGCCCATGGTCTAATCAATTAGTCCACTAGCGGGTTTTACAAAAATTTCTCTTGATCTAGAGAAACTCCGCAACTTGTGAATTTCAGAGGATCACCATTCTGTTGCCATGGAAGCACCGATGTAAACAAATCCTATACTCCCATAAAGTTCAATGTATTGTGCGTTTGCATGCAAAGTGGCTTGTCTTTTTATGCACTACAACAAAAGATATGGCCCATTAAAATTGAAAGGGTGTGGACTTGAGAAATGGGTACGAGCCTCCTTAAGGTAAACATTAGTTTCAATGCAGGAAATTGCCTCTTAGAGTAAAGTTACCCACTAATTGGAGTGCATGCATGCAGCTTCTAGTGTATGTATTATGATGTTTATTATGAAAGTACCTCAGTGGAGGTTAATTTATGTAATTAAAGCTTTGTGCACAAAACAAGAATTAAGAACCTTTTAGTAATACCTCTCAGAATTTCTGATACATGTGTGTTAATCGTAGCTGTCAGTTTTGTCCCTGTGTGACTTCAAATTTGTTGATTTGAATTGAATTCAAGATTTATTCTTAGGTACTTATTTAATGAAGTTTATTCTTTGTTAATTACAAACGAAAGCACCTGATGCCTCAACAACTAAGGCCTAGGGCAAACGTCGAACTTCACATGTGCCGAATCTAATGCAAATGAGCAAAATCTATTGTTCTTGCTCATTTGCATTAGATTCGGCACATGTGAAGTTCGACGTTTGCCCCAGGCCTAAGGTGCTTATTTAAATCACTTAAACTCTAGAGTGGCACTTACTTGAAGGGTGTAAAGGAAAGAAAACGAGAAGTGTATAATAGACAGTGACTTACAACTTTAGAATGGCACTTACTTGAAGGGTGTAAAGGAAAGAAAACGAGGAGTGTATAATAGACAGTGACTTACAACTCTAGAGTGGCACTTACTTGAAGGGTGTAAAGGAAAGAAAATGAGCGGCACGGTGGTGTAGTGGTTAGCGCGTCGGACTTTCAACCTGAAGGTCGGTGGTTCGAAGCCTGGTCGACTCTGCCGTCATGTTGTTTCCTTAGACAAGAAACTTTACTTTTTTAAACGAGAAGTGTATAATAGACAGTGACTTACAACTCTAGAGTGGCACTTACTTGAAGGGTGTAAAGGAAAGAAAACGAGGAGTGTATAATAGACAGCAACTTTAAGATTTGAAACTGGTACAGTGTTGTTGTTTTTTTTGTGGCATTTCTATAATATGCCACACCCTCAAAAGTGGCCCTGTATTTTGTAGTAAGTTCCCCATTAGCCTGTTCCAGGCTCCGAGATAGTGGGGAACGCGCGAAGTAAAAAAGGGAAAAATTGCGGAGGAACTGGTCGACCGCCTTCTCCCCAGTTCCCCCGCGATTTTTCTTTTTTTTTTTACTTCGCGTGTTCCCCACTATCTCGGAGCCTGCAACAGGCTAGTTCCCCATGCAGGCATTATGTATATTAAAGTCAATTCCAAGTATGATCATTTACCTCTTGTGGTACTTGTATAATAGTAATTAATAAAGATAATGAAAAATTCTAAAAGATATGTTCTATGCTTAAATAAAATGTAAGCACAACTTCTTACAAGAGATGAGGATGGGGAAGAGGGTCAGGTCTTATATCTACATGTTTGTTTGTTGATATAAGTACAATAATTTTGTTGTTGCTAGACCGGTAATGGACCCTAGCTTAGAAGTGAAGTGGGATGGCAATTTATTGAAATGTCTTTTTGAGCATTTTTGGCAGTACAAGTAACTGTCAAAATTATACAGGTATATAATTAATTTCTCGTTTCTTGCTGTTTCAGTTATTTTTTCAGGATGACAGTTCAATCACAGTCACCAATAATTCAATTATATTTAGTGAAGTGGAGATCTTTCTTAGGGATGTTTGTGTAACTGTGCATCTAAAAGGTGCCCAGCAATCACAGATTCAGCGATTCCTTGATGAACTGCCTGCCTCCATCAAAGGTAAGCTTGTGAAGTAAAATTAGTTTGTTCTTACACTAAGGGATTCTCGGAAGAAACTTTTTTGGTTGAATTCTATATACATATGGATGCCTGATATTCAGCTTGTTTCTAATAAACAAGATTTCTTACAAAATATTATTGTGCCTCGTAGCACTATAAGGTGGATTGAGTTACAGTGGAACCCCGCCTTACGGTCACCTCGTTAATACGGTCACCTCGCTATAACGGTCACTTTTTTTGTCCCGGCGAAACGCTCATACATTTTCTTATGCATGTAATAAAACCCCGTTAATACGGCCAACGGAAACATTCTGAAATCCCAACCTGTATAATCCTTTATAATTTTACCCCGTTAATACGGCCTCTCGAACCAAATACGCATTAATTATTGATCTAACAAAACAAATACTGTACAGTACTTCAGAAACAATACTATATTTATCACAACGCCTGTAAGTTGTCATGTCATTGACCTCTGTCGTTAACGTAATCAAACAGCAATTTACTTTCCTGTCATGAAAAAAAAATATAGACCAAAATTTATCCTACCCCGTTAATATGGCCACCCCGTTAATACGGCCAAATTTTCATGGCCCGTTGGCGCTGTTACACTAAGCAATGTTTCGTGTAACTTGTCTCGCAATTTTGTTGCGACACAAGCTGCGTGAAAAATTACCAAGTGTAACATACCCTGCAACAAACATTTCCCGGAATTTTTTTTGTTGCCGCAATCGTTGCGAGAAGTAGAACTCGGTTCTACTTTTCGCAATGATTCTCACAACGTTGCAACGAATTTTTCAAGCATTGCGTAGTGGCATGCTTCCTGTAATGTGTGTCGCAACGTTTTTGTGACATCAGCCAATTAAATTGCTCCTTTTAACCATGTGCGTTGTTGTCTCGAAGACAAAATGGCGGCTGAACGTGACTCTATGGCACGACAGTACACAGAATGACAGAAGTTGCGAGAAACATAGCGTAGTGTAACACTCCTCGTGCAACTTGTCTCGCAGCACCGCAATGCACGGTTTTTACTTGTTGCGAGACAAGTTGCATGAATCATCACCTAGTGTAACAGCGTCTGATAAGTCGGACCCTCGACGAATGTGAGCAATTCGTTTCCTTATCGTCTCGTTGAAGGAAAAAATTCTCTACCTTCATTTGGTGATGCTCTTGACACCCTCGCAGGCCATTGTGTTGATAATAGAACGTGGACTCCCACCGCCGAGCTGGCCGTTTTCCTAGAGAATCTCTTCCTCTTCTTTCGTCAGGCTTTGTGATGGGTTTGGGCGCTTTCCTTTCCCTTCTGTCTCCCTTCTTTCTACCTTCTCTGAGTTTTCGGGCCTTTCCTTCCAGCACTTTTCTTGAATTCAGGAATTCAATATCTTTGAAAATCGATTTCGGGTAGCACTTTGACTTTCAAGGGGTAGCCAGCATCACTTTGAGGGATTCTGGCTCATAGTCATCCCCAACTTCATTTCGCAACTCGGCGTAAAACTTCGACAGAGTTTTGTCAAGGGCTTCTCCTTCATACTTTTTGCTTCCTTTCACTGATTTGCTCACTTCACGAACACATTTTTCCAATGCTCCGTACTTTTCTTAGTGTTCTCATTTTCGCTCTTTTCTTTCAGTTCTTCAATATATCCATCGTCAACTGTCTTCAAACGAGAAGCCATTGTTGCAAACCAAAAGCAAAACAAAGACATTTTTGCGTTAACTGTTGCTACGCAACCCGAGAGCCAATCATTTACAAGTAATTTTTCCCCAATTGTTGAAAAATGCCCTCTCCGTCAGCCAATCAGAATTCAGTAATTTTGCCCTCTATATTATATTAGGTGTAACGATCCCCCCCGAATAAGGTAATCATTCTGTTGAATGTTACACACCACGTCACCTCATAACTGAATGGTTTATGCAAAAAAACTATTAATGACTATTAATTTTTTTTATTTTAGCCTTGAAATCCAAATTGTACCAAATTGCCTTTATTTTGGCACAGAAACTGGTTTAATCATGCAAGAAACTTATTAGTCGTACCTTGGCTATGAGCCAAGCGCACAACTTGTAAAATGGGATCCAAAAAGTAAAAAAGTTCACTTTTTCAAGTGGTTTATAGCCTGAGGCGAAGTGTTAGTGGCGTCATATCAGTTGATATAACGACTTCAAGCTCATGGATGATTGGACGTATTTACAACATAAGAAAAAGGAAAATGACGAAACGAAACATATCAAGTAAAAGGAACTAACATTATTGCCGGGTTTGGCGTTCGATAACGATTTCGTTTTCTTTCTTTTCGAGCAATAGTTAAATGGAAGTATTAAATATAAAAGTTAAAGTTGACCTTTCATGCACGAGTGATTGCGAAAGACTGATTAAAGGTTTGAAATGACGTGTAGTGTAGTAAAGTTCGTGACGGATCACCTAGTGTGACCGGAAAAGCGACTGTACATGTAAAGCAAATCGTAGCAATATATTGAATTAATTCTCTTACCTTAGGGGCACTTACAAGACCCTTAAAGCTTCTTAAAGCACGACTTCACTACTCGACAAAAATAATTTATTTGTTTGAGCAAAAGGCAACAATAAGAATTCAGCTTATTACTTTTCCTTAAACCTCAAGCCACCAGCACAAAAGAGATCTTTTGGTTTCAGGAAATCAGTAATGCTTCACTTGTCAGTTAATGGTTCAGGTTTTACCAAAACGTAATAGCTGACTTAGTGTTGATGGAGGCCATTTGCTCAAACAGATAAATACAAAAGTTTCTTTCACAATAACCAGTATTCAAATCACATTAAATTTAGAGGGACATTTAAAGGCCCGTTGACACATTCGATTTTTGATGCAATTTTTGTCGCGCTCTCCAATGCAATTTTTGTCGCATGTGTAAACACAGGGTTGCAAATAACAGTCGGTCATCGGACAATGGCCGACCAAAATTTGCCAATGTCCGACGAAATCGCAACCGTTGTCGGACATTATATCCGGAAAACTTGGAACTGGCTGACCGTGTTTAAAATCGCCCCATAATGCATTGCAAACCCTTGAGCATTGAATACGTCATGTATGCCCGCTTTTAGTGCATGGTAAATAATGTGATGTCCGACCAAATTTTTCGTTTGTCCGACCAAAATGGTGCCCAAGTCGGACATATGTCCTTTCAAGAAAAAATAATTATTTGCAGCCCTGAGACAGGTGGCGATTTCAATGCGACACGGGTGCGATGTTTCCTGCAATTTTTTACAAAAATCGCCCCAAGTTGCATCAGGTTTAGAACATGTTCGGGGAGTGAAGGATAGGTGACACTCATTCGCACGCCGTACATTTGTATTTAGCCTGTTCCAGGTGTTCAGATAGTGGGGAGTGAAGGATAGGTGACGCTCATTCGCACGCCGTACGTTTGTATTTAGTCTGTTCCAGGTGTTCAGATAGTGGGGAGTGAAGGATAGGTGACACTCATTCGCACGCTGTACATTTGTATTTATCCTGTTCCAGGCGTTCAGATAGTGCGGTGGAACGAAGGATAGGTGACACTCATTCGCACGCCTGGAATAGGCCATACCAGGAACCACTGTATTCAACGTAACGATCCACTGTATCAATCTTGTTAAGGTGCAAAAAGGAAAATTATGTGAAAATAAAAGTGCGCGTTAATCACGAAATTATAATTTTGGAAAATGTTAGGATTTAAAACTCGGCAAGTTGTGTTACCCATTTTGTCGACGGTCTTGACTGTTGGAAAACTTTCTAAACGTTTTATCGAATTTGTTTTGTTTTAAATAAGCGTATTGGTCGGAGTTATGTATACAAAACGCTCATATATTTTCTCTTGAATCAGCCCGCTTAATACAGACAACGGTTCGTACGGACAACGGACACTTTTCTGTGACCCGAGTGACACGCTCTCGTGCAAAGTTATCCTCGCATTACGGACAGTGGTTATCTGGGCACTGTATAGTATAATTTCATTTGTCACTATTATGTGTTAATTGTACTGTTAGAAGTAAAAAAGCTTTCTAAATGGGAGTACAGACCAATGTCACTGACTGTTATACATTTAAATAATATTGTTACGTTTTGAACAAGAGGAGGAATTTTCATTTTGACTGCTGTGCATTTGAATGAGCGTAGGATTTCTTCAGTTTGGACTTAGTTAGAGTTACTTGCCATGGACATTAAACATTGTTCTGTTGCTTTAAATTGTATGATTTAGTCTTTGTGGCAATAAAGCATGTTGTCGCTGACGTTTTCTGGGGCAGCCCGCTTAATACGGACACTTTGGCGTGTTTCTTCGGTGTCTGTATTAACCGGGTTTCTCTGTAATTGCTCATCGAAACAACACAAATTCGTTAGAACACTACATGTTTATGAAGTTTTTTAAAGTCATGAATGTCACCAAAATGGGTAAATAGCGAAACTTGCCAACTTTTTAACCCAAAACATTTTCAGAATTATAGTGACAGTGTGATGAGGATTTTGAATTTTTTTGGTCCAAACCACTAATTACCAATTCTTGAAAGAACATCAATTGTCATGGTCTGTTAGCCTTTTTAACGCCAGCCATTCGTCAGAGCGAATTAACGGAGACCAATTTACATTATCGACTCAGAAAATAATCCCTGACGATTTTAGTAGAATGAATCTCACACAGACTTTTTAATCTCGAATATAATTTTGCTATTGATGCGATTAATTGGTAATTGAACTTCGTATTGTTCAATTTGAGAAAATCGTGCTCGTAATTTCAAATTAGTACAAAATAATTACCAATTGACCAATCAGAGCGCGCGTTTTACTCAAGTCATGTTATCAAATCAGTTAATATAATCACTTTCACACTGACTGATTTAATGTGACAAAAGGCGTGTGTCCGACCTCCTTCTGAGCTATGGAATCTAGACTTTTCCCTTCCTTGCAGCTGAACAAAATTGCGTCATCATCTCCCAGGGGAGACTCCCTTATAAAAGTGATCTCTCTTTCTTCATTGAGTCCTTTTGATACCTCGTCTTTAGCGTGTTTTCGGATCTTTGTATGTCGAAATGGCGTGTAATTTACAGACAACAAACTAGTACAAAACTAGACTTTTTAATAAAAATTCACAGAATCTCTATTAGAAGATAAAACAAAACCGGAAAAATAAGAACGGTTAAACGAATGGAGCCAAAACCTTTGTTAAAAAAGCGCTAGATTGCTTTAATTACTGTAATGTTTTTAAGCCACAAATGCCGCTTTGTAAAAACAACAAACGCAAAAACTATAAAATCGTAAAATAATAAAATCGAAACTTGTACTCGCCTTTACGAGGAATAAAATTGGCCTTTATTTTAATTTCTTCTTCCACTCAGTTTTTTCTCTCTTTCTTCATTGTCAGAGTCTTACCTCGTTTAAGCTTAGTTAAGATCTCTAGCGTGTTGTCGGATCTTTTAATGGGCTATTGCATTTAATATCCGCACCCCCTATTAAGGAACACAGTTTGTGCATCGCCCCTCAAGAAGTCCCCAGAAAGACCATCCCCCTGTAGAATTCCTTTCCAAAACAGCGTCCCCCTAAAGAATTCCCTATCCTCGACTGTGTTTTTCCTGCCACCCCTGAAGAATACCTTTGTTTTTTCCTTAGTTCTCTTGAAGAATTCCTCATATTTACACCATGACCCCCTAAAGAATTCCTTCAAAATGTGCCACGAACCCTGAAGAAATCCACTATTCCTCAACCGTGGGGGTACAAAAATTTAATGGCATAGCCCAATGTCAGCCGATGTCAGCCATGATGAAACTTTGCCGATTTTCTTCATTGTCTTCTTTGTTTGTGTCGTTAAATCTTTTATCTGGACAATAAAAATTCACTTTCGCTTTGGTAGCTTTCGTCTGGGTCCATGAATTTACGAGAAAATTCAATGATATTAAGTAGTTAAACAACGGAAACTCAATTCAGTGTAACTAATTGTGAAAGTACGATCGCCAAACCTGGTCCGTAACCCCGGTCCGTATCGTAAAAAGCTAGACCGGCTAAGAGCGCGTGATTAGCCAATCATATTCAAGGATTTAGGATTCCGGCCCGCTTAGGTGCTTCAGAAAAAAGTAAAATTTAATAATTTATATTGCGCAAAATACATGTGTGTATGATTAGATGCGCATTACAATCAAGAATAAGATTAATAAAATGAACCAGAACTGCACTTTTAACCTTTGAAAGTACGACGAGCATTCCTTTCGCTTTCATATTGCAAATACACCTGTATAAGCTTGTTTATAGCGGAGCACTTGCCAGGCCGAAGGCCTGGCTGCGCAGCACCATACTCATAGAACCGTGCCTGTCATTTTTCATGGTCATGGCTAGCGGAATGTTTCGCGGGCGCGTTGTCTGCCCGCCGAACGCCCGCCGTACGCTTTGGGCTAAACATGCGCGTACGACGTCATCAACATCCGGGATCTTTGAGGCTTTGTTTTTCGCGTGGCTACACAGCCGTCAGCTCGGTACACATGTTTTAAAAAGTTTGGATCTTTCGCTGGTCAGTGTTTAGCGGACAAGTAAAGTCGTTATTTCTCTGCATTTTTTCGCGGTTTGCTACTCAAGACACGGATACTAATTGAGGGATACTCAGAAGCCGCTTTAGTAGAACAAGGAGCCCGTTGGGCTTCGAAACTGGCTCGTTTGGTCTCATTTTCCACCCGGTTTTCATTTTAGAGTTTTATATTAGCAATCCACAATATACAATCTAGAGTCTATTAATATGCACAGTCCAGTCCACATTTACATTCCACAGTCCGCTTTACATTCCACACTGAGGCTACAATAGGCCATTTGCACGATGACGTCATATGACTACAACTACCAGAATCCTTCAGTTTTTTGTTTTGTAGTGTAAATTAGGGCTATTGTTATTTAAACCGCAATGGGATTAAAAAATTTAAATAAGAAAGGAAAAACGAAATGAATTCTGGTAGTTGTAGTCAAATGACGCCATCGTGCAAATGGCCTATTTCAGGTCTATATCTTTTTCTCTGAACTTTGTATTGTTTTTTCTTTTCGCTTTAAAATCCTTGAAACCACCTACTACAAGGAATCAGGATTGTTTAAACACGGGCATTCTGGAGAATCGGTGATAGGATTTCGAATAAATAAACAATATCAACATGATAGATCAAATAATCATCAACAGCCGACCATAGCGTGACAGAAATACGAGATGTGTGGAATTTGAACGTGACTCCATGACGTAATGCTTGAGAATTGTTTACTCAGCAGTGACTTGCCGGGACGTGTTTGTTCAATGATTTATTCGATCTAAACTCAACTGTTTGACAATTGATTTGGTTAGAAAAGTTCAACCCGCTTTCCTTTTACCAGAAATAGAACACATCCTGAAATCACAGCGATTTAATGTTTAACAATCCCGCCGAAATTAGAACGGTAAATATTTCAATTGTAAATTGTCGTTTCGATGACATCACTGATTTCTGAAAACCGGAAGTAAACTAGGTACGGTGTTGGCCGCAGCAAAATCGATTCCCGGGGCAGGTGACCCGACAGGGAAAAAAAAGAGAGTATTTTAAGAACTGACTCGTCGAAGCGACGAGCCAGTTAAAAAGAAGAGCTTTCTGGGATAAAATCTTGCTTCGAGGAACTTCATTTCAATGCGAGAGAATTAACAAGCAAGCGAGGGACTCAAAGGTAAACTGAACAGATTACATTTTTCGATGGGAATTGATGTTGATATCAATCTGTGATTGACTTTTTCTTTCTGTTCTTGTGTAGTTTTGGAGAATTATTTTAATTAAAACGAGCTTAACTTCAGTTGTATCGATTTCTTGAATTTCATCGAAGGCAGCTTGATGCGCTATATTAAAATGGTACGCGTTATGCTTTTAAACATAAACTAATGGAGATTTGAATAAAATTTTTCGAAAGAAGGTTGTGTTGTCCATTTTTATGTGTTTGTTCATTCATTGCATAGATTGAAAAGCGATTTTATATAAACAAAACAAAACTTAGATTTTATACTCGCGTCGCCTTATGCAAATATGTTTGTGTATTTTTGCAATTTTGATTTCCAAATCACTTTCTCAGGCATTTTTTGACAAGCAACAATTGTATTTTATTCAGAAAATAGTCGTAATAGTTATTCTAGACGGAGAAAAAGTTGTTTTTGTGAACTTTTGTACGGTCTAAATGTACTGTGCAGACGGTCGGGTAATACTGTTCTTGAGAATTGCTAAAATTGAAAAATAGCCCAGTCGTCAATCTTAATTCTTGTGCTTCTGACCTTTCACTTAAGTTACGTTTCATCTTAGTTAAGCTTGTTCAGAGGTTCTTCAAAGGGCGACGCTGTTAGGCTAAGGCTAACTATATATTATTGTTTATGTTATTCCCTCTCTGCAGAAACTATGGAGTGTCTGTACCTTAGCTTCGTTTGATTCCTGGGATCTCCTTTAGGTTTGCGTGTACAAACAAAATGAATGCCCAGACACTGGACTTGCTGTGTTGCGGACTGAAAACAATATTAGCACTGCTAATATTGTTTTCTAAACTAATGTTTAATTCGAAGTTGAAATTAATTCAATGTCACAACACGCCAATTTCCATGCAAAGCAGGAAACTGCGACCATAGTTAATCGAGGGGACCTTTCATATGGGTTACGGTTCATTCCTCAGCGCCCCTTTGCTTTATGTCACTTCACAGTTTATTTACTGTGATGCCATTTCCGTATCCCAACAAAACAATCCTATAATCCCTTGTTCATGCCCAGCCTTCCATAGTTCTGGACTTGGGCAATTCCAGTCACCTTTTCTTTTACTTAAGTACATATGTATATATGAGTGATTTTTATTGTTTCCTTTTGTTTTGGGGAATCTAACCAGCAAAAATAACAAGAGAACAACCCGAAGAAGACTTGCAAACAACGTTGCGAGAAAAAGAACAACAGGTTGAAAACTCACAAAGGCAGATGGGGGAGATGAGACAACGCGAACAAAACTTGCAAAGGGAGATGAGACAACGCGAAGAAAACTTCCAAAGGCAGTTAAGGGAGAAGGCACAAGTTGTCGAAGACTTGCAAATACAGTTGCGGGAGATGAGACAACGCGAAGTTAACTCGCAAAGGCAGATAACAGAAATGCGGCAACGCGAAGAAAACTCGCAAAGACAGTTGAGAGAGATGCGACGACAGTTGACAAATTTTGAAGGACAGATTAGAGAAAAAGAAGACGAAAAGGCTAATTTACAACAACAAAATTCTGCCTTGGAAAGACGGCTGAGGGTAAAAGAACAGGAAGTGAATGAACTAGAAATAAGTCTTTCAACAGCGCAGCAAACAATAAGTGAACAGCGTCGCCAGGAAACATGTGACTGGGTCATTCCACGAGATGAAATTCATATGACAAACAGATGCCTTGGCGAGGGAGGATGGGGGAGTGTTCACGAGGGCGCGTATTGTGGCTGTTCTGTAGCTGTCAAACAAATCCATAGGCTGATTCTCTCTCCTCACAACAAGCGCTTATTTGAGAGAGAAATGAACATTGCTTCTAAATGCCGCCATCCTTGCTTGTTGCAATTTATCGGTGCAACGAATGATGAAGGAAGTCCTCTATTTGTAACCGAGCTCATGGAGACAAGTTTACGAACATTGCTGGAGCAGCGACAATTCTCGGAAACAGAAATCATAGTCATTTCTTTGGATGTAGCTCGTGCACTGAATTACCTCCACCAAAAAAGGCCATCTCCCATCATTCACCGGGATGTGAGTAGTGCAAATGTGTTGCTATGGCGACAGGGTGACCAATGGAGAGCCAAAGTGTCAGATTATGGCACCGCTAATTTCATGCAGCAAACAATGACGGTGGCACCTGGAAACGTGATTTATAGTGCACCAGAAGCAGTTACATCAAACCAAACAGTCAAGGTTAGTGACCATTGATTTTTTGTGCGTTGATTTTGTATAGGTGTTAACACGGAGACTCCTGAGTAACCGCATTACAAGGCAAGGCCATTAGTGGTGTAATTTTGAACTCATTGGGTGCGAGTGACCTGCCTGTAATTGAGAGATGTCCGTATTACAAGGGTAGAGTTTGTATGAATTTTGATCTCTCTGAGTCCAAGTAAACTGTCCGTGATAGAGAGATGTCCGTATTACACTGAGAGGTAGAGTTTGTATGAATTTTGATCTCTCTGAGTCCAAGTAATCTGTCCGTAATAGGGAGATGTCCGTATTACACTGAGAGGTAGAGTTTGTATGAATTTTGATCTCTCTGAGTCCAAGTGAACTGTCCGTAATAGAGAGATGTCCGTATTACACTGAGAGGTAGAGTTTGTATGAATTTTGATCTCTCTGGGTCCAAGTAATCTGTCCGTAATAGAGAGATATCCGTATTACACTGAGAGGTAGAGTTTGTATGAATTTTGATCTCTCTGAGTCCAAGTAAACTGTCCGTAATAAAGAGATGTCCGTACTACACTGAGAGGTAGAGTTTGTATGAATTTTGATCTCTCTGGGTCCAAGTAAACTGTCCGTAATAAAGAGATGTCCGTACTACACTGAGAGGTAGAGTTTGTATGAATTTTGATCTCTCTGAGTCCAAGTAAACTGTCCGTAATAAAGAGATGTCCGTACTACACTGAGAGGTAGAGTTTGCATGAATTTTGATCTCTCTGGGTCCATGTGAACTGTCCGTAATAGAGAGATGTCCGTACTACACTGAGAGGTAGAGTTTGTATGAATTTTGATCTCTCTGGGTCCATGTGAACTGTCCGTAATAGAGAGATGTCCGTACTACACTGAGAGGTAGAGTTTGTATGAATTTTGATCTCTCTGGGTCCATGTGAACTGTCCGTAATGGAGAGATGTCCGTACTACACTGAGAGGTAGAGTTTGTATGAATTTTGATCTCTCTAGGTCCAAGTGAACTGTCCGTAATAGAGAGATGTCCGTATTACACTGAGAGGTAGAGTTTGTATGAATTTTGATCTCTCTGGGTCCATGTGAACTGTTCGTAATAGAGAGATGTCCGTATTACGGAGGTAGAGACTAATCTGCTAGTAGATTAGTGTATAATCTGTAGGGTTTAACCCTCTGAAGGGACTACCCTGGGATAAAGGTGCCTGTTCTGTTCTGTGTTCTGGTGCGCTGATTTCCAGAATTAATTGTCGGCTCTTAGCCAACGAGAAGGCAGATAGTGACTACAATGTACAATGAGTAGTAGATAAAATATGAGCGGGAGATCTGTATGGGCGCGCGAGCCATTGTAAACGCCCATACAGATCGGACACGAACAGATCGGACGCGAACTTATGAAATGAAACAATGAGTAGAGATCTGTATTGGCGCGCGAGCCATTGTAAACGCTCATACAGATCGGACACGAACAGATCAGACGCGAACTTATGAAATGAAACAATAAGTAGAGATCTGTATGGGCGCGCGAGCCATTGTAAACGCCCATACAGATCGGACGCGAACAGATCAGACGCGAACTTATGAAATGAAACAATAAGTAGAGACCTGTATGAAAAGTTAAAGTGCACCTAACCCCCAGTTTTTTTTTCTTTTTAATCAACTCAATGTACGTTGAAAAGTCGAATAGTGAAATATTTCTTGTTTTTTACGTCGCGTTAGTGAGTTATAGAGATTTGAATTTACTAAATGCTAATTAGATGACGTCAAATGCAGACTCGTTTATTATACAACTACTTGTTTCCACCTCCAAATAATATTTTTTTTACAAATCGATTGACTATAAACAGTTTTTATTAGTATTTTTCAAATTAATTATCTTTAAGCTGTGAACTGCGTATTGTAAATTGAAGTAGAAATAATGGTAAAGTCTGCATTTGACGTCATCTAATTAGCATTTTGTAAATTCAAATCTCTATAACTCACAAACGCGACGTTAAAAACAAGAAATATTTCACTGTTCGACTTTTTAACGTACATGGAGTTGATTAAAGAAACAAAAAATAGGGTTTAGGTGCACTTTAATGCATACTAATTAGCTGAGCAGTTGTCTGTATGAAAAGTTAATGCATACTAATTAGCTGAGCAGTTGTCTGTATCAAAAGTTAATGCTACTGTTTAATAATTCATCAACTCAGTTGATTTGTATTGGGGTTCACAAACCTTCATTAAATTTTCATTTCTTTTGTACTTTCCTTATGAATTATTAATGAATTTTTTAAAAATAATGATTGGACACATTTGGCTTAGACAAATCTTGTTTTTTTTTATAGATAAAATAGGAGATCTTGCGTGCAATAAATATAGGATTGAAATGGACTCATGAATGCAAACAAAATGTGTTCGCCATCCAGAGTATAGTCAAGTGAGAATTATTGTATATATATAATATTTCCTTGTGAATGATATTTTTTTACCTTATATTTTTTTAGCTCGATGTTTACAGCTTTGGAGTTCTTATATGCGAAATGTGCATCCGGGAACTTCCAGATCCTGGAAAGCGTGACGAGCAAGTCGTACTTGTGACAAACCGCGTGTTAAGAGGCCTGGTGCGACGGTGCCTACAAACAGATCCTGGAATGAGACCAAACATGCAACAAATTATTGATGAACTGGAGGAGTTTAATGCGACATCGTAATTTTGTTTTAAAGGACATTGATTGTTTTTGCCAATTTTTAGTGTGATTTTTCAAGTTACTAGAAGTTAGTTATGTATTAGAAATAGAAAGTAGGATTCTCTAACAAATTTTTTTTGTATAGTTTAAAAACGGTTATGGAAAAATGTACAAAAAAATAATGTTACAAATTTCTTTAATTTTTAGAGGTTTGTTTAGGCTAGTGTGAAAGAAAACTCAGGCAAAAATGTACACGATGTTTTAACCTGTTAGATGCTTTTGTATAAAATCGTTGAATCATACACTGTGAAGTGTGTTTATCTCACATGAAACTGCCACAAAAGAGTTGAAAAGTTTTTGAAGGTGACTCGCGGCTCTAATTTCGAGCAGAGGTTCCCTTTTACAAATTAAATTTTCAGCATGCAAACGTTAATTGATTTCTCTTATTTTTGGTATCTTAAAGAAGAAATCTTCAAGTTACACAACGCGAGGGGGGGGGGGGGGGGGGGGGTGGACCAAAAGAGGAAACCTTGGTGTGAAAGAGTCTTAGAGAAAGGTTAAGGTGATGATAGTTAGTGTGTCTAAAGACTGCGCTCCATCTCAAAGATAAGCGATACATGTGAACCATGTAAAAAAGTAAAAAGTAGGTCTCGTGACATGGTCATCTCTCGGCAGTTATCGAAGGCCCGACTAAAAAATTTCATTGACGGCCGTGAAAAAGAAATGCAGTGGGTCGGTAGGTTATGAATTTCACAAAATGGTTACTTTGGTGAAGCGGGCCTTTGATATTTTTGAAGTAGTTTATTATTTTATTCAAGTAACGAGTAGATTTGTTGCCTATGAGGGTCTTATGAGATGTTCAAAGATATAAAATTAAATATATTTAGTAGTAAGGTGTTATGTATTTGTAGTTAAGCCTTTATCACGCGGCGGCCATGTTGACGCCTAACCTCGTTTTCAACTTGAATGACGGGGCATGATAAAGGCCTATTGGGTGTCAAAAAACCAAAACCAAAAGTACTCTGGCCAATAGGCCTTATCCATGATGACGTCACCACCACAAAATTCACCACCAAGCCTCGTTCGTACGAAATTCCTTGCAAACATTTGACAAGTTCACCTTGTTTTTTAATGAGTATTCTTTTCAACTTTGCTCCTTTGAGAATACATTTATGAGGTTGTCGCAGGTTTACACATTGAAAGCGAGGCTTGGGGTGAAATTAGCTAGTCTGACGTAAACATGCGTAAGGGCTATTACAACAAACCCAGACAATCCAATGAGCCAATCGGAGCCAGAAGGAAATACATGTAGCCGACGGCATGCGTGGGAGACACGTGCCACCAAGTCACGGTTGGTTACTTTTGATTGGTTGAGAAAGTGGCGTGAATTTTATGAAATCAATCACCAAGCGTATTAATGAAAAACAAATCGAAAGCAAATTACTTTCTACACTCAAAAATGAAAACCACCTTTGTAAGGGTTTTAAAAGTTTTACAAAAATTTTGCTCAGTTCAAGGTGGAGTTTGTATTTCGCGATCTCCACTTACTTACTGAACATTGTTTTGAATTTTGGATCAACGCGAACCAATATACTAAGGGTGCGTTCGATTGACCTTATTCCGGAATAAGAATGAACGGAATAACCCCGAATGCCCGTTCGATTGAGTCGCTATTCCGACTTCAGAATACATGGAATGTATTCCAAGCATTCTGTACTGGGGAGCAGAATGCTTGGAATAATCCAGAATAATGACGTCACCTTTTTCAAAAACAACAAACAAAATGGCTACCGCCAGCGACCATGTACGAAGAAAATGAATTATTACTCAAAAAAGGATACTCCTGGAGTCGAGAAGAGACGCTTCTCCTCATTTCTGTGTACGAAGAAATGAAAGAGATGTTTCAAAACGTCAATATACAAAAAGAAACAAGTCTGGGAATTGATTGCTTCGAGGATGCGAGAGGAGAGTGGATCTTTTAATACTACGGCCTGACCAGTACGAGGCGAAGTGGAAAGCTCCTACTCTTGCTTTCCGGAAATGTGAAGACCATAATAAAAAAAAGGGTTAACGAAAGGGCAGAATGTCCATTTTACAAGGAATTTATTTATTAAATTTATTCCAGAAACGGAATAATCGTTTTCTTGACCTACGGACGGAATGGCTATTCTGGAATAATCCGGAATATATTCTTATTCCGGAATAGGGTCAATCGAACGCAACCTAAATAAACCGTATATATTTTAGAATGATTTCGCAGAAAACATTTTCGTAAACAGAATTTTACAGAATGTATTTTTCTTCTGTTTTCCAACTTTTGTAGAAATTTCCTTATTGTGGATTATCCCGTACAAGTAACTATCCAATTATTTCGCAAATTGGACTTGGTGGGTTTTCTGCCTCGTCCAATATGTCTGACCGTGTTCAAGTAAAACAACAACAAAAAGATGCGAAAAGATATAGTAGTCTTTTCTTTTCGCTTATTAAATTTGTATTTTGATAAATAATCAATAAGGACTCCATGATGTCTAGTTTTATTGTAATTGAATGAAAAGTAGGCAGTCTGATAAATGTTTTTGCCAGATTGTTCAAGTATTAGCCAATGCACGTGATACGAATTTATAGAGTGAAATTTAGACCGTAGTCCCGTGCGTACATGTGACGGGATTAGTCTGTATTGCAGGCGGTGGTTAATATATGGGGCGCAATTTCGAGGACTTGCGCGCGAGAGACCCCCCCCCCCCCCCCCCCCCTTTCTTATGTGCTTGCCCCTGGTGCCTGTCCTCAAAATTGCGTCCTTTATAGTCTGGTGCCTGCTACGTATACTGTAAAGCGGTAACAGTTATTTTCTAAAAGATGCATTTATACCGATTTCAAGTAAAGTTGAACCTCCCTTTACGGATACCTCCAGAGAGGTCAGAATACAAACTCTCGCTCTATAAAACGTTATGCACCGTTTGCTTATATACTGTCTCCTTACTGGGTGTATGTTATCAGAGAGGTTTAACTGGACTTGAACCTGAAGCCTTGAAAGCGGTTTTAGATGACTTTCAATAAACTCCATTTCAATATTAATTTTTTTTAAGACAATTTAATTGATTAACATTAACTCGTGTAAATCGCTCAGCTGATCACATTCAGAAGTAACGCGTTATACGTGTCACGTGAGAGTTATACGTGTCACGTGAGCTATCACATTAAATGAATGATTTTTTTATCCCATGAATGAACAGCTTTTTAATTTCTTAACAATTTCCCTTCTTTTATCCTCAGTGAATATCATTAAGCTTATTAATTTCTATTTGCTTTTTGCTTTTTTAAGGCCCGTTTACACATTTTTAATGCGATTTTTGTCGCGCTCTCCAATGCAACTTTTGTCGCAAGTGTAAACTTGCGGCGATTGCCCGTACGATTCGGGTGCAACATTTGCTGTGATTTCCCAAACATCGCCGGCAAGTTGCATCAGGTTTCGAACATGTTCGAAACCCCTGCGACATCGCGCGAGAAATCGCACTAAAATCGCCGCCCGTTTACACATGCGATTTGAAGATGCAACTTGCGCGCAAAAAATCCCGTTTACACCTGCGATTTTTGATGCGATTTTTGTCGCGCTCCCCAATGCAACTTTTGTCGCAAGTGTAAACTAGCGGCGATTTCCTGTGCTATTCGGGTGCGCTATTTGCTTTGATTTGCTGTGATTTCCCAAATATCGCCGCCAAGTTGCATCGTGTTCGAAATCTCTGCGACATTGCGCGACAAATCGCGCCCAAATCGCAATGAAATCGCCGCCCGTTTACACATGCGATTTGAAGATACAACTTGCCCGCGACAAAAATTGCACAAAAAAACGCCGGTGTAAACGGGCCTTAAACGGGCCTTAAAATGACAAAGTTCTTGCAATTAGGTTTATATACAATCCAGAAAGCAATCGAGCGTTCTGTTCGATGCAAATATATTTTTTGCTAAAGTTTTGCACGTGCATATGAAACTTGAAAACAATACTCGTGAATGAGGACGCTCACTTGTAAACACAAAATCTGTGGGAAAAAATTGGTACATTGGAGGCCCTATTTCATTGCCTTGCATGTCTTCAATGTCCTTGAAACTTGCAGGCTATGTAAATTGATGATTAATCTCGAGATTGTCAAATTTTAAAAAAAAAATTATCTCGCAAGTTCCAAATTATCATCACATTTGCTATTGTTAACACAGAGCCTGTTCGTGAATATTTCGCGCATTTTCGGTATCAGCCGTCGCACTTCGTGCATACTCTTTTCATAAATGCATACTGATGAGCGGAACCTGTCCCCCGCGACCTTAACGGGGTTATTTTAACCGGGTTACTAAAAAAATAACCCAGTTAACTCCAAGTGCGGCCGCAGCCATTATTATGTACCGATATATATGCTGCACTCTCTTACTTAGCCTACTTAAGTTACTTCGCTTACTTCACTACTTGAGTTGCTTGACTTGATTGCGTTGCTTAGTCATTAGAGTTGTTATGCGTACTTGGGTTGCTTGGCTTGCTTGAGGTGCTTGGCGTACTTGAGTTGCTTGGCTTGCTTCAGTTGCTTGGTCTACTTGAGTTGCTTGGGTTTCTTGAGTTGCTTGGCTTGCTTGAGTTGCTTGGTCTACTTGAGTTGCTTGGCTCGCTTGAGCTACTTGGTCTACTTGAGTTGCTTGGCGTACTTGAGTTTCTTGGCGTACTTGAGTTGCTTGGCGTACTTGAGTTGTTTGGCTCGCTTGAGATACTTGGTCTACTTGAGTTGCTTGGCGTACTTGAGTTGCTTGGCGTACTTGAGTTGCTTGGCTTGCTTGAGTTGCTTGGTCTACTTGAGTTGCTTGGCTCGCTTGAGCTACTTGGTCTACTTGAGTTGCTTGGGTTTCTTGAGTTATTTGGCTTGCTTGAGTTATTTAGTCAACTTGAGTTACTTGGCCTGCTTGAGTTGCTTGGGTTACTCGAGGTGCTTTGCCCCATTGAGTTGTTTCGCGTACTTGAGTTGCTAGGCTTGTTAATTGCTTGTGACTTGGTCTACTTGAGTTGCTTGGCTTGCTTGAGGTGCTTTGCGTACTTGAGTCGTTGCTTCGCTTACTTGAGTTGCTTCGCTTACTCTAGTTGCTTTGCGTACTTGAGTTGCTTCGCTTACTCTAGTTGCTTTGCGTAAATGAGTTAATTGGCTTTCTTGAGTTACTTGTCCTGCTTGAGATTACTTACTTGGTCTATACTTGAGCTGTTTTGTGTACTTGAGTTGCTTGGCTTGCTTGTGATACTTGGTCTACTTGAGTCGCTTGTCTTACTTGAGTTGCTTGGCGTACTTAAGTTACTTGGCTTGCTTGAGTTGCTTGGCTTGCTTGACCTACTTCAATTGGTTACTTGGCTTACTTGAGTTGCTTGGCGTACTTAAGTTACTTGGCTTGCTTGAGTTGCTTGGCTTGCTTAACCTACTTCAATTGGTTACTTGGCTTACTTGAATTGCTTGGCGTACTTGAGTTGCTCGGCTTACTTGAATTGCTTGGCTTACTTGAATTGCTTGGCTTACTTGAGTTGCTTGGCTTACTTGAATTGCTTGGCGTACTTGAGTTGCTTGGCTTACTTGAATTGCTTGGCGTACTTGAGTTGCTTGGCTTACTTGAATTGCTTGGCTTACTTGAATTGCTTGGCTTACTTGAGTTGCTTGGCTTACTTGAGATGCTTGGTCTACTTGAGTTGCTTGGCTTACTTGATTTGCTTGGCGTACTTGAGGTGCTTTGCTGTATTGAGTTGCTTAACTTACTAGAGGTACTTAGCTGTCTTGAGTTGCTTGGCCTCGTCGACTTTTTTTTGGCATATTTTCTTTAACCGGATCGATTCAAAAGCATTTAAGAAACTGCTCAAGACCACGAGTGACACTTCTCAAAGAGGCGTAACTAAACACTTAATTCATGGCAAATACCACTGAGCTCATTATCGCTCCCATCGCTGTCATACGCATCATCAGATTCATCGTTTCCGTGGTCTCGCAAAGGTATCCGCTATCGAAGCAGTTACACAAGTCTGTGCAGTTGAGAATTACTTTGCGACATTGGTATCTGTTGGCTGAATAGCTCTCAAAATACATATTTGCCTTTTTAAAAACTTCAGTACATGGTCAATCTTTCTCAAACGTGGTGTTGATTTTCCGCCAAGAGGTTGCCTATTCTCCTCACGCATGCGCAGTGCAAGTGCCCGCACGTACGAGCGTACCGACAGTTAGGTACCAACCAAAATAAAATGCCAAACCATTTCCAGTAATTTTTTGGGTTCCGCGTGCGCGCCCTCGGCAAGTGGCAAGCTCCTCTATAAGTAGCCGTGCATTGAACTTTTAGAAATGCTATCAAAGCTTCCGTAAGCTAGACTGTGAGTAGTTTCCTATATATTTTTCTTCAAACTTAGAGGAGTGGCACGAGTAACACGCGAGCGGCGAAGCGAGGGCGTCGGCGCCTTTCCCGTCTCGCATCTCCAGTTGAGCGCGTGGCCATTTTCTTCTCTCACGCTTTTCGCTTTGCGGAGTAAGAAAAAAGAGGGGGTTGCTCGTAATTACCAACCCTTCGTATTTTTACACCCTCGGGGAAAAAAGCATTCTTTCACTTGAGTTGGCCGCTTACGGAAATGACCCTCGTAAACGGCGACTAGCACAATGGGAGATAGATGATCGCTTATGTGATCTTCCACTAAACGCTGTAAATACAGTAAAGGGTTCCGCACCACTGCGTTAATTATTGTTTGCGAATTTAGTGTATTATACAGTACGCACTAGTACCAATAGCCCAGTTTCGACATTTTAAAATTCAACTTGAAACAAAAGACATGACTACGAGGCTTAGGGGAATGATAGTAGGGATTTGTATGGTTTATTCCCCTAAGCCTCGTAGTGATGTCTTTTGTTTGAAGTTGAATTTTAATATATCGAAATTGGGCTATTATAATGGCGAAAACAAAACTATACTGTAGTACTAGGACTGACCCTTAAATGGCTTCCTTCCTTTACGGTGTCCGCTTATGGAAAAGTCGAGATCGTTTTTATTTATTAAGTAACTGTGTTTGCTTACGGGAATGTAAAAACATAGAGTTCATATGGGAGTTCAAAAGGGAATTTGTCAAGGTGGCCGCAAGTAAACTGTCCGCTTATGAGTGTATGTTAAGAGACTTTCTACTTGATATATTTATGTGTCTAAATGCCACCTACTTCGCGCTACAAACAGGCGCAAGCCACATGAATTCACATACTCTGCTAATTCAGAAGCCCATAAGAAGGTTTCCCAATGTGACTACATAGGCGTAAGGTGTTCTGAAACTCTTCGCTGGGGTGTGCACTATTCTAAAGTTGCTGCCAAAGCCAACAAGACCCTGGGACTTATAAGAACATTGAAGCCATGTAGCAGACACAGATGTAAATCAAGTTCAAAAGACCGCAGCCCGCTTTGTATGCAATAACTATTAACTTACAGCAAGTACCTCTGGCTTGGTTGGTATACCTAGAACACAGACGTTTGTTTAATCAGTCAGTCCTCTTTTGTAAATTGTAAACTACCTCATTTACTAGGAGACATCGCTTAACGTATCAACAACAGCAGTCAACTCAAAGCTATTCCTTCTTCCCAAGAACAATCAGAGTCTGGAGCCTACTTTCTTCAGAAGTAGTAACATCTTTATCCTAAAATAGCTTTAAGCAGTCAGCCCAGCGGCCAGTTATAAGATCTCTAAAAGGCCAAGGTACTTACATAGGCTTTAACCGCAAACCGACCCAACCAGTATTAGAGAGATATATTTGGTTGTCATCAATTCTAAGTTCTAAGATCATACACAGCCTAAGGGTGATGTTACACGAACGATTCGCAACAAAGATTTTTAGCGCAACATGGGTGCACGGACGATTTTCTTCGCAATTTTTGCGTTGCGAAGTTTTTGAATCAGCTTCAAATACCTGCAACGTAAAAACACGAATTTTACTGAAGTTGTTTCGTGTAACATACTTGTCTTTAATTTTGTTGCGCTAAAAATCGTGTAACATCATCTTAAGACGAGCGAGAGGTAACCCAAACAGCCACAAGAAAGCAGAACAGGCCATTCAGTGTAGGAGTGCTGGTGAAATTTCACCACAGGCGCCTAGAACGACTAGCGACTAAACTCAAAAAGCTTAACAAGCTAAATCTCGCAGAAAACACCATGTAATTAAACAGTCTTCCAACAAAACGCAATCACCGGCTAGAAAGAGAAATATAAAATGCTTTACAGTTGAGTTCACACTTTTCGGTCTGATACGGTATGCCAATCTTGTAGCTCAAACTAAGGCGCAGTCCTACAACTTTGGCCCGACCATGAACTCCCCACTGTTTTGCGAAGACACAGCGCCAGGAACCAACGAAAAAATACAGAAAATGTTTTGATTTTAAAATGTCATTAGAAGTTCAGTGGAAATAACTTTAAAAAGTCTTCAAAAAATGAGAAGAAATTCAAGAGAATAACGTGAAGGCGAATACAATCACTGCAAAACTGGCATTGTCCAATTACAACTTTGCTGTTGCCATAGTGATCCTATTAAATGATGTGATTGGCCAATTAGCCTAAAGCTTTAAATATGATTAATTCACGAAACTGTCCCACTACATTGTCCGATCATAACTTTGCAAGTTAGTTTATAGAGAAAAATACAGAGCGGGTTTATAGACCTCACACATTTGAGGAAATTGAAATAGTTACAAGATATATTTACAAGTATGACAAGCATAATTGTATCAGTAACAAATATGAAATATCTAAATATATAATCACTCCTTTAGAAAACGTAAACTGAATAGTGATGATATTTGGGGATTTAGATTCCTACTTAGCGAGACAAATACTTTAAAGATAGAACTTTAAAATAACCTTTTTTTGTGAAAATACAGAACTGAATGCAAGGCTGGCACAACAGCAAAGGGCAGATTTATTAAATGGCCAATATTTAAATGGCCAATATTTCGACTAATAGAACTTGTCTTCCTCAGGGCCAGGGCTTTACTGAAAGAAAAAAAATTGTAACAGTATAGCCCTGGCCCTGAGGAAGACTAGTTCTATTAGTAGAAATATTGGCCATTTACTGCGCTTTTCAATAACATGCGGAATTTGAGATTCAGATCTCCACCAATGGTTGCGTTATTCCCTGCTGTCAATCATAATTAATACGAAAGCCAACGGACCATGTAGAAAATAAACAAACAAAATGGATCGAAATCTACCAATCATAATGCACGGACGTGACCTTTTGAACTCATTGAAGTGAAGATCTGTTTCCTGAGAGGTAAGCTAAGATGATTGACGGCAGTGTAAAACGCAACCGTTGGTGGAAATTTGAATTTCAAATTCCGCATGTTATTGAAAGGCGCAGTAATAAATCTGCCCTTTGCCGAAGTGCCAGCCTTGCATTCAGTTTTATATTTCACAAGAACGGGGAATTTCAGTTTTTTTTTTCACGTCACATTGCTCAGGTCACGAGTAGCTTCAGTATTTTATTGATAGGTTAGAACTATAAGGTAAACAGTTGCCCCTTTAGTCTAAAACAGGTTTTTGATAGTGATTTAGGCTACAATCTCAAACCATTAGATATTGAAAGAAGGTCTAAAAGACATGTGTTTTACAGTGATTTTCCTCAGACCATGAAACGGTTTCCAGTAGTTCGTGTATAATAGTCAAATAAACACAAAAGAAAACAATGGAAATAAGATCTACTAACCTCTATTAGTGCACTAACTATTTCACGGTCTGAGGAAAATCACTCTGGGATACCGATTTCAAGTTGAACTTCCGCCTTTGCGGACACCTCCAGAGAGACCAAAATCCGTGGAAGGGATATGCTCTTCTTCGTAATAGGGACGCTTAGCTCTGTCCGTTTGGAGCAGTATGACTTGTGAACAGTCTCCTTACTGGGCATATCGGAGAGGTTTAACTGCTGTAGCTGGACTAAACTAAAACCTTGGAAGCCGTTTTAGATGATTTTAGATCAAAGCCATTACAATTAATTATCTCAGGTAATCACCTTCAGAAGTAACGCGTTATACGTGTCACCTGAGCTCATTTTGTTGTTTGCTGATTACCTGTTGATTAGTCAGTTTGTCATTTCCTGGAGAATTGCTCGTTTTTCCTCTGCTAATCATTAGCGAGAAGCGAGATGTCTTCATTCCTTGAATGAGGTACTGCGGAGTTTTTGCTTTGGTTTTATGAAAGTCATGTAAAAAGGTGCTCAATACTGTTCGCTTTTTCTCTTTGTTAAATAGTTTAGAGTTAATTATATGAATTGACCACTCGGGGTGGGGGGGGGGGGGGAGGGGGTACTCCCGGGATTTTTTTGGGTAGGAAAATTTGGCAAGTATTTTTTTTTGTGGCTTGATTTAAGAAGGAATTTTTTGCGTTTATAATACAATCCGAAGATTCGTGGTAGTGGAAATTTTTAAGACTCGGAAATTCGGCATGGGATTTTTTTGGGGTTAATTTTTGGTCCAGGGATTTTTTTGGATTTTGATTTTTGCCCCCATTCGATCATCTCCGTCACTTGAAATCCGGAGTACCCCCCTCCCCCCCTCCCCCCGGGATTGACCATAAGTAAAGTTAGGTTCCTTTCACTACGTAATAAGCCTAAACAGTAATCTTAGTTCAACTTGCATGTGATGTATATTTTTAGAAAATCTTTGAGGCGAACATGTAAGATGGGGAGCTGTGATTATTACACAGCAAACCAGCTACCAACCTGACCACTTCATGTATTTTGTAAATTTTTAATAAACAATTAAAAAAGATCAAGTCTGTTGATTGTGTACTTTTGGTTGATCGCTTTGTTGTGGAATACAGAAGCGGTCGTACACGAATTCATTCTCAGTGCGCGTTAAGGTGATTCCCTAGTATTGCATTGCGCATCACTACTGCGCATAATATCTTGCGTCATTTGCGCGTGCACGAGCGCGCGCGCACTCCGAAGCAATAGGGTTTCCTTTGAGGATTCAGTTCCCTAAGTAAATAAGCGGTTGTTTTCTCCTAAACGAGTTTGGTGACCTATCTTTTTTTGCATAATTTCATTCTTTTAGTCCTTCTCTTTGTGCTGTAAAATGTTTAAAAAATAATCATGTCAGAAAAACAAGTTATCGCGAAAAAAGTATGCGCAGCCATCGCTCGTGGACACAAAATTCTATCCTCGAGATCACACACCCGATGAGTATTTTAAGTTAATACCTTTTCAGGACATGTGCCTGTGCCATAAAACAAACATCAAATTGTTCCTATTGGTCAATACATTACATCTATTTTGTTATTTCAAGAATTACTTTAAAGCTGTGCTTCCTGTCCCTGCGAAACGTAGTGTGAGCTGATGGAATAAACGTGCGCTTGATAAGTGCAGTTGCAAGTATTTAAAGGGTAACTATAGACAATTATATCTCCTAAACGAGCTTGGTGACCTATATTTTTTATTGCAGATTTCGGATTTCAATATTGTGGGAAACAATCAGGGAAAGTTTAAAGAAATTCTTATGTCAACTTTTATTTCTAGGGAATCACCTTAAAAGAAGCTTGAGCCAGTGTTTTTTTTGTTTACTGATGGATAATCACATTCACAGTCAATTCAGACAACCACAGTCACAGTAATTGTTTTTTTTCTGTTCCTAATTTATCTTTCAGTTAATTAGTCAGTCAGTCAGTTAGTAGGACAGCCAGTCATTCAGTCAGTCAGTAATTCAGTCAGTTGGTCAGTAATTCAGTCCGTCAGTCAGTAATTCAGTCAGTTGGTCAGTAATTCAGTCAGTTGGTCAGTAATTCAGTCAGTTGGTCAGTAATTCAGTCAGTTGGTAAGTAATTCAGTCAGTTGGTCATGCAGTCAGTCAGTCAATCATCCAGTCATTGGGTCAGTTAGTAACTCTCGTGCCCAGCTCTCCTCATGCAGCCCTGTATGAATGCCTGGAGCAACAACAACAACAAGTTGGCAGGCAATGTGAAGACATGTTGACACTCTGAGTCCCCTATTATAACAAGCAACAAGCTGAAATTTTAGTGTTGAATGAGAGAGACAGTAAATCTATTGACGTAGAATAAACAAAATGTATTCTAACATTTGCGTCACATACGCATGTCTTACTAAACCTTGAGCGTATTTTTACTGTAACGTAACGTTACTGTTATAGTTCCATTTATTTTGCATTTTGACACAGTTTTTTACATACTCAAATACTCATATACTTTGTTGTTAATTGGTTGCCACAAAAAAGGTACCCAGTCCCTAACAACCACTATGTCTACAATAGAGTACCGAAGTATGACGTCAGTTGCCATGTTGCTGGTTCTAAACATTAACTGATCAGCATAAAATTTCTAAGGAAGAACAAAAGAAAAACGCTTAATGATTTCAGTTTAGAACCAGTACCCATCGTAACTAACAAAAGGTGACGTATTCACTTCGGTACTCAAAACGCGTTCCCCTCCAGATTATTTGTGTCATAAAAATTCAAAATGGCGGCGCGTGGAAGTTTAAAAGTGAAAATAGGCTATGTTTTTGAAAACTAAAATTGTCTTTCTATTTCTTATTAAAATAATCGAACTTTAGACTTCATTTCCAACAATCTAGCGCCGGTCAATTTAATTTGTTATAACTATGGAGGTTCCCTTTAAAAAGAATTTGGTAGCATATTTAACCCCATCCGTCAATACAAGAATACCTTCTGTCCCGTCAGTAGTCGTTTTAACGAAGTTCCAGCCGAAATTCCACTATGCATAAACAAAATATTTAGGTAAGGATGTTTTTACATTCAGAATTAGAGATAATGTTAGACAACTAAAATTTCAGGCATGAAGTATTGATTTAGACAAGATATACAAAATTATAGATGTTTTTTAGTAGCGGACCAGGCGCCAAAGAATGTAGCAATACTTTTGTTTTGACCCAACTCTGTCGAGCGACAGTTTATAGACTCTGAGTGAGCTTGTTAAATGATCAAATGATCAAACTTTGGGATATGCTTTAAGCTTATTTTTTACCTTCAGTCAGTTCTTATACCTTCAATATTTTCGAACCTAGTTCAAATTCGCTCTGACAAGAAATGATTTATTTATATAAATTAACCCTTTTCCTGCCCACACTCGATCTCTGGATCTTAAATATTCAGGGTCTGATTAAATATGAACATTTTGTGCAATTTTCCGTTACATTAACAGCCTTTCGTACGCGAGATGATTTGTATTCCGTGGGGAAGTCGAGGGTAAAAATATGTTTTTCGCGCGCCTCCCGTCGCGAAATTCAGTGGACTCTTTGGTCACAATTGATTAGCTCAATTGGTAGCGGCATCAGTCTGCAGAGCGGGTGGTCGCGGGCGGGGTTCGGTCAGCCAGACCAACAGCCAAGATCTTTAAATAACTGGACCAACAGCTATGGTCTCAGTTAAATAACTGGTAAGGCTGTGTTCAACACCTCTCAGTTAAATAACTGGTAAGGCTGTGTTCCACACCTTCTCTCAGTTAAATAACTGGTAAGGCTGTGTTCCACACCTTCTCTCAGTTAAATAACTGGTAAGGCTGTGTTCTACACCTTCTCTCAGTTCAGACGATCGCGTCATTGGGCGGTGACGAGCCGTTGGCCTTCTCATACACCTTCTGATACTAAAAATTGTAGGGGGTGTTAAAGAACACACATCACTGTTCGAAAAGGGTAGGGTGCGTGGTCTGGGCTAGAGGCGTCTTTATACGAGCTGACTTCCCATCTCACTGGCAATACAATGTTAAGCGGACTCGTATTGTAGCGACACAGCGACACATATTTTATGCAGACGATCTGACTCTTCTTTCTCATAATCATAACCAGATGAACGACAAGACTACAAGACTTGCAGCAGTATCCAGGGGCGGATCCAGGAATTATAAAAAGATAGGGTCGTAAAAATTTGAATAAGAGACAATAGGCACGTTAACACGCACTTTTCTAGAGGAGTCTGGAGGCATGCCCCCCCCCCCGGACATTGTGATAGTTTAAATACTCTGAGATATAATCTGGTGCTTTCTGGGCGCACAAATTTGGCTAATGCCAGGATCCCATATTCATATTGAACAAGAAATGTTAAAATATTTAATAAATACACATGTTGTTGTGGTTAAACATGACTTGAATCAACTCTAACGTTTTTTAACAAACGAAATCCAAGTAACTGGAGTGGTATAGGAGCTAATTAAAATAGAGTCATCCATCTCGAAATACCATCAGATAGACCTTGTTTTCTCAGACAAAAGGGGTCCCTCGGCTCCCTCGTCCCCTCCCCTAAATCTGCTCCTGGTATCGGCAAGAGCAGTACTCAGGATTAGTTAGACTAAATCAAAGATCACGAGCATCAACACCAGCAATCACAGTCCAATTATGGTGGAGGGACAGTCACTTGAGGAGATGGGCTCATTTACATACCTTGGCAGCATCATGGACAAACAGGGTGGAACTAACACAGATGTAGCAGCAAGGATAGGCAAGGAAAAAGCAACATTTCTTATGTTCAAGAACATCTGGAGCACCAAGGAAATCACCATACAGACAATTAAACTGCACATCTTCAATTCAAATGTAAAGTCAGTGCTCCTCTATGGTTCGGAGACATGGAGAAAGACAACGAAGACACTACAAAGGATACAAACCTCATAAACAGTTGCCTGAGGCGTATTTTCAACATCTGGCGGCCTCAAAGAATCCGCAATGAGGAGCTCTGGCAAACTTTGTTCGGGAATAGTCCAGTCAACACGGAAAAAAGTTACTATCAAATTGAACTATACTCTTTTATTTATGCGTTGCTATTCACTTACATCAGCAAACTCCACTCTAAAGCTATAACTATTCATGAATTCAAAGACGAAATAGACTTAAAGTATCGAACCGAGAATTTAGGTCTATGTCTTTACCCTGAAATTGCGTTTATCTGTCCAAATACTTTACTTCCCCTTTTAAACAACTTTTTCCTACTATCATTGCATGATATATCGGAATAATAATGATGTAATTATGCTTAAAGGCCCACCTTCACCCAAAATGCTGTGCGCGCCGTGATCTCTTTCTGTGCTGAATTTTGTGTAACAAGAAATTCATGCTTGCATGCGTGTAGCCAATCAGATCATGAATATGAACAATGGAGCATTTCAAAACAAAAACAAACGACCGCAACGTCTTTTGGGTGAAGGTGGGCCTTTAAATAAAAATGTAAAACTGAATGAAACATTGCATGTAAATAGATGGCAAAAAATAGAAAGAGGAAGGAAAAGAACCAGTTAGTAGACAGATTCTAATGAGGAAATGGGTCTGAATCGGCCACGCAACTAACATATCTTGCCTCCGCTACACCGCCGAATAAATACACAAATCTGAGAGGCATGGAGCGTTGGTCAGCCAGGCCCGCGATACATTTTATTGATTCACAAACAAACGCAAGCGCAGGCGGCCGCGAAAAACTAAAACCTTGTTCAACTGTTACGAAAGCGCTCGCGATCACTGACTACGTTTTTGTCTACTAAATTTGGCTTCACGCTCGTAAAGAAACGCACCAGTGGAAATTGGACAACGTAGAGTCAACGTTCGTTTTTATACGTAACAGTTCATTCGTAAAAATTTTTCTTAAAAGTTCGTTTCTACGTGCGTTTTCAAATGTTACGTACGTTCACGTGCGTAGACAAAAACGCATAAAGATGGCTTTCCACTGTCGTGTAAATTTTTACGCGCGTAAAACAGGCGTAAATAAAACGCACGTTAACAATTCCCACTGTTCCGTGAAATGGAACATGTTCCATTGTATTAGTCCGTAAACTCTTCCGTTCGGATTGGTTTTGGCGCAAAAAGCTTTTTGTGGCCTGACTGAAGCGTGAATTTGAATTGCGTGAGCGTGGTGCACGTGGTGCACGGTGCATCAGCAACTGAAGTCCACGCATTTTCTTTGACTGTCTTGTTTTTGTAGAAAACGTCGGTGGTATTCCACAAGCAGATATACTTTTTAACCTCTTCGATTAGTACAGCTTCCACATCGGCATATTTTTCGATGTTGAGAGTGCTATCGACAACTTTCAAACCTTCAAGCAAGTGTTTAATGTGACGCTGTCACATGGCAGAGGTATTATGTGACAAAATCCTCGGTGTTAGAACCTGTGACTTTTTCCTTTCTTTTTTTTTTTTTAAACTTTGTAGTATTGCATTTCTAGTTGACTCTATTGTGTTATGAATGGGGTTAGTTTCTAGAGAAACTGTGGTGCTGCGTCGGTGGGGGTGAAGCACAAGAATTTGGTTTTATCGACTGAGTCGATAAGGTAAATTAGCCACCGTAGCTTTCTCGAATCTTTTTACGGTGGCTAATTTACCTTATCGACTCAGTCGATAAAACCAAATTCTATTGTGGTATGCCTTTTGTTTTCTTTGTTTTACGTCACTAATGAGTTTCACAGATTCTTCCACAGAGGATGGGCACGAAATCCAGATAACTGGATAAGTTCTTGCGTAAACACAGGCGGCTGGTGACGGCTTGTTCAACTTTTGCGAAAGCGCTCGGATCAGTACGTACGTAAAATGTGCGTGAATTCCGCTCGTAAAAAAAACCGCGCCAGTAGAAATTAAACAACGTAAAGTCAACGTACGACTTCTGTGCGTAAAAGTTCGTTTTTCCGCACGTTTTCAAATTTTACGTATGATAACGTGCGTAGAGAAAATGGGACAGTGGAAATCCAACTTTATTGTCTTGCAACTGACACGCGCATCACTAGAAACTGTCCCAGCGTGTGTGCAAACCGCTAACCTACTTAACCTACAGGGTAGGGATCATGAAAACACAGTTCCAGTCTTGAATAAACTGTTAAAAGCAATCTGAAAACGACAAACGCTGAATCTACCCAACAGGTTTTTAATATTCAAGTTACTTGAATGGTAACCTGCTCTGGGACACTTTTTAAGTCGAGGTTTTCACCTGAAATATTGATTCTTGTAAAAATTAGTCAATTAAAAAACAGCTTTTTACTATCTTCAAATATTTACCTACAAGTCTCACGGAGCGTATTTAAAAGTAAGGTGAGGTAAAGTCGCACACCAGCCAGAGGTGACCCACTCGGCCGGAGAAAGGTAAAGTCACACACGAGCCAGAGGTGACCCACTCGGCCGGAGAAAGGTAAAGTCACACACGAGCCACAGGTAACCCACTCGGCCGGAGAAAGGTAAAGTCACACACGAGCCACAGGTGACCCACTCGGCCGGAGAAAGGTAAAGTCACACACGAGCCACAGGTGATCCACTCGGCCGGAGAAAGGTAAAACGAGCCACAGGTAACCCACTCGGCCGGAGAAAGGTAAAGTCACACACGAGCCACAGGTAACCCACTCGGCCGGAGTAAGGTAAAGTCACACACGAGTCACAGGTGACCGACTCGGCCGGAGTGAGGTAAAGTCATCCACGAGCCACAGCTGACCCACTCGGCCGGAGTAAGGTAAAGTCACACACGAGCCACAAGTATCCCACTCAGCCCGAGTAAGGTAAAGTTACGCATGAGCCATAGGTGACCCACTCGGCCGGAGTAAGGTAAAGTCACCCACGAGCCACAGCTGACCCATTCGGCCGGAGTAAGGTAAAGTCACACTCGAGCCACAGCTGACCCACTCGGCCGGAGTAAGGTAACGTTACACACGAGCCACAGGTGACCCACTCGGCTGGGAACTTGGCCTTGAACCACCGCCGACCTACAGATCTGAAGTCCAACACGCTAACCACTGTGCCACCGCGCCACCACTTTTTTCAAAGTGAGGGGCGACTAAATTGATCACCAAAGTGTGAAAATTACGGTCTGTGGAACATGGCTACAAATCGTTTAACTGACAGCTCAGCTTGATGAAAAATTGTCAATTTTTATACAATTTACTGAATTCTACGCGCATCAGTTGATTGGTCATTACCTATTATCTATTAGAGTACAGACGCGAAGCTGACGTCATGGTGAATTTGTTTCATCTTTGTTTTGTCCAACATGGCGGACAGTTTTGAAAATGTGGACAAGATTTTTTCGAAAAGGGCAAGTGAAGGCATCAAGAAAATGTTTAGCAGAAGCTATTGACAATTAGGAAAAAGATTAAACCAAACGGAGTTTCGATGACGTGGAAAAATCCCGAAATTAGAAAAAATCGTCGAACAGTCATGACCATAGTGGAGTTCTACGAGGGTAATTTTTTCCCTCTTATTGAATTTTATAAAACAAATGAATTTCATTTTGCTGCATGTGCGTCTGTTCAGTTTTATATCACAAAAGACGTCAAAATGTGATAACATCGCCTGCGGTTCCTTCGCCATATTTTTGTTCTTAACATATTTTGACGTCATCTCAGTGTTACTCTATTACTGAAGAGATGCATGGCAAAATGGAATCTGTTTGTTAAATAACATCTACAAACACCCATTTTTAAGTGAATCTAAGGTAGTTGAGACATTACACTGCACCATCAATCGAAGTTATCGACATTCTACAGTTAATGACAACAGCCACCCGAGACACCATAAGTTTTCATTTTTTGTCAACTGTATATTAATTTATCTGGCAAGGAAAAAAATCTGTCTGCCTTTTCAACAGTTCAATTCAACACTCGGCTTTCATAAGGTGATAAAAATTGAATGAGCAAGTCTGAAAAGAAACTGGAAAAATCTAACAAGTAATCAGAACAAACGTGTTTGCTCAGAGTAGAGTCAGGCCTTATAGATCATAAGGCCTGATTCCAACAGCAAATTCATCCGTTCTGTTAATGAATGTTGACTGTTTTGAGATCCTGCTGGAAAACGAAACGTAAAAGAAAAAAATCCCTTTGTGTGGATAATGATCGTTGGACAAAACTGCAATAGCTCAGTGATAGCTGCAGAATTTACATGAAGAGCTCGTTGTTTCAGTGTTACCTTGTTGATTGTCAACGTATATCATTAAAATATACAGTTTTACATACAGACACACGACAGTACCATATTGACTTCATATAACATAAGAGATATTAAAGAAAACTGTAGAGTGCCGAAACATCTAGGTATCAAGGTATTTTGAACAATTTTACTTCATTATTTTCGCTGTGCGGTCCATATTCTACTTTTGTACTTTTCTGTGCCTCAGTCATCAGTGGCCTTATTGACGGGGTCCCACTGTATTTTCGAGTATCTAGATTTTAGCAATTTTCTGTGGGAGGTAACCACAGAACCCCCTGGGGTCTAACATCTTCTAGCGAACATTAATGAATCCCCTGGGGGCTAACATATTCTAGCGAACATTAAAGAACCCCCTCGGGGCTAACATCTTCTAGCGAACATTAAAGAACCCCTCTCTCTTTGAAAAACCCTATTACCTGAAACGACTGAAAAAGAAAAACATTACTGACCCAAGTCTGGCAAGTGCTTATAATAAACTGGTTCCTAATATTCAGTTAAATAATTCAGAATTATTTTATCCAATGATTAGAGGCACTGTCAACTAGTAGGGGCGTATCTGCCTTTACGCGAAGTACGCAAGTGGGTACCAGAATTTCCCAGAATATATCAGTTTTTACATTCTAGAAGAAAAGCAAAGGGTGAAGTCATGTAATTTTTATACGTGTTATAATGTTTTTGCGATGTCTATAAAAGTGAGGAAGTGGCAAAAAGTTTTCCGAAAACCCGTATTCAAATGTAATGAATGATGCAATATAGATTGAAAATTGTGGTTTACTGGTTGAGAATATCTTGACTACGTATACAAACGCTTTTAAGTCTCAGGAATGCAGAAATTGCGTTTTAGAGGGTACTAAAGAACCAGTGACATGAAAAATAGTTTTTCGGGCGGCGAATACCCGTCTCCCACAAAGAAACTCGCGCCTTCGGCGTGAAAGTTATGCATGAGTCAACGAAAATCCCGACCCCTACGACCCCGGGACATGGTAGGGATTTGGAAAAAACCTTGCTCAAATCTCGAACAATACCCCCACCCCTGGGGATGCTTCATTAAGTCAAAACATCAGCTAATATCCCCACCCCTGGGGGCTGTGTTAGATGGCTCTTGCCGGTTGTTAGCCTGAAAAGGAAAAGGTACTGATGGTGAATCATACATGAAACTTTCTTTTAAAGTTGCCAAGTTTTTTCAACCAGCCAGAGCAAAGCACTGTTTCACGACAGCAACCACCAAAAGTTTAATAGGAATATAAAATAAAAACAGTATACAGACCTTTGAAAACACTGCAGATCCAAAAAACAAATAAAACAATGTGATATTATATAAATCTTTAAATGCATCTTCTGATCACATACCTATTTTCGAGGTTGTGCATATTTTTCCGCGAACTCCGTAGAACTTAGAACTTAGAACTTAGAAATAGATTTCTCTAATACTGGGTGGGTCGGTTTGCGGTAAAAGCCTACGTAAGAGCCTTGGCCTTTTAGAGATCTTATAACTTGCATGTCGGGCTGACTGCTTAAAGCTATTATTTTTAGGATAAAGATGTTACTACTTCTGAAGAAAGTAGGTTCCAGACTGTTTGTTCTTGTTCTTCCGTAGGAATATTGAATTCCTTTTCAGAATACTGCTTCCAGTCCATTGACATCAGATGAGTGATATGAACGTAAATCTGAACCGAATTGAAAGCACACAATTCGCTTGAGTTGGCTTGAGTTTTTTCTTATGAATAAGTCGAAGGTCAAAAACTTCAGTTAATGTATGTCAAATATTTGACATATATATTGACAAAAACTGAAGTTTTCTGCTATATATCGCGCCACGTTGTAGCTGAGTACTAAAATTCTGCTGTTTGGGCGCACAATGAGATCAAGAACGGGTACAAAATCTAAAAAAAATATTGATCACAGTTCGTAAATCAATATTGGTTTTGTGTTTTGCAATTCCCACTGAGCAAGGATGGCTTATGAATAACAAAAGCTACTCACCTTTGACTTTGCTTTTTCAAGAAACACACGAGGGATTAAGTTTCAGGTAAAAACGGTAAAGCGATAAAGCGATGACTCTTGATCCTCATGTTACAGATGGTATAAATAGTAGACTTGATGAACTTTAATAGTTAGTGACATTTAGCTTCTTTCTTACCAATCGTTTTCTGTTATTCTGTTATGTTATCTTTCAAAAGGTTTATAAGTAACGGTCCTATTATAACTGTATTCATTTTTGTTTTTTAGCCCCCGTAGAAGGTTGTTTTGCAAACCGAAATATCGGGCAAATATATGCTACTGTTGTTTTATTTCACTTCTGTCTCAATCTCTTCTCCTTTCCGTAAGGATCAGTTTGCCGTTTTTACCTACTATTTCAAGATTTTTACTGATCCAGGTCTACGATAGATCCGGCTGCACTCTTCATTGGTTTGTCGCTGTGGTTTTGCCGTTATTATAGTTTTTTGATGAAGTTTTATACGGGCAACCGTTGACACTATGCACAAATCCCCACCTATGCCCCACCCCCACGAGGCAGCTAAATTCACTAAACGCTTCAAATACCCCACCTTCTCGGGTAGATTTTGTATCAAATCCCCTACTATTCCCTTCTACACCCCATCTTGTCCCGGGGTTGGGGGTTGGGGGGGGGGGGGGGGTGGTCGGGGTTTTCGTTTACTAATGCCGACTTGCTACGCCCCCGGCTAGTGTCAAGACATGGGAATCAGTAAACCATTATCGATGGCTTTTTTAATTTTCATTTTTTTTCTTTTTCTTTTTTATTCACCCATTTTACCTAAGTTTCGTGCAATGTCCCCCTGGCTGCAATGTCGCCCCAGGCGCTGCGATAATCAATACCGGAAAGACCCTGGGAAGAGGTTGTTCAGTAGACACAAGATGGTGCTGCGTTGTGAAGTCAGACCCTAATAAACTGGATCCCATTATTTAGGTAAATGATTCAGAATTATTTTACCAATGATTAGAGGTACTGTCAACTTGTGACAAGACCAGGGAATCTATACACTGTTATCGATGGCTTCATGTTTTTTAACTTTCAATTTTCTTTTTAATTTTTGCTTTTGTTCATTCATCCCACGATAATGAAAACTGAGAAGACACTGGGGACGAGGGTGCTAGTAGACACAAGATGGCGTTGTTCGGAGGAGAGAAAATTTGTGAGGTGATTGGAAATGTCTCGTGGGGTGGCAATGACTTGGAAGCTGGAGCGATAACACTTTATAAGTTTCCATCGGGCTACTACTATATTGAAGCCAGTAAAACAACAGCAGCAGCACAGTCAGCAGCGGTATGTCAATCAATCAATGATTTTTATGCCTGAGCATGTAATCAGTGTTTTAACCCTTTAACTCGCAATCGTAAATAATATATATGTACGAAAAACACCAGTAGTGATTTGAAACTCTGCAGCTTTCACATATCTGGACAAGTGATAGTAATGATAACTTGTTAGGACAAAGCGATAAGTTTCATAGCTTTAACACCCAACTACTTTAATAGATAATAATAATAATTATTATTATAATACTTTATTTACTCATTATTTTTTACAACTCTATTTTAAAAATACCTACACACATTTTATTAACAAAGTTAAATGTGAATTTCACATTTAACTACCTCTTATAGAGACAATTTAAAATTTTGCAAATTAGTGTCTCTGTATAAAATTATATGTACAGAGCAAAAACTTTGCAGTTAATTAACTGCGAAATATTGCTTCTGTATATATATGCAGTGAGGAAGTTACATGTACATGTAACTGCAAAATTTTTATTTATATATATACCCCATTCAGAGCTACATGTACATGTATTCTTGCAAACTTATAACTCATCCTCATGCATGACCTTTGTCACCTTTGCAATGCATTATAAACCTAGGCTTAAAAGTTTTATTAAACAGTATTTTACTGAGCTTAATTAAACCTAAGAGTATACAGTCTTTAATGGTCATTATTTTTTTCAGTTGGTAAATGTCAAATAAAACATTGTGCCCAGCACTTTATAAGCAAATAACTAAAGTTTTAATAATACATACAATGATACAGAACGAATGTGCTAGCTAGCTGGATCTTTATTTAATCAAAAAGTGCATGTGTACAGTATGATCATTCACAAGACATGCAGGATTTTGTTCACTATAATAATTTATAGTATATAAAGCTTGAGCTTAATTAGTTGGTAAATGTGTTTAAAATAACACTAACAGTATGTTGTACCCAGCATGTTAGTTCTAACCTGTTTAAAAGTTGGGGCCACACAACATGCAGGATTTTGTCAAAATAGCTTCAATTATTTGGGAATTCTGAAACCATTACACTTGTTGGCACTAATCCCATGGGAAAACTACATGTAATTTAAAATTGAAATTGTGAATTATGTTGCCCAGGTCATTTTTTTTTCAAGCAAACAATTGTTTATATACATGTAATTCCCCTTGACACCTATCCCAAAGTGAGAGAAATAGCAACAAAATAGCTTCAATTATTCGGGAATTTGGAAACCGTTATACTTGTTGACACTTCCCTGGGGAAACTGATTAAAAATTGAAATTGTGAATTATATTGTTCCAATGATTTTTTCAAGCAAACAATAGTCTGTATAATTACCCTTTCAGGGTTGCCACTCATTAGAACATAAAAAATTCCCTGACTTTTCCCTGACCTCAAAACAATTTTCACTGACTTTGCATTGGACAAATTATCAAATAGACCACATCCACTATTACATTTGCTTCAGCTTCTTTTGCAGACCATCAATATTCTTCTCTTCATTTTAGATCTCTTTACGTTTTTCACGGGATTTTGAACGCATTACTACATTTGACTTCACCAAACTGAAAACAAAATTCCCTAACTTTTCACTGACTTTGACAAGAACTAAGACTTTCCCTGACCTTTTGCAAAATTCCCTGACTTTTCCCTGACCTTGAAAAATTTTTGTTTTTCCCTGACTTTTCCCTGACTGTGGCAACCCTGCCTTTACAGATATCCTAAAGTGAGAGAAAGAGCAAATTAAAATCCCAAGGTAGCTGACCAATAGATGCTCAACAATGTCACTGTTTACTGTGTTCATTAAATTATTCTGTTGAAAAATCAATTTATTTGTGTGCCAAAACAACTCTGACCAAGATTTATTACTTCACTGTGACCACCTGATTTCCATCTTATCAGGGGTGATGGGTATACATTCTGGGGGGGGGGGGGGGGGTACTCCCTTATATACACTATATAGGTACAGTGTAACTACATGTATGTGCCGCCCGGTAGGGTAGGGTTTTTGAGGTGTTCAGTCCTTAAGTAGGGTATCCTAAGTTTTGGTATTTTTGGTATTGTTATCCTTATATATTCGTTAGATAAAGTCACTAAATTGCAGTATCCACCCCAACGCACAAAACGAAAAAGATATGGTCTGTTAAAACTGTACTATACACGCCTGAATTGGGCCTTAAAAAGGGTATCAAATCTCAATTTTCTATATATACCCTTAAATAGGGTCAGGGTTTGAGAACCTTGGTGGCACACACCTATCCTAACTTGATCTTAAATTAGGGACCCTATGAATGTTGTTTCATTACTGTACATAAATAAAACATACCTTTTACAGAAGTTATTTCTCAGGTGTGTGCGCCCTGACTAATGATTGCAAAGTGTTTGTAAGATGCTGTGAGTTGATCCGTTTGATCTCTTGAGTGCATCCCCAATGTAGAGGTCTTGTGAACCTTGACATTGATCAGTACTTTTCTCAAAAAATATTGCTATGTCATAAATCTTTGAAATACTCAAAGAATTATTGTATTTTTACTATTTTTTTGTTGACAAATAAACCATTGTTGTAGAGCTTGAGGTAATAGACTTGCCACAAGTCAACCTCATGAGTTTCACAGTAAAGCGAACGAAGCAAGCTTTTGAGGATGCCGCGAAGCGACTGAGCGAGCGACGAAGTCGCGAGAGGTCGACTTGTCTCGCTTGAAGGGTTTTCATTTGCGTTTCCCGCCATAAATGGGGAGTGGAGTGATTTGTCAATGTCATCGATTATTGTTTTGCAACCGACCCCATTGTTGAATTTCAACCGCAAGTCACGTTTCATTGCGCCTAATACCTTGTGATTGACAGTTCTGTCCCCAAGGGCAACTCTCGGCTACTCTGATTGGTCTTAGCGCAGCGATCCGTGTTTGGGTCGCTAAAAATGGCGCCAATCAAGTGTGAAAAGTCCTTCGTCCGGCGGGCTATAAATATAAGACGAAGGACTTTATTGAAAGTCTAAGCTTGAGGTGTGGGATCAAGAGAGTCAGTGTTTTTGGACATTTGATAGCTACAGGCCTAATACCTTATTACATGAAATTTTTTGCAATACATTCATTTTGCAATAATTATTTTAAAGGTTGCATACATGTAATTCACAACACTTTAATTTTGCAAACATTTTATATTGTAACTCACTTTAATTTTGCAAAATTTCATAAAAAAAATTCTTGGTTTTAGGTAAATTATAATATATTACATGATGTTACCTGTCAACAGATTACTGTACAGCTGTACATCCCTTTATTATACCACCAACAGTAACAAGCCAAAATAATAAATACAGTTTCTGTAGAAGGCATTATTTTTTTAAGTAGTATTGAATAATCAGCAACAGGAAAAAAAACAGAAACCATCCAAAAGCAATAATTTACATGCACTGCCTTATAATAGAGGTCCCAAAGTCTACGCAACTATGAAAGACGGATGTTTTCAACAATCACAAGGAGGCCTAGAAATTCCGATTGAAGTAATAGCTAAAGTGGATAATTGTCCTTTAATAATGTTGCAGCTGTTGAGAAGTTCAAAATTTGATTCCTCTTGAAAAAAATATGACTTTTTTTCCACTGGAATACTTAAGCTTTGGTTTACGGTAATTATAAGCTTAATGTTTGATAAGTTAGAGGTATCATGGATCATGATGTGTTTAACAATCTGCATGTAAGGCCATGGAGATGTATGTTGGATGCAATGAGCTTTTAATCGGTTTGTTGTAACTGTTTGGTTTTTCATGTGTTATTAAGTTTGTTATTAGTTTGTCTTACATGTATTTAACTTAAATTGTGATTGTTATTTCGCTCCCATTGTTTATGTGATTGAACACTTGCAATACTCTAAAATTGGTGATAAAAAGGTCAAGATTTGTACACCTGTATGCACATAATCTGCATATATTTCCTGGAATACACTTAAAATGAAAAAAGACGTTCATTTATAAGTGGCTGTATCTGTTCAGTTCTTGGAGAAACAGCAAATTTGAACTAATTTCATCAGACCATTTTTCATGCATTTTCAATTTTCTTTAGTGGTACATGTTTATTTTTTTTGCCTGATAGTTATTTAAGATGGTTAATATATAGAGACTATATATATAATGGATTATAACCAAAATAGCTGTACTGACTTGTTAAGTAATGAGAAAAAAATAAACTTGTGGTTGTACATGTGACAGTGCTTTTAAAGTTAATACTGACATCATTCAAGCAGTTTTGAAGAAACCTATCAGACTATCAAAGTTTGCTATATAATATAATAATTTATTGTTAAATCTTACATATGTACATGTATAGATGATGAACCTCAGATCCAACTTGGAAAATGTTGTATCTTCTGCATGCATGCACTACATGTACATGCAGTTGATTATGATCTGAGTGCACTTTGTTGAATTTTTCTGCACCTATAAACTATTACTAATGCTCACAAAATCAACTGACTGAAGTTAATACTTTGTTAGATTTAAAAATAAGCCTCATCATGGGTACCTACATGTACATGTACACTCTACATTCAAGCTAATGAAGTTTGTCACTTTTTTCTTAAATCATCTAAGTTGTAAACAAAAATTGTCATTGGTTCAGTTATTAATAGTGACCTGTACACCTCTTTCAGACATTCAATTTTATTGGTCTCAACAACCTGTTGCAGGTATTAATAAAAGTGCCCCTGTTATCAAATTTTTGATTTTCATTTTTTTACATTTTCGTGTACAATAAGACTTTCTTACCCATCTTGCCAAATTTCAATTCATTACGAACATCAGAGGTCTTTTTATTTTAACATTTATTTCCGAGAATTTACGGCGGCCGTTAATCAACCTTGTTCCAAGGCTTGGCTGCGAATGGGAGAAAGTGACATCAAAGACTCAAACATACCTCATGGGTTGAAATTAATAATAACAATCAGCATAGAAAATTGTTGCTTTTCACATTATTTTCAATACTCATTGTTATTATAATTTCAGCTGTACATACTTAGTCAATACCAGGAAATATAAAAGTACAGTGGAACCCCGATTTAACGTACCCCGATTTAACGAAGTCCCCGATTTAACGTACAAATTAATGTTTTCGGTCCGGCCAGAGTCACAGTAAAAAAATGTATGGAGAAAAACCCTGATTTAACTTAATTCCCGATATAACGAACAAAATCTGGAGGACCGAACTTGAAAACTACCCTGATATAACGAATAAAATGTCATCATGCCACAGAAGACGAATCTGGCAAGAGATGAAACCGATAATATTTTGTTTATTCTCTAAGAACATTGTCAGCAGCTATCCATTATGTACAGTGGACAGTACATTAATAAATCACGAGTGCTTTAAGTTATGTGTACACTGTGCAATACCGATCAGACGGGGAAGTGTTGGACTGTGAAGCAGAACGGTAAATTTTAATCATTACCTATACCCCGATCTAACAAAGTTTTAGGTCATTTTTCCACAAATTCGTTATATCAGGGTTCTCGATTTAATGAAACCCCGATCTAATGAACTGTTTTTTCCGGTCCGCTGTGCTTCGTTAAATTGGGGTTCCACTGTATGAAGTTAAACTGAAATTTCCAAAGGGGTACTTTTTTGTTATTATTATTATTATTATTATTATTATTATTATTATTATTATTATTATTATAAAATTCATTAATAGTTCATAAAGAATTAAAATACAAAAGAAATAAAAAGTTTAATGAAGGTGTGAAAATCCTGATAAAGAACAGCTATACTGCACTGTTACAGAAACTAATAGGAATGCTAATAAGCTTTATCACTATTGTTCTTATAACCCCCATCCCCTTGCCCCCTTCTTCTCTCCCCCTCCTTTTCCCCACTCCTCCCTCCTCCTTCTCCTTCTCCTTCTCCTCCTCCTTTCTCCCCTCCCCCGCTTCTCCCTACTTCCCCCCATCCTTTTTCCCCTCCTCCTCCCCCTCCTTCTGCCCCCTCCTTCTCCTCCCTCCTTCCCCGCCTTCTCCTTCCCCCCCTCCTTCTCCGACTTTCTTCTTCACCCACTCTAAGGAATAAGAAATAGATAAAATAAATGTGAGCAGCAGAACTGTATAGATATTTACATTGGTGAGCTATTGTAAATATAGGTACATTTGTGCTGCTTATAAAAGAAAAATAACAATGATTTAGATTACATACAGTATAGCTGTTCTGTGTCAGGATTTACAAACTCCCCATTAAGTTTTCATTTCTTTTGTATATACAATACATAAGGTACATGTATATAACACCATAGCACCATCAAACAGAAATTTACCAAAATGTACAGTAAACCATTCAAAACCTGTTAAGACTAAACTTTCTTGACGACTATCAATATTACTATTAGACAGCATGTAGTGCTGGGTTTCATGGAAAGTATGGATCAAAGATCGGGGCTCAAGGATAACAGATCAAGGATTTTTGAAATAAAGTCAATGAAAAATAAGAGAAAGTTAAAATATCAAAGATCACACAAAATTTAAAAAAATGAAAAAATGAAAACAAATAAATTGAATCTTTCTGTATAAAATAAAGTAAAATGAAATATAAATTATTTTATAAAATACTCAAGGAAATGCGCATGCTATGATTAGTCAAACCGTGTTAATTATAACTTGATAAAGCATGCACAAATTCTTGCCCCCTTGTGGTCATTAAAGAAATAAAAAATACTTGTTCCTTGTGCATTGTTCAGTTATATAAGCCCTGGGAATTTTTTAAAACACTTGAGAAGTGTGAGAAGCACACTTCTCTTGTGCTCTTAATAATTCCCGTGTGTTCTTAATAATTCCTGTGCACTTGTATAACTCAATAATGCACTCGGCACATTTTTTAAGTTTTAATAATGACCTTGCGAGATCTTGTGACAAAAGTAAGTCCAGTTGTAAACAGTCAATGTCTTAAATACTTTCACGTCCTCTGTTCAACCTGTTTATACTCCTTCGCGGCTTATCTGAAATAGCGTGACGCATTGCGTGACACATTTAAAACCTTTGTAAATCGGAAGCAAAACATCGTTAAAACCTGAAACTTTTTGTGAAAGATTATAACACTTGTATCCACATACCATGTTAGAAACAGCTTTGTAGGACGTTTTCTTTAGATTTTTTAATTTTTATGACGTCATGTGAAAGCCAAGAATTGTGCCTTTGTGATGTCATAAATAGCTTAAAAAGAATTGTATGTGTCTGTAATGTGTACACTTGTGTCTGATTGAGTCCCGAGTGTTACGTACAGGCGGGAGTTTTAATATACAGTCATTGAGTAAAAACGTTTAACAGAATTGTTTAAAACCCATTCTTATGTATATTAACTGAGAATGGCAAATCTTTTCATCTGGGAGTCAGACATTTCTGTGGAACATGACCAGTATAATACAACACTATGAGAATGGCAATTCCTTTCATTTGGGAGTCAGACATTTCTGTGGAACATGACCAGTATAATACAACACTAGCCTGGCAATTCCTTTCATATGGGAGTCAGACATTTCTGTGGAACATGACCAGTATAATACAACACTAAAATGGCAATTCCTTTCATTTGGGAGTCAGACATTTCTGTGGAACATGACCAGTATAATACAACACTAAAATGGCAATTCCTTTCATTTGGGAGTCAGACATTTCTGTGGAACATGACCAGTATAATACAACACTAGAATGGCAATTCCTTTCATTTGGGAGTCAGACATTTCTGTGGAACATGACCAGTATAATACAACACTAGAATGGCAATTCCTTTCATTTGGGAGTCAGACATTTCTGTGGAACATGACCAGTATAATACAACACTAGAATGGCAATTCCTTTCATTTGGGAGTCAGACATTTCTGTGGAACATGACCAGTATAATACAACACTAGCCTGGCAATTCCTTTCATATGGGAGTCAGACATTTCTGTGGAACATGACCAGTATAATACAACACTAGAATGGCAATTCCTTTCATTTGGGAGTCAGACATTTCTGTGGAACATGACCAGTATAGTACAACACTAGAATGGCAATTCCTTTCATTTGGGAGTCAGACATTTCTGTGGAACATGACCAGTATAATACAACACTAGAATGGCAATTCCTTTCATTTGGGAGTCAGACATTTCTGTGGAACATGACCAGTATAATACAACACTAGAATGGCAATTCCTTTCATTTGGGAGTCAGACATTTCTGTGGAACATGACCAGTATAATACAACACTAGAATGGCAGACCCACGAAAACTAAGACCTAAGACCGAAATTTAAGACCTAAAACTAAGACCTAAAACTAAGACCCCCTATAATTTACCTTTTTAGAGTAGGGTCTTAGTTTTCGTTTTGTCGAAAACTAAGACCTAAAACTAAGACCCCCTTTAGAGGCCGTTTTTTTCTTTTTCCAAAGCCAATTTTGTTATTGTAATCCGTTATTCAGTATAAGACAACAATCAAAAACCAGATCACGAGGGTCTACGCGAAGTCTATGGCAAAAGTCACTAAAGTCATTTTGACTATCGCGCGTTCTTTAACGGATTGAAATAACAAAATTGGCTTTGGAAAAAGAAAATAAAGGCCTTTAAAGAAATAAAAGGGGGTCTTAGTTTTAGGTCTTAGTTTTTGAAAAAACGAAAACTAAGACCCTGGTAAGCAGTGTCAAAATGACTTTTGCCATAGACTTTGCATCTGGTTTTTGTTTATTGTCTTATAGTAAATAACGGATTGAAATAGTCTAACAAAATTGGCTTTGGAAAAAGAAAAAACGGCCTTTAAAGAAATAAAAGGCCTTAGTCAAAATGACTTAACTGACTTTTGCCATAGACTTCGCGTAGACCCTCGTGATCTGGTTTTTGATTGTTGTCTTATACTGAATAACGGATTGAAATAACAAAATTGGCTTTGGAAAAAGAAAAAAACGGCCTTTAAAGGGGGTCTTAGTTTTAGGTCTTAGTTTTTGAAAAAACGAAAACTAAGACCCTGGTAAAAAGGTAAATTATAGGGGGTCTTAGTTTTAGGTCTTAGTTTTAGGTCTTAGATTTCGGTCTTAGGTCTTAGGTCTTCGTTTTCGTGGGTCTTAGTTTTCGATAGACATTTCTGTGGAACATGACCAGTACAATACTAGGAGTAATCGGAGATTAGGGTAGTGCGTTCGGCGGTTGAAAGGGGGGATTTTGTTTTTTGGTTAATGGGATAGATGAATTAAGGGTTATTGTGTACAGTGAAACCTGTATTTACTCTGTGTATGAAGACGGTAGGGAAAGTTTGGTAGCAGAAAAACAAATTAAATCCTTTGAAGTTTGTTGTAGTTGTCGGTAAAGAAAAGTGCTTGGCGGTCCCTTGGGAAAAGTGGAAAAGGTGCACCAAATTTGCATATGTCAAAACGGTAATTTGAAACCTGAAAACACGCTGGCGAAAGCGAAATTCGCAAGTATTTATTTAAAACAGACTATGCGCTTCTACAAATTCTCCGTTTTCTTTGTAGTTTCGCTTGCCAAATTAAGATTAAGCTTTTCCAAACTCTCAGCCTTCATTTCCAAGTTTTCCACCGCGCTAAAAAATCACAGAAAGTTTGGAGTGTCTCCGGGAATAAATAAGCCGCGTTTGGTTTCGCGAGCGTTCCATCGATCCATCCGCATATTAATCTCCATCAAAGTGAGAAAAACATTCGTCGCTTGATTCTTGCTCGTTTTCTGGCTTGAATCTCGCTCGTGTCCGGCCATAAATTTTCGAACGGGATGGCTTGAATATGGTCCGATTCAAGCTCAGTCAAGCCATCCGAATGTCACAGCGGTACATATGTCTCCCTCTATTCTTGGTCAATTCTCGTTTGTTTGTCTCGTTCGTGTCAGCCGAATCATCGCCATGATTTGATTCTCGCTGATTAGCATATTTTATATGTTTTAGGACGCACTAAGCGTGTTGTGCCAGCGTGTTGTGAGCGTGTAGTTCGGTGAAAACTGCAAAAAAAACTTCGAAAGCAGAAGGGCGCACGAAAAGCACATGGAAATACAGAATGTTAGCAAGGATGAGATGAATGACCTTCAGCAATCTTTTAGACCTTCAGCAATCTTTTGAAGGATGAGATGAATGAACTCGCCACGTGAGTTAGTTCGTCAAAGTAAGGCAAAACGTAAGCAAGCGCCTCAAAGCGAGGCAAATGTGTGTCGACGACGAACCAAAGCAATCTCGAAAAAACTCCCTTATCAGTTACACAGTACACGCAATAATGCACAGGTCTCCCAACACAAATTAGGAGTTGCGTTCTCGTTCCTCGAACGCAACAACACTAGAATTGCAATTCCTTTCATTTGGGAGTCAGACATTTCTGTGGAACATGACCAGTATAATACAACACTAGAATTAATGCAATTCCTTTCATTTGGGAGTCAGACATTTCTGTGGAACATGACCAGTATAATACAACACTAGAATGGCAATTCCTTTCATTTGGGAGTCGGACATTTCTATGCAACATGACCAGTATAATACAACGCTAGAATGGCAATTCCTTTCATTTGGGAGTCAGACATTTCTGTGGAACATGACCAGTATAATAAAACTAGAATGGCAATTCCTTTATCTGGGAGTCAGACATTTCTGTGGAACATGACCAGTATAATACAACACTAGAATGATAATTCCTTTCATCTGGGAGTCAGACATTTCTGTTGAACATGACCAGTATAATACAACACTATAAGGGTAATTCCTTTCATCTGGGAGTCAGACATTTCTGTGGAACATGACCAGTATAATACAACACTAGAATGGCAATTCCTTTGAATTCATTTGGGAGTCGGGCATTTCTGTGGAACATGACCAGTATAATACAACACTAGAATGGCAATTCCTTTCATTTGGGAGTCGGACATTTCTATGCAACATGACCAGTATAATACAACACTAGAATGGCAATTCCTTTCATTTGGGAGTCAGACATTTCTGTGGAACATGACCAGTATAATACAACACTAGAATGGCAATTCCTTTCATCTGGGGGTCAGACATTTCTGTGGAACATGACCAGTATAATACAACACTAGAATGGTAATTCCTTTCATCTGGGAGTCAGACATTTCTGTTGAACATGACCAGTATAATACAACACTAGAATGGTAATTCCTTTCATCTGGGAGTCAGACATTTCTGTTGAACATGACCAGTATAATACAACACTAGAATGGTAATTCCTTTCATCCGGGAGTCAGACATTTCTGTGGAACATGACCAGTATAATACAACACTAGAATGGCAATATTTCCTTTCATCTGGGAGTCAGACATTTCTGTGGAACATGACCAGTATAATACAACATTAGAATGGTAATTCCTTTCATCTAGGAGTCAGACATTTCTGTGGAACATGACCAGTATAATACAACACTAATATTGCAATTCCTTTCATTTGGGAGTCAGACATTTCTGTGGAACATGACCAGTATAATACAACACTAGAATTAATGCAATTCCTTTTATTTGGGAGTCAGACATTTCTGTGGAACATGACCAGTATAATACAACACTAGAATGGCAATTCCTTTCATTTGGGAGTCGGACATTTCTATGCAACATGACCAGTATAATACAACACTAGAATGGCAATTCCTTTCATCTGGGGGTCAGACATTTCTGTGGAACATGACCAGTATAATACAACACTAGAATGGTAATTCCTTTCATCTGGGAGTCAGACATTTCTGTTGAACATGACCAGTATAATACAACACTAGAATGGTAATTCCTTTCATCTGGGAGTCAGACATTTCTGTTGAACATGACCAGTATAATACAACACTAGAATGGTAATTCCTTTCATCCGGGAGTCAGACATTTCTGTGGAACATGACCAGTATAATACAACACTAGAATGGTAATTCCTTTCATCTGGGAGTCAGACATTTCTGTGGAACATGACCAGTATAATACAACACTAGAATGGCAATTCCTTTCATATGGGAGTCAGACATTTCTGTGGAACATGACCAGTATAATACAACACTAGAATGGCAATTCCTTTAATTTGGGAGTCAGACATTTCTGTGGAACTTCTTGGACACGCTTAACAAAGCACATTCCTCCGTAAAATTCACGATGGAAACCGAATGCAATAGAATGCTCCCATTTCTGGGTATCCAGTTGCTGAATCGATCGCCACAAATAGAGACAAAGGTGTACGTAAAACCCACTAATTCAGGTCTACTCTTGCACTATCAAAGTCATGTCGACAATCGATATAAAAAGGGTTTACTGAGAACTATGCTTGATCGAGCGCATCGTTTATCTTCATCTTGGACACATTTTCCCGACGAATGTGACCGTTTGAAAACAGTATTCTCGCGGTTGAAATATCCTAAACATCTTGTTAATTCTACCATCAAAAGTTTCGTTGACTCGAAGGTTTGCGACCAGCAGCAGCCTTTATCATCATTTCAAGAGACAGATGACACGATTCGAGTGGTTTTACCTTTTAAAGACCAAATCTCAGCGGATATTGTGAGGAAACAACTTAAGGATCTGAGCCTAAAAGTGCACACCACCATCCAGCCTGTGTTTGTGAGCCGAAAAATTGAGCAAGAACTAAATGTGAAGGAAACAAAGCCACCAATTGTAAATCAGTAGTGTGTTGTTTATGGTTTTCAATGTGACCTGTGTGATGCAGGTTATGTAGGTTACACACGCGGACATTTACATAATCGTGTGAAAGGACATAAACAACAATCATCCGCCATTGCCAAACACTACAAGAACATGCACGGGACAATGCCTCAGGACCTGCTAAAGCGTTTCAAAGTGCTTAAGAAATGCAGAAACAAATTTGACTGCTTAGTGTACGAAATGCTTTTTATAAGAACTTTAAAGCCAAATCTCAACGTGCAATCAGACTCCTTTCGTGCGAAAGTATTCTTATAATCTTCGCACCCTCTTATGTTATTCTTCGCGCCAAAACCGCTTTAAATGCTGTAATTTGCATGATCTTTTTATATTTTCCATGATAATGGAGTCATGACTACTCCGAAACGTCGGATTTTATCGTTCGTTTTTACAGTTTTATATCCAAATTTCATTTTGGAAAATCTTAAAAAAAAAAACAAATAAAGGTACCACACAAAAGTAGTGCCAAAGAAGTTTCATTTGAATGGTCACACCACAAGGATTTCGTTGACAGCAAACTCAAAAGTTGGAACTACATTTCTTGTCTCCATTATTGACTCTGGGAGTGAAAGGGTTAATACTCTAGGACAGTTGTACAACTCTAGAATAGTACATGTAAGTTTCTGCTCCTACATTCATGTGAGTCCTTGTTGTTGCAGTCATTGAGGATGTTGATCTCAATTTTAACTTGCTCATGAAGTCCTGGGGATGGACAATTTAATTTTCAGGGGAGCAGGGAAATTTTTCTGAGCATGAATTTTTTTCCATTGAGGCTATGAAAGAATTATTTTCGAGATTGTCCCACACTTTTCTTTTCTTCGGCTTTCTGTGCACATTTTTTCTTCTACTTTTGCTGTGCAGGAATTTTTGGGGTATTTGCCCAACCCACGCCCCCCCCCCCCCCCCCTCCCCAAAATAAAAAAAAATGAACCATCTATTATCTCACTTAATCATGATCATGTGTGCTTAACATAAATAAACTAATTGCCTTCTCCTAAAATTTAGCAAGTTTCATACAGTCATGTAATTTAAAAGAAAATTTCGTAACTAATTCTGTTAACCTATTTCAGTGCTTAAGTAATCTCAACACATTAAAGATTTCTGTCACTTAATGCTTAATGGACTTAAGTTATCCTATGGCACAATGTCACAATGGTTGCCAGATTCAAAGTTTGCACCCACAATCTCTGTTAAGGGAGGGGGGCCTTGTGCCAAACCTTTATAACCTCTCTGATTTTGTCACTTGAAGTTATCCTTCAGGTTAATTCTGATGATCTTGCCTTTTTTCCATGCACAGATAATTATAATAGCCATCCAGTCAGTATCCCTAATGTGTTCTATGCAACAATTTAAACTGCACCAAAAAAACTAGATGACTTAAGAACTGTGTCCATTTATACCACAAGCCTTCATATAACATAAGCCCTCTAACACCCAAAGGTCACTCCTGCCTTACCCTAGAGACCCCACACCCACAAGGAATAAATGTAGCATAGTATACTCTGTCAGGTCCAATGATTGTCTGAGAATTAAAGAGAAGACTGTGAGAAGCTTTTTAAAACGTGAGATTTTGAACGTGGAGCATTACAACATAATAAAGGTTGTGAAATGTCCACCCTATGTTGAAAATAATAGCAAAATAATATTAATAATGCAATGTTAGTACCTGTACAAGAAATAATGTGTTATACTAAGGACTTGCTGAAGGTAAGATTTACTATAATTAATATGGTGAAATTTCTATAATATGTCACACCCTCAAATGTGGCCCAGAATTTTGTTGTAAGTTCCCCATGTAAGCATAATGCATATTAAAGTCAATTCTAAGTGCATTGTATGATCATCCCCTCGGGCATAACTGGTGTTTGACACTGTTTATTTCTTCATTGTGAAGCCTGGTGTAAAACTAGTTTGGTTTGACTTCTCTTGGCATAATATTTAGATGTTGCAAGCACTTAGTAGTAACCTTTATTTATGCAGGGTAACCCATTCAGCTCTTGTATAATATAATAAAAATAATAATTTAATACTAATGAAAAATTATATTATATATGTTCTATCCTTCATGACTATTACAAAAGATGTAAGCATGACATCTTGCAAGAGATGAGGATGGGAAAAATGGTCGGGACTTATATCCGCCTATGTTTATTTGTTGATATAAGTGCAATAATTGTGTTGTTGCTGGAACAGTAATGGACCCTAAGCTTAGATTAGTGAAATGGGGTGGCAATTGAATTAATGTCTTTTATTGGCATGTTTTGCAGTTAACTGTCAAAATTATACAGTAATAATTAATTTCATCATTTCTTGCTGTTTCAGTTCATTTTTCATGAGCAAAGTTCCATCATAGTAACAAATGACTCACTTGTATTTAGTGAAGTGTGGAACTGTAATACAACCACTTATGATACTGTGCATCTTAAAGGTGCCCAGCCATCTCAGATTCAGCATTTCCTTGACGCACTGCCTGCTGACATCAAAGGTAAGCGTGTGGAGTAAAATTAGTTTGTTCTTATAATAATGGATACTTGAAAGAACCTTTTTAGTTGAATTTCTGTACATATGTGTGCATGATATTAAGTTTGTCTCTAATAAGCAATATTGCTTTATCTTACATAATATTAGTTATAATATGACCGTACTGCCCCGCTGATGCAATCTTACAGAAAATAGGATTGCAAGGTGACCTGAGCGGGGCCGGACGGGTTGATGTAAGCCAGTCCGGAAAAAGCTGTCCAGCCCCGCTCGAATTCAAGTGACCTCGCACTGCACGACTGTTCTTGTACTTTCTAATCATTTATTATATAAAATACTTATTGACTGAGTTAGGTCAGGCCAGATGGGAAAATATTTGGCTCTTGGCGCACGAGCCAAATATTTTCCTGTCTGGCGCTCCCCAGTCTCAGTCAATAAGTGCATATTATTGTGCTTCGTAATCAACATCTTACATGATATTATTGTGCTTTGTAGCACATTATTAAGGTGGATTAAGTTATGTACATAATATTATTGTCAAAAACCCGACAAGGCTGGCTTCCTGACCTGACAAATGAAATGGCTAACTTTAAACGTTTTAGAGACTGATTATAAACTTTATATTCAACAAACAGTTGATACCCACACAAGAACACCCCAGGTTGATGGATGACTGTTTGGTGTCCATCTACTGATTATAAACTTCATATTCAACAAACAGTTGATACCCACACAAGAACACCCCAGGTTGATGGATGACTGTTTGGTGTCCATCTACTGATTATAAACTTCATATTCAACAAACAGTTGATACTCACACAAGAACACCCCAGGTTGGTGGATGACTGTTTGATGTCCATCTACTGATTATAAACTTCATATTCAACAAACAGTTGATACTCACACAAGAACACCCCAGGTTGATGGATGACTGTTTGGTGTCCATCTACTGATTATAAACTTTATATTCAACAAACAGTTGATACTCACACAAGAACACCCCAGGTTGATGGATGACTGTTTGGTGTCCATCTACTGATTATAAACTTCATATTCAACAAACAGTTGATACCCACACAAGAACACCCCAGGTTGATGGATGACTGTTTGGTGTCCATCTACTGATTATAAACTTCATATTCAACAAACAGTTGATACCCACACAAGAACATCCCAGGTTGATGGATGACTGTTTGGTGTCCATCTACTGATTATAAACTTCGTATTCAACAAACAGTTGATATGCACGCTGATAACTCAACAATGCACGAAGAGCAAGTTTTTTTTTTTTTTCATAAAATAAAAACAGTTATAATGAACCTTACATCACGCGTGTGCTTTATCGAGTTATAATGAATTTGGTTCAACCAATTATAGCGCGCGCATTTCCTTGAGTGAAGGATAGGTGACACTCATTCGCACGCTGTACATTTGTATTTATCCTATTCCAGGCGTTCAGATAGTGGGGAGTGAAGGATAGGTGATGCTCATTCGCACGCCGTACATTTGTATTTAGTCTGTTCCAGGTGTTCAGATAGTGGGAAGTGAAGGATAGGTGACACTCATTCGCACGCTGTACATTTGTATTTAGCTTGTTTCAGGTTTATTTAGATAGTGGGGAGTGAAGGATAGGTGATGCTCTTTCACACGCCGTACATTTGTAGTTAGCCTGTTCCATGTGTTCAGATAGTTGGGAATGAAGGATACGTAACACTCATTTGCACACTGTACATTTGTATTTAGTCTGTTCTAGGTGTTTAGATAGTAGGGATCGAAGGATAACTGGCGCTCATTCGCATGCCGTACATTTGTATTTAGTCTGTTCCAGGCGTTCAGATAGTGGGGAGTGAAGGATAGGTGACGCTCATTCGCACGCCGTACATTTGTATTTAGTCTGTTCCAGGCGTTCAGATAGTGGGAAGTGAAGGATAGGTGACGCTCATTCACACGCCGTACATTTGTATTTAGCCTGTTCCAGGTGTTCAGATAGTGGGGAGTGAAGAATAGGTGACACTCATTCACACGCCGTACATTTGTATTTAGTCTGTTCCAGGTGTTCAGATAGTGGGGAGTGAAGGATAGGTGATGCTCATTCGCATGCCGTACACTTGTATTTAGTCTGTTCCAGGTGTTCAGATAGTGGGGAGCGAGGGATAGGTGACGCTCATTCACACGTCGTTCATTTGTATTTAGTCTGTTCCAGGCGTTTGGATAGTGGGGAGTGAAGGATAGGTGACGCTCATTCACACGCCGTACATTTGTATTTAGCCTGTTCATTCATTCAGATAGTAGGGGGCGAAGGATAGGTGATGCTCATTCGCACGCCGTTCATTTGTATTTATCCTGTTTCAGGTGTTATTATAGTGGCAAGTGAAGGATAGGTGACGCTCATTCACACGCCGTACATTTGTATTTAGTCTGTTCCAGGTGTTCAGATAGTGGGGAGTGAAGGATAGGTGATGCTCATTCGCACTCCGTACATTTGTATTTGGCATGTTCCAAGCATTCAGATAGTGGGGAGCGAAGAATAGGTGACACTCATTCGCACGCCGTACATATGTATTTAGCCTGTTCATTCATTCAGATAGTAGGGGGCGAAGGATAGGTGACGCTCATTCGCACGCCGTTCATTTATATTTATCCTGTTTCAGGTGTTCAGATAGTGGGGAGCGAAGGATAGGGGAAGCTTATTCACATGCTGCACATTTGTATTTAGTCTGTTCCAGTCGTTCAGATAGTGGGAAGTGAAGGATAGGTGACACTCATTCGCACGCCGTACATTTGTATTTAGTCTGTTCCAGTCGTTCAGATAGTGGGCAGTGAAGGATAGGTGACGCTCATTCACACACCGTACATTTGTATTTAGTCTGTTCCAGGTGTTCAGATAGTGGGGAGTGAAGGATAGGTGACGCTCATTCACACGCCGTACATTTGTATTTAGTCTGTTCCAGGTGTTCAGATAGTGGGCAGTGAAGGATAGGTGACGCTCATTCACACACCGTACATTTGTATTTAGTCTGTTCCAGGTGTTCAGATAGTGGGGAGTGAAGGATAGGTGACGCTCATTCACACGCCGTACATTTGTATTTAGTCTGTTCCAGGTGTTCAGATAGTGGGCAGTGAAGGATAGGTGACGCTCATTCACACACCGTACATTTGTATTTAGTCTGTTCCAGGTGTTCAGATAGTGGGGAGTGAAGGATTGGTGACACTCATTCACACGCCGTACATTTGTATTTAGTCTGTTCCAGGTGTTCAGATAGTGGGGAGTGAAGGATAGGTGACACTCATTCACACGCCGTACATTTGTGTTTAGTCTGTTCCAGGTGTTCAGATAGTGGGGAGTGAAGGATAGGTGACGCTCATTCACACGCCGTAAATTTGTATTTAATCTGTTGCAGGTGTTCAGATAGTGGGGAGTGAAGGATAGGTGACACTCATTCGCACGCCGTACATTTGTATTTAGTCTGTTCCAGGTGTTCAGATAGTGGGGAGTGAAGGATAGGTGACGCTCATTCACACGCCGTACATTTGTATTTAGTCTGTTGCAGGTGTTCAGATAGTGGGGAGTGAAGGATAGGTGACACTCATTCGCACACCGTACATTTGTATTTAGTCTGTTCCAGGTGTTCAGATAGTGGGGAGTGAAGGATAGGTGACACTCATTCACACGCCGTACATTTGTATTTATCCTGTTCCAGGTGTTCGGATAGTGGGGAGTGAAGGATAGGTGACACTCATTCGCACGCCGTACATTTGTATTTAGTCTGTTCCAGGTGTTCAGATAGTGGGGAGTGAAGGATAGGTGACGCTCATTCACACGCCGTACATTTGTATTTAGTCTGTTCCAGGTGTTCAGATAGTGGGGAGTGAAGGATAGGTGACACTCATTCACACGCCGTAAATTTGTATTTAGTCTGTTGCAGGCGTTCAGATAGTGGGGAGTGAAGGATAGGTGACGCTCATTCACACGCCGTACATTTGTATTTAGTCTGTTCCAGGTGTTCAGATAGTGGGGAGTGAAGGATAGGTGACGCTCATTCACACGCCGTACATTTGTATTTAGTCTGTTCCAGGTGTTCAGATAGTGGGGAGTGAAGGATAGGTGACGCTCATTCACACGCCGTAAATTTGTATTTAGTCTGTTGCAGTTGTTCAGATAGTGGGGAGTGAAGGATAGGTGACGCTCATTCACACGCCGTACATTTGTATTTAGTCTGTTGCAGGTGTTCAGATAGTGGGGAGTGAAGGATAGGTGACGCTCATTCACACGCCGTACATTTGTATTTAGCCTGTTCCAGTCGTTCAGATAGTGGGGAGTGAAGGATAGGTGACACTCATTCAGACGCCGTACATTTGTATTTAGTCTGTTCCAGATAGGTGGAAGCGAAGGATTGGTGACGCTCATTTGCTCGCCGGTTTTTAGCTTCCCCTGGCCCCACTATCGTGCGTAATGCCTGGAATAGGCCATGCCAGGAGCCAGTGTATTCAACGTAACGATCCACTTCATCAATTTTTATGGTGAGACTAGGAAAAGGTGAAAAGGTGCGCGTTAATCACAAAATCATTGGAAAATGTTTGGGCTAAAAACTCGGCAAGCTGCGTCATTTTGCGATTTTGTCGTCGTTCATAACCGTTGAAAAAACTTCCTAAACGATTTATCGAATTTGTGTTATAAATAAGTGTATTGGGCGGAGTCACAGCGACTATTGAAGTCTCAAAATCGCAATTATAGATTTGTATCACGATTCAACTGTTGTTCGGGCGAAAAGAAGGTAAAGCTGAAGATAACTTGTGCTGATCAAAACTGGAATTCTTTTCAGTCCTAAGCTGTCATACAGGACGTTTTGTACGCATAATCAGAATTTTTTTGTTACGCTAAGAAAGGTTTTGCTGTAAGTTGCTCATCGAAACAAAACAAATTTTATAGAACATTACATGTTTATGAATTCTTTCAAAGTTATGAACATCACCAAAATGGTAAATAATGCAACTTGCCAACTTTTTAACTTGTCAGTTGGTTCCGGTTTTACCAAAACGTAATAGAATAATTCTTAGTGTTGAGGCCTTTTGCTCAAACAGATAAATACAGAAGTAAGTTTCTTAAACAATAACTAGTCTCTGTGCCAAAATAGCGCTTCTTTATTTGTGAGTTCGTTGTTGATCGGGTCTCCAGCTGGCTTAACGTTCAATTAGCCACGGAGTAAAGTAAAGGAGGATATTATCATCTTCCCGGTATGCGTTGCGGTAATTTATGCAATAAAATGGCGCCAACTGGAAGGGTTAGTGGCTAAATATGCCATGCTTCAAAGTGATTTTTTCTTAGAAACTTTGTCGAAAATGGTAAGTTGTTCAAGGAAATAGTGTTAAGTGATGTTTTCATAAATCGTTGAATCTGGTTTTACTTTTATCGCGATGTTGTGTTACGCTTGTTCGTTCTTTTGTTTGTGACCTTTCTTACATGTTCTTACGTGAATTCGACCTCCTGTATTGAACAGTCTAATTTGTAATTGCTGAATCACTTTGACAACAAAGCGTCCTTAGCATAAATTATGATAATTAAGTACATTTGTAATCACACAATCTAGGAAACTATAAGGACTCCTAAGGCCTCCGGGATTTCGACGGATTTGAGCCGTTGAAATTTTCGTAATTTCGAAGCGAAACGCGACTTGCTCTTATACGGGCGTCATTTTACAGTCCGCTCCTTGGAGTGTAAAAGTACTCATGAAAGGCCTAAAACGGTAACCAGCGAAGGTTGAAATAAAAAAATAAGATGAAGTAAAGCTAAATGATTAGTACTCGTACCATAAAAAGGGGAGAAAATAGCGAGAAAGGCGACGATTGACTTTGAACTAAAAATATAAACAAAGCCGTAAACATACACAGCAGGACAGTCGCGTGCTGAGTAGACCTCCAGTTGAGTTGAAATTGAGTAGCTGTGGTTTTGTGAGCGCTGTGAGCGGGGAATATTTCACAGGCTCTGTTCGTGCCGTGCGTGTTAGATTCAATGGGTCAAGGCAAGCAAATACGGATATTTCTTCTAATTAAAGCCGGCATAGTTTTTGAATGGCGAAAAGGTTCATTGATTCCACGAATGTATGAAGAGATTTCACGCGTCTAACACGCGACGCCAATCGAAAATACGAGGGTTTCGGCCCGTTTGAGAAGTTAAGCGGCATTGGGAACAAACTGTAGAACATATAACCTGAAATGCAAGATATCCTGTAAAAGCGAATAGAATACTAAATAGGTAATAGTAGATTTATTCCGCTTCGACCAACTGACTTTCAACCTCAACGGCGTCTGTGTTAAATGAGCTGCTTGCGGGTCGCCGCCGTTTGATAATATAGTTTGCTTGAAGAGCATGCCGGGAAGATGGTAATATCCTCCTTTGAGCAAAGTACTATAAAATAATTGTGATTTTAAGACAGGAATACGACATTGTATCACGATTCTCAGATAATTTTGCCTGCTTTTCAGACGTCAATATTGGGCAAAAATGTTGATTACTTTGTCTTCTCTGGCAGATAAAACAACACTGTATTTAGCCTGGTCCAGAAGTTCAGGTATATGTAGTGGGGAGCGAAGAATAGGCGAGCCGCGACGCCAAAGGAAAAATATTCCCGCTCATTTGTTCGCCGGTTTTTAGCTCCCCCCCCCCCGGCCACACAATCGTAACGCCTGGAATAGGCCATATATATACTGTATTCGCAACGATCCACTTCATCAACTTTATTGACTTTTTTCAAGTTGCAATTCATTCAGAAACAGTCCGTCAATGACTAGAGACACTATTCGACAGTTGTGTTACACCAGTGTGGTAATTTATCACCAAACTGCACCATTATGTTTCTGTTTCTGTTAATAAATAAACATTTTTTTGGTTTTTGTAATGAAACCAAATCCCCGTGACACTGCTCATGCGCACAGCGAAGCTCGATGTAAACAAACCGTTCAAACAAACAAAAAACAGCTTTGATACTCAACTTTTCGTTAGCATTCGATAAAGTGGATCGTTGTGTTGAATACAGTGTTGTTTTATCTGCCAGACGTGACAAAGTAATCAACATTTTAGCTCTTCCTTCGAAGAAAATTGTGAATTTTGGTTTTGAACGCGAGGAACCCAATAATAGCCGCGGTGAATTTTTTGATTAATTACAGGCTGGTTTTTGAGACGGCAAACAACTTTGTATTGACGTCTCAAAAGCAGACAAAAGTAGCTGAAGATCGTGGTACGATTTTGTATTATTCGACTGTGACGTCATTTTACCTTATAAGGATAAGAGAACACGAAAAATATCCGAGCGTGTTACACAGTAGATTGCCGTGTTACACAGTATATTGCCGTGTTACACAGTAGATTGCCGTGTTAGACCTTAGTGTCCCGGTTTAAAGACGCAAGCTATTATAAATAAAAGAATTTCAGTCGAATAATAAATCCCTTATTCGATGGTTTAACTTGTAATACTTGCGGATATTTCACTGACTGCTCGTAAAATATCGTGTGTATTATCTGTTAAGGAGGCTCGTACCCATTTCACAAGTCCACACCCTTTCAATTTTAATGGGCCATATCTTTTGTTGTAGTGCATAAAAAGACAAGCCACTCTGCATGCAAACACACAATACATTGAACTTTATGGGAGTATAGGATTTGTTTACATCGGTGCTTCCATGGCAACGGAATGGTGATCCTCCGAAATTCACAAGTTGCGGAGTTTCTCTAGATCAAGAGAAATTTTTGTAAAACCCGCTAGTGGACTAATTGATTAGACCATGGGCTTCAACTGGACAAAGTTTGAAAGAAATGTATGAGAGCGTTTTCGAAATTTTTAGGGATGAAGTTTTGGGAATTATAAATACAGTGAAAAACATACTATCGACATAATTGGCTAATATCTAAAGAAAATGATGCGCAATGGGGATGCAGTTTCATCTCATAGTAGTTTGATTCCATTTGAAATGGTGTGTGAAAAAGTGAGGGGGTTGCTTTGGCCGATTGCAAGAAAGAAGGATTTGATTAGCGTGCGTTCAGCTGCTCATGTTGCCATTTTTGTCTGTAATTTGGTCTACGCCTACAAATGTGATGATAATTTGGAAACAGCGAGATAGATTTTTTTAAAAATTTGACAATCTCGAGATTGGTCATCAATTTATATGGCCTGCAAGTTTCAAGGACATTGAAGACATGCAAGGCAATAAAATAGGGCCTTTAATAAACCAATTTTTTCCCGCAGAGTTTGTGTTTACAAGTGAGCGTCCTTATTATTCACGGGTATTGTTTTCGAGTTTCATATGCACGTGCAAAACTTTAGCAAAAAATTTATTTGCATCGGAACAGAACGCTCGATTGCTTTCCGAAGAATTTTCCGAAACATGCTAATAACTGGCTTGCGTTACGAATAGCAATGACAACAGTAGTGATGAAGACAACGGTCAGAATTCTCAGCTGAAATATAAAGTTGTCACGCTGTTCTTGCGTGTGACATATTAAAGAAGCACTGTTTCTGCATTACGTTTATAAATTTCCAAATTTTAAAGAGACCCTCGGTATGGCTGCATTACAGCGTAATAGCGCAACATCGAGTGCGCAATGTTATTACAATTCTCAAGCCAGCTATTAGCATATTTCGGAAAATTCTTCGGAAAGCAATCGAGCGTTCTGTTCCGATGCAAATAAATTTTTTGCTAAAGTTTTGCACGTGCATATGAAACTCGAAAACAATACCCGTGAATAATAAGGACGCTCACTTGTAAACACAAACTCTGCGGGAAAAAATTGGTTTATTAAAGGCCCTATTTTATTGCCTTGCATGTCTTCAATGTCCTTGAAACTTGCAGGCCATATAAATTGATGACCAATCTCGAGATTGTCAAATTTTTAAAAAAATTTATCTCGCGGTTTCCAAATTATTATCACATTTGTAGGCGTAGACCAAATTACATACAAAAATGGAAAAAGAGCAGCTGAACGCACGCTAATCAAATCCTTCTTTCTCGCAATCGGCCAAAGCAACCCCCTCACTTTTTCACACACCATTTCAAATGGAATCAAACTACTATGAGATGAAACTGCATCCCCATTGCGCATCATTTTCTTTAGATATTAGCCAATTATGTCGATAGTATGTTTTTCACTGTATTTATAATTCTCAAAACTTCATCCCTAAAAAAATCCCTAACTGGCTTGCGTTACGAATAGCAATGACAACAGTAGTGATGAAGACAACGGTCAGAATTCTCAGCTGAAATATAAAGTTGTCACGCTGTTCTTGCGTGTGACATATTAAAGAAGCACTGTTTCTGCATTACGTTTATAAATTTCCAAATTTTAAAGAGACCCTCGGTATGGCTGCATTACAGCGTAATAGCGCAACATCGAGTGCGCAATGTTATTACAATTCTCAAGCCAGCTATTAGCATATTTCGGAAAATTCTTCGGAAAGCAATCGAGCGTTCTGTTCCGATGCAAATAAATTTTTTGCTAAAGTTTTGCACGTGCATATGAAACTCGAAAACAATACTCGTGAATAATGAGGACGCACACTTGTAAACACAAACTCTCCGGGAAAAAATTGGTTTATTAAAGGCCCTATTTTATTGCCTTGCATGTCTTCAATGTCCTTGAAACTTGCAGGCCATATAAATTTATGACCAATCTCGAGATTGTCAAATTTTTAAAAAAATTTATCTCGCGGTTTCCAAATTATTATCACATTTGTAGGCGTAGACCAAATTACATACAAAAATGGAAAAAGAGCAGCTGAACGCACGCTAATCAAATCCTTCTTTCTCGCAATCGGCCAAAGCAACCCCCTCACTTTTTCACACACCATTTCAAATGGAATCAAACTACTATGAGATGAAACTGCATCCCCATTGCGCATCATTTTCTTTAGATATTAGCCAATTATGTCGATAGTATGTTTTTCACTGTATTTATAATTCTCAAAACTTCATCCCTAAAAATTTCGAAAACGCTCTCATACATTTCTTTCAAACTTTGTCCAGTTGAAGCCCATGGTCTAATCAATTAGTCCACTAGCGGGTTTTACAAAAATTTCTCTTGATCTAGAGAAACTCCGCAACTTGTGAATTTCAGAGGATCACCATTCCGTTGCCATGGAAGCACCGATGTAAACAAATCCTATACTCCCATAAAGTTCAATGTATTGTGTGTTTGCATGCAAAGTGGCTTGTCTTTTTATGCACTACAACAAGAGATATGGCCCATTAAAATTGAAAGGGTGTGGACTTGAGAAATGGGTACGAGCCTCCTTAAAGCATTGAATAAGGTGTATGTATTGACGTCTCAAAAGCAGACTAAAGTTTCTAAGAATCGTGATAATGACCGGTATTGTAAGGGCATGGGTACAAGTCCGTACAAGTTTGAATTTTTATGAATTTTTATAACAGCGTGCACTAAAGGCAATATAGTAAACGCGGACCGAGTGTGTTGTTGAGTTCAACTGAATATACAAGTTTATCGTTACTATTACAATTTTCTCAAATGTGATTGGTTCATAAATCTCTGTATTTTCTTCTTATTTATATGCAAAGTTGCAATCGGACAGTTTCATGATCTTATTCAATGCCTGTTTTGCAGTGATAAAATTGTATTAATGCTTTTGATTGATAAAAAGCCTTTATTTAAGTTATTCTCTTGAATTTCTTCTCACAAATTGTAATGGCAGTAGGACTTCGTGTCGTCCAATTCTGTGTAATCATACTCGTGATTAACAAATCGCACTTCCGCTAAGCGGTCGTCCGTTTTGTTAATCAGTCGTGTTTGAAAACAGAGTTTTTAATTATAGGAATATAGGTATTAGGAATTAGGTGTTAGGAATTAGGTGTAAGGAATGACTAGCATCGAAGCGGAGTATACCAGGTGTGCAATGCCCAAACATTTCACAATGAGGCACTTTCCAAGTAGAGAAAGATTGCGTGCCCGCCAAATAGCAAGTTTTGTAATCATGTTATCTATTTTCATTTCTATGTTTTTCTTGTTATTTTCTTTCATGTTATAAGAAATAAACGTTCCTAGTGCTCTCAAAGGTTTGGAGTCGTTAAATCTCCGGGAGCCTAACCATATTGCTTTGGTCTTTTCCACGTTGAGTTTTAGACCTGAAATATCACCGAATTGTTCTACAAGTTTAATTGAATTTTCGACTGAGGTTAAATTTCCTATAAAAAGTGTAGTGTCATCAGCAAATTGTCCAATCTTATGCTCGGTTGAAAATAATTTGATTCCTTGTATAATGTAGTCTTGTCTAACCTTAGCTGCTAAGATTTCTACCCCTAAGATAAAAAGGTAAGGGGAGAGGGGACACCCGTCTTACTCCCCTCGAGTCTGTTGTATATCCATTATGTAAAACAGAGCTTTCAGTGTTCGTGTACAGCGTCTTGACCCATAATGCTTTAGTTGAACAAGTTCAAAGTTTGCTGGATGAAATCCAATTCTACTGTGTCAAAAGCTTTTCGAAAATCTAATAGGAGAAGTACACCAGGAATGTCCTGAAGTTTTGTCTGTTCCATAATGCCATTAATTAGTCTTATATTTTGTCCGATGTATCTACCTTTCATGAAGCCTGTTTGGTTACAGTTGATTAAACGTGGAAGGACTTTTTCTATTCTTGAAGCGATTGCCTTTGACAAAATTTTATAGTCAACGTTTAACAAAGTTATTGGTCGCCAGTTACATAGCTCTCTTATGTCTGAGTTTTCCTTTGGAACAAGCGTTATTCTTAGTATTCCTCTACGTTGTGAGACGGACAGCTCACAGTCTTCATAAGCCGCATTGAAACTATTAAGAAGATCTTGACCTAATAACTCGAAGAAACACCTGTAAAACTCGACAGTAAAACCATCTTCTCCTGGTGATTTTCCATTCCTCATTGATTTTAAAGCTGTTCGGCATTCTTCTAAGGTTAATTTACCCTCACATTCTTCGTATTCCTCCTCGCATAGTTTTGGCATTTGTAGATTTATTTTCCTCGTGAATTCTAGAAAGGACTAGCCTTGCAAGATGAAGTATAAAAATTACCATAAAAAGTTTTAATTTCGTCAATTATTTGACTCTCGTTAACTGTGATATGACCTTCGGAAATTTTCAGTTCAGTTAAGACTTTCTTGTTCAATTTTTTTTTCATATTGAAGAAATACTTGGTACTAGGTTTCTTGCCTTCCTCAATCCATCGTACTTTGGAGCGAAACATGGCGCCTTCGGCCTCTTTTCATAAAGACGTCTAAGCTCATTTTAATTTTAATTGTTAATCAGTCGTGTTTACAGATCGAATTGGACTCCGATCCAATTAGTCTTTTACCACTATTTATCGCATAAATAACAAAATTCGAGAATAAAAAGGCTGTGTGGTCTTTTTTTTGTATTTTGTACTCAAGACGTCAAGGATATTTTCTATCATTTTGAAAGCATGAGAAAAACACGAGTTAACGCTCGCGCAACGTAGATGTCCAACAGACCTCTTTAGCTTGTATGTTTTGTTTTCTCAATGTAGATCATGTGATGTTACCCTAGACAACTGTTTCTTTTAAATTTTGTTTTCTTTACGTGCAGTGCATATGTATGCATAATTTATGAAAAGACAAAGAACAAACTCCCTTGAGAACATCACATGACCTACATTGGGAAAACAAAACATACATGCCAAAGAGGTCTATTACCGCTATCCAATTACATAAAAACGTCAGCGATATTTTTGTACAGAAACAGCGATAATAAATGCATTTAAGTGAACCTGATTGATTGTAATTGGTCATCCGTGCGCCGATTTCTTACGTAATTGGCGCGCGGTCACGTGGGTGTCCATTACAGTTATCCAATCCTCGGTAGGAAAAAAGATGGCGACCTGTACATTTACCCATAATTCTTAGCGCACAAAAACCTTAACAACGTTCATAAAAATGCAACGAAAAGTTATAAAATCTTCAAACCTAGTCTACACATTGTCTTTAGTACTGGAACAAATATTGTAAAAATTTGGCTTTCTTTGTGCCTTATGTGCTGTGTTAGGTCCGCAAGGTATTGTGGTAAAATGAACAGCCGCCATCTTTTTTCCTACCGTGGATTGAATAGCTGTAATTGGATGCCTACGTTGCGCACGCGTCAATCAGGCACACTTAAATGCGTTCTTTATTGCTTTGTCTCTATGAAAATATTTCTGAGACTTTTTAATGTCGAATCTTGTTATTGGTGTGATTAATTAGGAATTGAGCTTCGTGTTGTTGTTCTCACATTTTCTTTTCCAAAATTGGCTAGAACAGACCATGATTTGTTCCTCTCTTAAGAATTGATTGATTTCTTTCTCATGTTGTCATAGTATTGTTTTGGCTAGAACAGACCATAATTTGTTCCTCTCTTAAGAATTGATTGATTTCTTTCTCATGTTGTCATAGTATTGTTTTGGCTAGAACAGACCATAATTTGTTCCTCTCGTAAGAATTGATTGATTTCTTTGTCATGGTGTCATTAGTATTATTTTGTAAATAAGTAAATGTATTGTAGCATGGCTTTGATCAAAAAAGGTCAAAATCGCCAGACACTGCCCCTTTAAAAAGAGTTTTTACAATTTTATCGGCGATTAATTCAGTCTCATTCATGAGGGGAGTTATGGTTAAAAGCAATGATTCAGATTCCTATCCCTTTTAACCTTAAAGGGTACCCTGTAAGATTCAACTGAGTATTGAACTGCACAACCTCAAATTAACAAAAACAGTATTTTTAATCCTTGAAGGTACGACAGGCATCCCTGTCAATATTTTTTTCCAGAAACTATGGAGTGTCTGAGCCTTAGCTTCGTGGGCTATGATTCCTGGGCTCTCCTTGGGTTTACGGGTACAAAAAAAGAAATTAATGCTCAGACACTGGACATGCCGTGTCGCGGGCTGAAAACAATATGAGCAACTGGTTTTTGATTCGAAGTTGAAATGAATTCAATGTCACAACGCGCCAATATCTGTGCAAAGCAGGAACATGCGAACTTTTATATGGGTTACGCTTCATTCCTCGACGTCTCTTTACTTTACGTCACTTTACAGCTTATTTACTGTGATGCCATTTCCGTATTCCAACAAAACAATCCCATAACCCCTTGTTCATGCCTAGCCTCCAATAATTCCTGGAGTTGGCAGTTCCAGTGCCTTTTCTTCTACGTATATGTAGACGGCTTAAACTTAAACGTAATCAATTTGCTTTTTCACCTGAGTGATTTTTATTGACTCCTTTTGTTTTCTGAAACCTTACCAGGAAAAGTAATACGAAGACAAAGCGAAGACAAGTTACAAAGGCCGTCGAGGGAGATGAAAGAACGTGACCAAAATTCACAAAGGCAGATGAGGGAGATGGCACCACGGGAAGAAAACGCGCAAAGGCAGTTGAGGGAGATGCAACAACGCGAAGAAAACTTGCAAAGGCAGTTGAGGGAGGTCAGACAACGTGAAGAAAACTCGCAAAGGCAGTTGAGGGAGATGCAACAACGTGAAGAAAACTCGCAAAGGCAGTTGAGGGAGGTCAGACAACGTGAAGAAAACTCTCAAAGGCAGATTAGGGAGATGAGACAACGTGAAGAAAACTCGCAAAGCCAGATGAGGGAGATGAGGCAACGTGAAGAAAACTCGCAAAGCCATATGAGGGAGATGAGGCAACGTGAAGAAAACTCTCAAAGCCAGATGAGGGAGATGAGGCAACGTGAAGAAAACTCTCAAAGGCAGTTGACGTTAAAAGATCGGCAAGTGAATGAACTACAGTTAAGTCTTGCAACAGCGCAGCAAACAATAAGTGAACTGCGTCGCCAGGAAACATGTGACTGGGTCATTGTCCGAGATGAGATTCAAATGACAGACAAATGCCTTGGGAGGGGAGGATGGGGGAGTGTTTATGAGGGAAAATATTGTGGCTGTACTGTAGCTGTGAAACAAATCCATGATTTAATCATTTCTCCTCATAACATACGTCTTTTTGAGAGAGAAATGAACGTTGCTTCTAAATGCCGCTTCCCCTCTTTATTACAATTTATCGGAGCAACACATGATGAAGAAAGTCCCCTATTCGTGACCGAGCTCATGGAGACAAGTTTACGAGCATTGTTGGGGCGGCGACAACTCTCCGAAACAGAAATATTTACAGTCTCCCGGGATGTCGCTCAAGCTCTGAACTACCTCCACCAGAAAAAACCTGAACCCATCATTCACCGAGATGTCAGTAGTGCCAATGTGTTGTTATGGAGACAGGGTGACCAATGGAGAGGCAAAGTTTCAGATTATGGAACCGCAAACTTTATGCAGAATACCATGACTGTGGCTCCAGGAGCCCCCATTTACAGCGCCCCAGAAGCACTTACATCAAGCCAAACAGTCAAGGTTAGTTATTATATGATTTACAGTGCTCCAGAAGCACTTACATCAAACCAAACAGTCAGTTAGGTTAGTTATAGTTAGTTACAGGTTAGTTACAGGTTAGTTATATATATGATTTACAGTGCTCTTGAAGCACTTACATCAAACCAAACGGTCAAGGTTAGTTATATATATGATTTACAGTGCTCTTGAAGCACTTACATCAAACCAAACAGTCAAGGTTAGTTATTATATGATTTACAGTGCTCCTGAAGCACTTACTTCAAACCAAACAGTCAAGGTTAGTTATATATATGATTTACAGTGCTCCTGAAGCACTTACATCAAACCAAACAGTCAAGGTTAGTTTTATATGATTTACAGCGCTCCTGAAGCACTTTCATCAAACCAAACAGTCAAGGTTAGTTTTATATGTCGACCATTTGTTTGGATGTCGAGTCTCAGTGTTATATCTTTTAACCTTTTAAGCAACACTGAGGGCCGGTTATTTAAACAAAGTTTAGACGGTGTTTAACAAAACCGCTGTCTAACCCCATTTCAATCTGACCAACCCTAATATTTAAACGCTATTTATAGTAACCATTGTCAAGTAGGCATACAACACAATTTAGTTCTAAAAACTGATGTTCTTAAAGGGGGTATGTCACCAGATTGCAGTTTGACTTTGAAAAGCAAAAAGACATTTGTATCAAAGGAAACTTAAAAATAATGGTCTAGTTTTGTTACCGATTACTACAATAGTGCATGAAAACTACTGATGTGTGATTTTAGCAGCGGATGGTTAGGATGGAAATGGATAGCAACTTGAAAAGTTTAGACTAAAATGTCCAGGTTCTTCCTTTGTGTCTTCGAAAAATCGATGAAAAAATTACTCTGGTTCGTTCTTCCTCTAAGAATTTACCTTATATCTTCCTTTTTAGGTTCAAAGAAAAGTTTTTGCACGATTGAGTGTGCTTGTCAGTAATTTTAGCAGAGTTTTTACGAAAACAAAATAAGCGTGGATAAGCGTGCCCTCTGTCTGGTCTACATTTAATCATGAGACAGTGAAGTGACAGTTTTCGAATTTATGAAGCAACCAAGGAATAGTTAAACTGGCGCCGGATTAACTCGCGTGTTAGTAGTATATTTGTTGCTGGGTGTAACTTAAATGTCAGTAATAGAGCGGTTTTCAATTGAGTCACTCTGGCCAATCACAACAGACACAGACAATCCAATGAACCAATCAGAACTCAAAGCAAATATATGAAGCCGGCGCCAAGCGCGGGAAAACGCGTGCGAGCAAGTCACGATTGGTTTTGGTTTTACTTCTGATTGGTTAATAAAGTGGCGCGAATTTTTTTAACCAATCACAAAGCGAAGCTATACAAAACCAAAGCAATTGCGAAATTACTTTCGACACAATTGAAAACCACTAATAACAATGTAGTATCAGTAATAGATGAAATATGAGCAGCAGAACTGTGTGGATATTCATGGTATTCTCACCGGGGCACCCTTATTTTCCATTCCTCGGGCATTGGGCGACGGCAAGTGATACCGCTAACCTGCCCACCTACCCGCAGCGAGATCACCATGCCAACTTATAGCCGCGTTCACATAACTAAACAAAACCCTAGGTGAATGAAAGTAAGGGCTGCGGTTTGAATTAATCACAGTTTGGCTGCGAATGTTTATCTTACTTATAAAATATTAGTAGCGATGAAGCTTATTAGCATTCATATTAGTATTATGTATCGATGATGCAATATAACCTTCATAAACTTAATCTTTCATTTATTTTGTATTTCTCTTAATGAATTATTTAAAAATTGATTTTATAATATTGAATGATGTAGAATAATATTTAATTATTATTGTTGTTAGGTTGATGTTTTTAGCTTTGGCGTTCTTCTGTGTGAAATGTGTATCAGGGAACTTCCAGATCCTAGAAGGCGTGACGAACAAGTTGTTCTTGTGACGAACCACGTATTTCGAGACCTGGTGCGACGGTGCCTGCAAGAAAATCCTGAGATGAGACCAAACATGCAACAGATCATTGATGAACTGGAGGAGTTTAATACAACATCATAATTAAACATATATGTAAGTTTGTTTGGTTGGCATTTTTTCTCCAATTGTTTAGTACATTTTTTCCGTTAGTGCATAGTTAATAGAACAAACTGGTTATGAAGCTCAATCAGTTTCAAAAAGAGTGTACAAAGCTGCTTTGTTTTATGTTGAATGAACCGTGACCTTGTACATTGTTTTGTTTAACGTGTGAGCCCAAATGTTTCTACTGGTCAGTTGCTCATGCATTTCAATATCTTTTGTGTTTTGTGCAGGGTCAAGGCAGACGAACAAAAGAAATGGAGAACAAAAACATTTGTTGTCTAATCACTCTGCAGTGAAACGAAAACAAAATAATTTCTAACTTAGTACCAGTAATAAAACCAGACTACAGGAGGGGGCATCTAGTTTATTGATCACGCATAAACGGCCTTAAACATAGCTGAATACAACTATCATAGTAAACCTAGATCAGACATAATACAAAAATTTACTAAAGTTAAATTTTTAGATTGAATCGGATCGAAAAACGGAGATGCCGTCGAATGACAACTCCTAACCAACAAACTCCTTAAATATTCAATTCGTACCATGAGGGGAGGGGAGGGGAGGGGAGGGGAGGGTGGCGAGGGAAAGGGAGGGGAGGGGAGGGGGGGGCAGGTGAGGGGGAGGGGGAGAGGAGTGTAGGAATAAATACGGAGCCTGCCATACAGGCGAAGTCTGAACCAGTCTTAAAGTGTATATGACAGTGATTTTTTTATTTGCTTGATCGAATCTACATGATGTTCTGATAAGAAAAAGGGAAAAAAATTTCGATATATCGATTTTCCTTCTCCGCGTTTTGGCCGTCTTAAAACGTGAAATTTCACTTCAGGTGTGTTACAAAGCCACGCAAGAAGAAAGACTGGAAATAGTCCGCTGTGACGTCGATACAGGCATGCCGGTGTCAAGATTTCTCAGTTCCTCGCATTTTTTGATGCGCCCTGAGGAAGAAACATGGTTCTATTAAGGTGTGTTGTCTATGGTTGTAGCAACACGCACCAAAAAACGGAGGAACTGAGAAGTCGCGACACTGGCATTCCTGTATTGATGTCACAGCGGACTCTTTCAAGTCTTTCTTCTTGCGCGGTTTTGTAACACACCGGAAGTGAAATTTCACGTTTTTAGACGGCCAAAACGCGGAGAAGGAAAATCGATATCGAATTTTTTTTTCCATTTTCTTATCACAACATCATGTAGATTCGATCAAGCAAATAAAAAAGTCACTGTCATATACACTTTAAAGAAAATTAAAGATGGCGATGGTTAGTTCTCCATCTCAAAGATGCGCCATATATGCGAACCATATCAAAGAGTTACAGCTAGTTACAGCAGGTATCTTATGACATGGTCACCGCTCGGCAGTAATCAGAAGCCGCTAAAAAAATTGATTAAAGGCCGTTAAAAAGGAAAGCCGTTATGTAAAGTTTTAGGAAATTTCATTACGTTCATTCTCTTGAAAGTGGGCCTTTACCGCATGAAACAGATCATTGTTTCATAAAAGGCACGAGTAGATAAGTCGCTCATGAGGACTTTCGAGACGTTCAAATATATACAATGAAATATATTCAGTAGATAGGTATCAAGTATTTGTAGTAAGAGCGGTTTTCACTTGAGTGTCTTAAAACCAATTCTGACCAATCACAGCAGACGCAGACAATCCAATGAACCAATCACAGCAGACGCAGACAATCCAATGAACCAATCACAACTCGAAGCAAATACATGTAACCGGCACCAAGCGCGGGAAAACGCGTGCGAGCGAGTCGTAATTAGTTTTGGTTTTGGTTCAATTCTGATTGGTTGAAAAAGTGGCGTGATTATTTATTAACCAATCACAAAACCTAATTATATAAAAGCAAAGTAAATGCGCATTGTTTGGACACTCTGCTGCAAGCCGTTCTAGAAAGGTACATTTTATATACACAAAAATAAACAAAAAATGTTTACAATTATAGTTATGCAGTTAGGTAAGGCCGGGCGTTACGCTTACTGTACATTTTTTTAATGGACTTCAATTAGGAAGTCGTAGATATTCCTTGTATTTTTAAATATGATTTTGTATAAGAATATTTCTGCAGGAACTATCTTGTTTTGTTATTTTCTAACATTTTTAGAAGTTTTGTAGGTGGCTTCAGCCTTATCCAATATATCACAATGTTATAAAATCAATAGAAAAAAACTGCGAAAGACCAGGCATAACAAATCAATGATCAATGACATCAATGAGTGATACGTATACATGGGTAATCGATCAATGGGCAATCATTAGCAGATAAACCCGTGCGTACTTGTAAAGGTATTGTCTTATGTAACAGACGCTGGTTAGTAAATGAATTAGCAGATAAAGCCGTGCGTATTTGTTAAGGTATTGTCCTATGTAGCAGGCGTTGGTTTATTTTTGGCGCGGAATTTCGAGGTCCTGCGTGAGAGGCCCGCTTCCCTTTCTTTCGTGCTAGCCCCTCGCGGCGCGTCCTCGAAGTCTTCTTCAATATATGAAGTGGCGCCCGCTACGTTGGCTATAAAGAGGTAATATAGTTGTTATTTAAAAGATGTGTTGTACTGATTTCAAGTAGAGTTGAACCTCCCTTTATGGACACCTCCAGAGGGGTCAAAGTACACACGTTTGCTCTATATACAACAGACACCTCGATAATAGGAACACATGGTCCGTTTGGTGCATTGTAGCTTGTGAACGGACTTCTTACTGGGTGTATAGCATTACAGAGGTTAAACTGGACTTTAACCTGAAGCCTAGAAAGCAGTTTCATATGACTTTCGATCAAAGCCATTTCAACGTTTTGCCCTTGTTGTGCAATTGATCAATTCTTAAGGTTTTCGCTTGCACTTGAAGCTTGAGCCTTGAAAATAGTCTATGATGCTTTTGTTTAGCAATTTTTTATAAAGAGGGCAAAATTACTGAATGCTGATTAGGTGACAAAGAGGGCATTTTTTCTTAATTGAGGGCAAAATTATTCGCTCCTGATTGGTTGAGCATCAAAATTTCACACTCGTGATTGGTTGAGCGCGTCATTCTCGTTGCATGCAGTTGGCTTGGCGGAATTTTGAAGAAAATTTACAAACGGAGTGCTCGCATTTTCTGCCGAAGATTTTTCTATAAAAAAAGTAACGCGAAGAAGAAAAGAAGTAACGCGTTTAATATTGTCATGTGAGCTAGCTTTGTTTCCTTTGCTGGTTACCTGTTAATTGGTGCGTTTAATATACGTGTCGTCACGTGAGCTGACTTTGTTTGCCTTGCTGATTACCTGTTAATTGGTGAGTTTAATATACGTGTCGTCACGTGAGCTAACTTTGTTTCCCTTGCTGGTTACCTGTTAATTGGTGCGTTTAATATACGTGTCGTCACGTGAGCTCGCTTTGTTTCCCTTGCTGATTACCTGTTAATTGGTGCGTTTAATATACGTGTCGTCACGTGAGCTCGCTTTGTTTCCCTTGCTGATTACCTGTTAATTGGTGCGTTTAATATACGTGTCGTCACGTGACCTCGCTTTGTTTCCCTTGCTGATTACCTGTTAATTGGTGAGTTTAATATACGTGTCGTCACGTGAGCTCACTTTGTTTGCCTTGCTGGTTACCTGTTAATTGGTGCGTTTGGATAACTGACGAATAACTCGATTTTTCTTCTGTAAGTGATTAGCCAGATGTTACTTTTTCAGCTTAAGAAAGTCGCGTAAAAAGGCTCTAAATACTGCTTTTTCCATTTTTCTCTTTGATTTGGTTAATCATATACCGTGTAGCATAATATTTTTGCGGGAGTTTTATTTTGCGCATTGGCGATTTCTTGTGTTTTGCAGGAACAATTTTTTGCGGTTCAAGATGAATTAAATTTCTGCTAGGAACTAATTTTGTCGATTTTCCTGTTCAAGCAGCAGAACATCACATCAACTTTTATTACTTGTTGAGTAACGGCACGCTCTACTTAGAAAAATTTCACTGAATTTTATTAAATATTCGAAGGTAAAATACACAGATACAGTATATTCTATTACGAGAATGTAAAACGAGAGTCTAAAACTTTAACGTGATTTTCCGCAGACCGTGAAACGGTGAAATAGAGTGATTTTCTTTAAACCGTGAAATAGTTACTGAGCTACTAGGCAGTAGCAGGCACTATTAGACACTAATTCCATTGTTTTCTTTTCTTTAGTTTTTACAAATTTTGGCTAAGTGATTAATTGCTAGATACTGTTTTACGTTCAAAGTAAAATCACTCTAGTTAGTACACTAATAGAGGTGAGTAAATCTTATTTCCATTGTTTTCTTTTGTGTCTATTTGACACTAACTACTAGAAACTGTTTCACGGTCTGAGGAAAATCACTCTAATGGCAAAAAGTAGCAATATCTGAAACTGCTTTATAATATGACCGTACGGCCCCACTGACGCAATCCTACAGAAAATAGAATCGCAAGGTGACGTGAGCGGGGCCGGACGGGTTGACGTGAGCCGGTCCGGAAAAAGCCGTGCGGCTCCGCTCGAGTTCAAGTGATCTCGCACTGCATGACTATTCTTGTACTTTCTAGTCATATTATAAAATACTTATTGACTGAGTTAGGTCGGGCCGGACGGGAAAATATTTGGTTCTCAGTCGTGGTGCACGGACCTCGCTGCTCTCGGTCCGTACGCCATGACCTCGAGCCAAATATTTTCCCGTCCGGCCCTCCCACTCAGTCAATAAGTGCATATTATTTGACTGAAGGGAGTAAATTTTTACGGAGTACTATTTGCGAGAGTTTTTTCTGTAGGAACTTATCAATCCGCAAAATTAAAACCCGCAAAAATTTCGTGCTACGCGAAACCTAAAGGTATTTCTAGAAGCTAAATTGGTGATTTTGGCTCTTTTTTTGAGTAAAAGAAACAAATATTTAGCAGGGTCTAATAAAAGGCGTTCCTTTGAATAATGGGATCGTATTGTTTACACTGTAAGTATAAATTTGGAGCCAAAGTAGATTTCCTTCCTTTCTGGTCACCGGTGTTATTAAATAAACAATTATTAAAACAAGATCAAGTCTGTTGATTGTTTGTTTATGGTGTCTATGGTGAAAGTTTTTGTCGCGGAATACACGAGCGGTACCATTAACCATTACAAATGAATTTCTTGTCACGTTGTAAAAGAAGCTTGTGACAGAATTCCTTTGCTTTCTGACGGATATTCACATTTTAAAAGAAGCTTGTGACAGAATTCCTTTCCTTTCATTCCTTAACCCTATTCAGACTGGGCTTTTTTAGGCAATCTGTGACTGGGGGGGGGGGCTCCTCGGACCCCCCCTTTATATCTCTGGAACCAGTAAGGCTAGGACCATGAAATTTTCACACAATGTTCACCTCCATACCCAATTATGACGTCACAATGACGTCATTTTTGTTTTTCCGACGTTTCTTTGATATTTTTCCATCCAGATACTTAAAATATCAAATATAACTGTAAAATCATCTCTTTAATATTAAAACATAACAAATACAAACAAGGACACACTTGTAAAGCGAGAAAAAGCAAAAAAAGGCGATAAAACTATAATTTTGAAATTATTGTCCGCCATCTTGGATCCGCCATCTTGGATTTCCTTTTTTTTTGTTTAAATTAAAATTTAAAAAAAATATCTAAAAGAGAAAAGGATCAGAATGTATAAAACATGTATCAAAATAATGTTTATTATCCAAACAATGAACTTAAAAGCGTTATTAAATAAATAGAACATAGAATAGAACAAAATGTTTGTCTCATCTTTTTAGGAAAGCGTGTGCTTGTTATTTTTAGAATTTTATATTTTGACTCTGTGTAATTTTTAGCCTATATATTAGATATGGTTTGGATAGTTTTATTATATTAGATTTATTATTTTTACTATTATTTTAATGTAATTTGTAAGGCGCATTTGAATATATTCATATAGATATTTGCGCCGAATAAGTAATAAATTATTATTATAAATTATTATTAAGCAAAAGAGAGCAAAAATTTACCTACCCCTCCCCCCAAATATTTGATGTTAAAAATTTTTGATGTCTTTCAAGAACTAGTCCCAAAAAAAAACTATTCTAACAAGAAAATGCACTATAAGTCAAAGAACAAGATCTTAAAATAAAAAATTCACCATATTTTAATATTTTGAAAACCTATGTGTCAAAAACCGGTTGCCATGGCAACATGGTTAATCACACTGACATGTTATCGATACCAAAATGTCCCTAGATAAATTCTAGGAAAAGTCAGAAAATTTCAGCCTCATCTATTTCGGTGTAAGAGTTATCACAATTTTACTGGAGGGGGGGGTTCGAAAAGCCCCCCCCCCCGCCCAGTCTGAATAGGGTTAAAAGAAGCTTGTGACAGAATTCCTTTGCTTTCTGAAGGATTCTCACATTTTAAAAGAAGCTTGTGACAGAATTCCTTTGCTTTCTGAAGGATTCTCACATTTTAAAAGAAGCTTGTGACAGAATTCCTTTGCTTTCTGAAGGATTCTCACATTTTAAAAGAAGCTTGTAACAGAATTCCTTTGCTTTCTGAAGGATTCTCACATTTTAAAAGAAGCTTGTAACAGAATTCCTTTGCTTTCTGAAGAATTCTCCTATTTTAAAAGAAGCTTGTGATAGAATTCCTTTGCTTTCTGAAGGATTCTCACATTTTAAAAGAAGCTTGTAACAGAATTCCTTTGCTTTCTGAAGGATTCTCACATTTTAAAAGAAGCTTGTGACAGAATTCCTTTGCTTTCTGAAGGATTCTCACATTTTAAAAGAAGCTTGTGATAGAATTCCTTTGTTTTCTGAAGGATTCTCACATTTTAAAAGAAGCTTGTAACAGAATTCCTTTGTTTTCTGAAGGATTCTCACATTTTAAGCCGCAGTAAATAAAATCAAAGGCTCCTGTGAACCAACTCGTGAATACGAAACAACCTTCGGATACTCCCCTCTCCTAGGCGTTTGGCAGCACCGACACCCCCCCCCCCCCCCCCCCCCCCCACCCATTGCATCCAACTCTCCACCCTCTCCTCCCTCCTGTTAACCAACTCGTGAATACGAAACAACCTTCGGACCCTCCCCTCCCCTAGGCTTTTTGCATTCATTCATTCATTCATTTATTTATTTAATTAATTTTCTTATATTTTTTCTTTCTTACACCCACGACCCACGACCCACGAACATTAGCTACTCCCGGGACCTTTATAGCGCAAGCCCTGAACATTATCACACGCCGTCTGATATTGTATCTTCGTGATTTCCTCGTTAAATGTAAGAACAGCTGACCTTCAAGATAGGTCCTGCACGCTTTGCTTGCCTATTACAATTCCTCGGTACAATGTGTGTCCCCATACACGAAGTAACCACCGTTCATATAGTGACAACTGCTGACAGGTTTTAAACTTCAACAATAAACATGGCGGCTTCAATGGCTTCCGTGTCGACTTAGCTTCTGCAGTCAAGCTTTCGCCGTCCGACCTTGAAGGCCAAAAAAGGGAAATTAAAGAATGCATGAAAAAGCCTTTTCAAAAAGGAGATACATGGTAAGTTTGATTGGACAGCTTTTGATTCCATTATTAAAGCAGTAAGTTTTAAGCTCAGGAATAAGTTATGCTTTATGTGCATTTGTATCCCATTTCTATTTTGATGCATTTTAACTTTGTTTACGCAAATGGGTTCCTTGATTTCGCAAAATTATGTCATTTATTATATAAACTAACTTCATTGAAATACAACGATTTCTCCCATTGTGAACAAATCATGTCTCGAGGGCGACCCTAAAACTGGGAATGGTGGAAAGGCGGAATAACGGAATGGCGGAATGGCGGAATATCACCTTAAATCCTAAAAGACAGAATGGCGGAAAATCGCCCCAAATCCTACAAGGCAGAATGGCGGAAAATCGCCCCAGATCCTAAAAGATGGAATGGCGGAATATCACCCCAGATCCTAAAAGACGGAACTATATATATAAATAAATAAATCAGTAAAACATATAACTATAAATCAAAATAAAAAATAATAAACATATAATATAAATAAGTGCTCGCGTTGGAGAAAATACCGTAGAAAATGATTAGGTATCAGGAATAACGGAGATGATGAAGCACCCCTGTCATGATTGGAAGCTCTTTTAGCCGATACGTCGACAATTTAGAAGCTTTCATGGGAGATTTTCTAACAGATATTGAAAAATATAAATATATATTCTAAATAAAATAATAATAAAAATATAAATAAGTGCTGGGGTTAGAGATATGCAGGCATATCTATGCATTTGAAGGCATATATACAAATTCCAGTTACAAGGATATGTACAAGCGGTGTTTCGAAATGTAAATGGAAGTGTATGACAACAAAACAAACACTGAAATATGGCATTGCATGAGAAATATGCTTCTTTGACACTAACGTTTACAAAGGCGAGAGATTCATAGCTGAATCCGTGCTCGATGTACCCACCCATTTCAAAGCAACTGAAACTTTTCAGTATCTGGAGTCAAATAAGGCTTCATCAAAGGAGAAGTACTCAGGCTTCTCAGAACTAACTCTTCAAAAACATTATTTCAAGAGAATATAAATAACTATAAAACACATCTACTTGAAAGAGGTTACCCAGAGAATTTTGTTCAAAGGGTACTCTCAGAAGTGACTTTTGAAGACAGAAAAAAAGCGCTCCAACAAAAACAAAAGACAAGGAAATCCTGCCTTTTGTAACGAAATATCATCGATCGGTGCCTAACTTAAAACAGATCCTCATGAAACACTGGCATCTTATAAAACAGCAGCCATTACTAAACGAAATATACGGAGAACCGCCCCTAATATCATACAAAAGGGAACATTATCTAAAAGATATACTCGTACGAGCTGACCTTCTTAAAGGCTAAAACACATATGTGGGAGTTGCGTAGGCATGCCACTCTTTATTACACTATTGTTTGTAATGTGGTGATGCTTGTTATCCTTTCACACTGCGGTACAAGACCTGCTGATCAGTTTGTGTCCTTGGGCAAGCCTGCTTTTTCATCTTGCATTAATATATATAGATAGGCTTAGCCTAACAGCGGAGCTCTCTGAACAGAAACGATGATGATAAGCTTAACTTAGGTGAAAGGTCGGAAGCACAAGAAAAATTAGAATTACTTTAGTAAGATTGATGAACAGGCTATTTTTCAATTTTAGCAATTCTCAAAAACAGCTTATTACGAGACCGTCTGCACAGAACATTTAGACTGCACAAATTCCACAAAAGCTCACTGTTTGAGAAATGTGAAACCTCTCTCGAGTAGCAAACCGCGAAAAAAAAGCAGGAAAAAACGATTTTGCAAACCGTTTTCTCCGCTAAACACAACAGTATTTTTTCCTTTTAAAATGTTTTATTTGTCAATAACAAATCCCTAAAGTTTACAATATTATCCTGAGGGGCTAGTCATTTCCGGTTACAAGGCATCCTGAGTTAAAGCTAGTCATTTCCGATTACAATAATACAAGGTCAGTTCCGATTTACAGTCACTTGACAGTCTAGTCCATAAGGGATTATTTAGTTCATTTCTGGTCGTTTGGTCCACTTGAAAGTCCTTTCTGGTTTGCACATGATTACTTTAGTCATTTCTGGTAATGAATGATGAGTTGCCAGTAGCTAAATTATTAGAGTCACAAGCTTTGACTGTTGTATTTCACAAATATTCGGATGACACCACAAAGCAGAAGATTTCTGTTTGCAGTGGGGTGGGGGGGGGGACTCCCATATATGAGCTATATAGGTATGTGGCGCTGTGAAGGGTATGGTTTTCAGGCAGTTTAGTCTGGGATAAGGTATAGTAATCAGAGATTTTTGGTCTAGAATAGGGTATCATTTTCTATGAAACTGATCAGTTGCATGAAGAATTTATTCTAGACGAGGTTTACTGGCAAATGACATTTAATAATCGGTAAGGTGTGCTGTATGACATTTTTACTGACCCCTGGTATCTTAGACTGTGATAGTGAATGAGTTTCTGCAAAATAGCAAGTCTAGAAAAGGTCTAGGATAGGGTAGGATTTTTCGGTGTTTAGTCTACAATATGGTTGCAAAATGCAGCTAAAATGGTCTAGTATAGGTTAAGGGTCTCAGAGTCCCAGCAGCACACCCCCGCCCAAAAATTTGCAAAGTACCCCCCCCCCCCCCCTCAGTCAATTTGCAACTGTGTTGTGATGTCATTCCTTATGTCCCTTACAGTGGCCCGAGAGTTCTCGGTGCTATTGTGAAAAGTTGCTTTATTTCAAAAAACCCATATACCATAAAGTATGGTCTTTTAAGACCATAAAATGAAAAAGCGTGCTCGCATGTCATTCTCATCGACAGCAGAAGTCCATTAGGTAAAAGAAAATAGTCTTAACATTAACTATAAACCTAATATTGAGTAGTGCCGATAGGGTGGGAGTGAAAACACCCCACACCCTTCCACAAGTTCAAATTTTAATGTAGCTTGGAAAGGCGTGGTAAACAGTTATCTGGTTCCACATTTGCAGTACCATTGCTAAACCAGACACCCAAGATTCGCATTCTTGACACCCACGTCAGGCCATAAACAGTGTCCGGACGTGAGCACCAAGCTCCTAACTACATGGCTTAAGTAGTCTTTGCCACATTTAATTTAGTCCTTGTACCTGTCTCATATTTGTGAAGTAAGGTAAACAATTTGTCTAAAGAAAAATGTTGTTTACAAAACATGTGGAGTTATCCGCATATTGGCGAATTTTAAAACACTTTCCTCAGGCTTCTGGAAGGAGAAAACCTTCAATAGTATCATCCTTTCTTATACTGGTAGCCAAAACGTCTGCGCATAAAATGTACAAAAGTGGAGACCGGGGATCTCCCTGCTTCACCCCCCACTCGAGTGGAATTTCTTTAGTCAAAAAACCATTAACTATAATTTTCATATTTGCTAGACAGTATAATGTAGATATTCAGCAAGATACCAGTCTCATTGGTAATATTTATATAATCTAGAGGGTCACGCAAGAGAACATTTTTGAAAGTTTGTTTGCAAGAGCTTTTGAACAAATTTTGTAATGAACATTGAATAGCGAAATGGCCGGGCCACCAATTTTTGAGGTTTTTCTTATCATATTCCTTGCATTGAATCACTGAGAGAATTATTTTCCAAACTAAATTTATAATTTCGAACAGAATAGGGGAATTTAGCGTAAAATTCTTGAGGTAATCCGTCTGAACCGGGGGTTTTCCCTGAAGAAAGTCCACGCATTGCGTGGGTAATTTCAGCCAAAGAAATAAATCCTTCGCAGGATAAAATTTCGCTCTCACTTAATCTGTTTTCAAGTTTGTTCAAAAATTCGGTTTGGACTGTTAAATTAACAGGTTCTTGCAAGTACAAATTACGGTAAAAATCGAAATGAGCCGGAGAAAAGGAACAAGTTTAACCAAGGTGAAACTAAACTAAGGTGAAAGGTCGGAAGCACAAGAATTAAGATTGACGACCGGGCTATTTTCAATTTTAGCAATTCTCAAAAAAACAGTAAGCTTATTACCCGACAGTCTACACAGTACATTTAGACCGTACAAAAGTTCACAAAAACAACTTTTCTCTGTCTAGAATAACTAGAACGACTACTTTCCGAATAAAATACAGTTTTTGTTTGTCAAAAATTGCCCGAGAAACTGATTTGGAAATCAAAATTGCAAAAATACACAAACATGTTTGCATAAGGCGACGCGAGTGAAGACAGAAAATTTAAGTCTTGTTTTGTTTACATAAAATCGCTTTTCAATCTATGTAATGAATGAACAAACACATAAAAATGGACAACACAATCTTCTTTCGAAAAATTTTATTCAAATCTCCATAAGTTTATGTTTAAAAGCAAAACGCGAACCATTAAGGTGGCTCGACTGGGTTTTTGAGCGACGATACCGTTTTGCTTTGAGAAAATTGTGTACCACCACAAACGAGCCAACGGAAAATCGATTGCCACAGCTGTACTAGAGAAAGATTAAAGTTTCAGATGAGATTAGTTTTATAGAAATCGGAGTTGCCAAAGCAACGTTATGACGTCACTTCCGGTTTTACATAATACCGAATTACTTGTCATCAAGAGATAATTTTGGAAAACGCTCTCTGGATCTTCGACCTGACGTACTTGTCCTTAGGTCTACAAAATTTTACAAATTTCTATGGAAGCGTTTTCGAAAAAATTTCGAGTGAAGTTTTAAGGTGTTAAAATACAACAAAAACAAAAAAATTTTGAAATGTTATTAAAACTTATGTCTACAGGGCTTCATAAAATAATGTTTTGGTCTTACATGAATTTTATACCATCCAAATACCTTAGGAAAAATTCTCAAGGAAATCGCTCTGTTTGGATTTCAGAAATATTACCTTGAATATGAACTGGCCTGGAGTGTTATTTCGCTTTTACATCAAAAGTTGACCCTACACTTATTAAAATTGTCATGAATTAAAAAGCGAATGATGAATTTTTTTAAAACTTAGTCCTCATGAAGATTAATTAATATTTAATACAATCTCCAAGTTTCAAATTCATTGAAACATTCTAAGGCTGTCAATTTTTAGCGCCAACTCAGGAAAATATTGAGCTGATTTTCGCGCTTGTGGCTTGTTGTTTCATTATGCATCTCCATTGTATCAAATTGCCGTGGAATTGTAGCTTTCAGTACATCATGAATTCATGTAACACTTAAAACAAAGCAATGAAGTGTTTATGAATTCATTATGTACTGAAATTTACAATTGCATGGTGATTCGAGACAATGGAGACGCATAATGAGAGCACCAAACCACTTTCATGAAAATCAGCTCAATATTTTCCTACGTTGAGGCTGTAAATTGACAGCCTTAGAACGTTTCAATGAATTTGAAACTTGGCAGTTGTATTGAATATTAATTCATCTTTATGAGAACTAAGTTTTAAAAAAATTCATCATTCGCTTTTTAATTCATGACAATTTTAATAAGTGTAGGGTCAATTTTTGATGTAAAAGCGAAATAACACTCCAGGCCAGTTCATATTCAAGGTAATATTTCTGAAATCCAAACAGAGCGATTTCCTTGAGATTTTTACCTAAGGTATTTGGATGGTATAAAATTCATGTCAGACCAAAACATTATTTCATCAAGCCTTGTAGACATAAGTTTTAATAACATTTCAAAATTGTTTTGTTTTTGTTGCATTTTAACACCTTAAAACTTCACTCGAATTTTTATCGAAAACGCTTCCATAGAAATTTGTAAAATTTTGTAGACCTAAGGACAAGTACGTCAGGTCGAAGATCCAGAGAGCGTTTTCCAAAATTATCTCTTGATGACAAGTAATTCGGTATTATGTAAAACCGGAAGTGACGTCATAACGTTGCTTTGGCAACTCCGATTTCCATAAAACTAATCTCATCTGAAACTTTAATCTTTCTCTAGTACAGCTGTGGCAATCGATTTTCCGTTGGCTCGTTTGTGGTGGTACACAAGTTTCTCAAAGTTAATCAGTATCGTCGCTCAAAAACCCAGTCGAGCCACCTTAAGAGCTCGTGATTCGAGGCCGAGATGTCTCCGATGAAAGAAATCAAAACAACTGAATTTAATTGAGCGCGTATAAACAATTCTCCCGAAAACTAGCGAGAACACAAAAAAGTCAATCACAGATTGATATCAACATAAATTTCCATCGAAAAATGTATTTTGTTTTACCTTTAAGTCCCTCCACTGCTTGGAAATTGTTTAAATCTCCGCTTCTTTAGTTCTGAAACCCGAAGTGACAAACATCTTCCCGCATTGCTCCCATCCTCGAAGCAAGATTTTATCTCTGAAAGCTCTTCTATTTCCACTATAGCGGCCTCTGAATATCCCTTAATTAGCATCCCTGTCTTGAGAAGCAAACCGCGAAAAAATTCAGGAGAATAACGACTTTAATTTAAACGGTTTTTTCCGCTAAACACATCAGTGTTTTCCCAGGTGACGTGAAATTGCAATGTTGTTGGGTGGCATCATACGCGTATGTTTTGCGACGGTCTACGCGCCTGCGAGTTAGCCCTAAGCGACGGCGGCGGTCAGCGACGGCGGTCGGCGGCGGACACACAACGCGCTCGCGAAACATTCCGCTAGCCATGACCATGAAAAATGACGGCCATGGGTTCTACGGTTCTCTGGTTCTATGAGTATGGAGCTGCGCAGCCGGGCCTTCGGCCCGGGCCTTCGGCCTGGCGAGAGCTCCGCTATGAAAGTAATTTTTTGCGGTTTCAGGAAGTCCCGTTTAACTGAAAAACATGCATGTCTAGGTGTAAATCATGCATATGCATAGTTTTTATGCTAGTGTGGTTTATAGCTGTGGCAATAGATGAGAATTAACTCCGGCATTCCGCTTCATACGTAAATTTCCGCGGAAGTAATATTTTTGAGAAAACCTTAATGACCAATCATCAGAAAACCAAACAATGCCAAACAAAAATAGACCTGGTGTGATCGCGCTCTCATTCAGGGTCATTTTGGTCCCATATATATGCCCCTTGGCATACATGAAAATTTATGGGAAAAAAAGATCAATTCCTTGGAAAATCTCCCATGAAAGCTTCTAAATTGTCGACGTATCGGCTAAAAGAGCTTCCAATCATGACAGGGGTGCTTCACCATCTCCGTTATTTCTGGTACCTAACCATTTTCTATGTTATTTTCTTCCATCTATATAGATTTATATTTATATTGATAGTTCCATCTTTAAGGATCTGGGGTGATACTCCGTCATTCCGTCTCTTAGGATCTGGGGAGATTTTCCGCCATTCCTCCTTTTAGGATTTGGGGTGATTTTCCGCCGTTCCATCTTTTAGGATTTGGGGTGATTTTCTGCCATTTCGTCATTCTGCCTTCCCGCCATTCTGGGTTTTAGCGTCGCCCATGTCTCGACAAGTAAAGATATCAATTTTATCTTCACTGTGAAAAGTAAATCAAGTGTTTTTGAGATTAAGAGTTTAGATGAATTGACTAAAAGGTTGGCGCTTTCTCAAATGGCTTCACATTTAGAAACATATATCGTGCTTTAGCGTTTATCGAAGTCTTAACAAATCCATTTGAAATCCACAGATCAGTTTTAATTTTCCATACTGAGTTTGAAGACAAAGACATTACTTCGCATATTCATAGATAAAAATGACCACAAAGTGATGTCATATCATTTGACATAGCAACTTCAAGGTCATAAGAGATCAGATAGCAACAAACTGAAAACAAGAACTCTAAAATAAAAGTTGATCTTTAGCGCATAAACGTATCCATTTCTCTCCTATTTTTGTGTCACGCTAAGACTTGAAAGACAAATTTGGTTTATTCATAAAAGGCCTCCAAATGAGAAACATCTTAAGCTTAGACGACTGTAAAACAAATCATAACAATTGGATTAATTCTCGTGCCTTAGGGGCACTTACCAGACCCTAAAGCCCGACTTAACTACTCACAGTGTTCTTGTTAATGTAAAAATGAGAAGAGAAACGTAAGCCAGCCAGCCAGCAAACCTTGGTGTGCCAAGGATTACAGCTAGCTGACTTTTGGTCATGAAAAACTTTAAGAGGTCATGAAAAACGTCATGGAAAGTTCTGGAATTTAAAAGTTACATTTTCTAGGCCTGGAAATTTATGGTACACATAATTCAAAGGATTATTCATGTGGAAAATCATAGAAAATGACTTTCATCATAAAATAAATTAGGCTGTTTGTTTTTTGCTAATGAAAAAGTAACGAAAAAATTTTTATAGTTAGCAAGTCATGAAAACAAAAGTGTAAACCCTTCTTCGGTAGTAGTCGCTGCTATTTGCTTCTTGGAAGGTCACCATATTATTGTCTTAAGTATAAAATTCATGCACTCTAAAATGCAACCTGTGCCAAAACCTGCAAAGCTGCAGAAAAACAAAGCCCAGAAGAAAAAAAAACTTTCGAACGTGGAGAAAACCTGCCAACCTGCGACCTGTAGTCCTGCAGATTAAACCGTACATATACTTATCTGACTTTTCCTATGTATACATGTAGAATGTTATTTTATCTTAGACTGCAAAACAGTCGGTTTTTCCCTCTTAAAGTGCCCCTGTGATCATATTTTTTATTTTGATTTTTTTTTACATTGGTTGCGAATGGGAAAAACTGACGTCAAAGACTCAAACATACCTCGCGGGTTGAAATTATAATAACAATAAGTATTGAAAATCACGCGAAAAGCAACAAAAACTTTGGACTTGTTCTTGTGCAATTTTCTATGCTGATTGTTATTATCAACCTGTAAGGTATGTTTGAGTCTTTGACGTCACTTTCTCCCATTCGCAACCAAGCCTTGGAACAAGGTTGATTAACGGAGGCCGTAAATTCTCGGAAATAAATGTTAAAATAAAATGACTTCTGATATTCGTAATGGATTGAAATTTGGCAAGATGAATAAGAAAGTCTAATTATAGTACATGCACGAAAATGTAAAAAAAATGAAAATCAAAAATTTGATCACAGGGGCACTTCAAGCCATGCGAGGTCCAAAGCAAGAGGCGCGAAGCTTCGCGCCGATCCGCACGCGAGCCTCACGCTCCCGCAGGGTGCGTGAATCTCACAATCTCCGCAAAGTCTCTCGCCTGGGCGAGAGCCGGATTGTGCGGCCTGTCAACCCTTGCTTTTTCCCAATTTGTCTCTCGCAAGCGTGTCTAAGTTTACATTTTCCATTTTGCCGTGAGTACACTGTAGCTGAAATTGATATGGCATCGGTTATAAGTTTGATGAGGTGTGATAAAATGCGGTGACATTTTCAGCTAATGGGATTTCCCTTTTCTAAGGAACGGTTAATTCTAGAACGAATTCGATGTATGGAAACAGGACAGTTCGTATTTTTAGCGTCTCTACCCAGTCTCACTCTACGTATCCACACTCGTTCCAGATCTTTTCGGTCGCGCACTTTTTTCGTCGTACCTCTCATAAACCTCTATTTTCATTGGCCGTTCTAAAACAGTACCTGCTATTGTTTATAGGGATAGGGGCATTGTTTAGGTCATTCATCTATTGTTTTGGTGAGCCAATAAAACAACTCGTTCAAAGGAGGTACGACATGACCCCTTTTTGCGGAGGACTCGCGCAAAAATACGGACTGTTTTGCAATCTAATTATTTTTATCTGTAAAGATGATTCATATAACGTTGTTGCGAATAAATTTAATGTCACTTTGAAAATCATTAAGCAATCAAATTCAGAAAGCGCTATTTAATTTACCAGGTGAGTCAGTGCCTTTGCCGTGATTCTCGGCTTCATTGGGTTATTCCAGAAAAAATCAACACCCCCCTGACCCCTCCCTCCACCCGAATTTTCTGGCTCTCTAGACCCCCTTCCCGCCTGGATTTCCAAGCCCAGAGATCCCCCACCCCTCCTGCCTGGATTTCCAATTAATTTTTCGAAGCCCTAAATTTATTATGAAAAAGAATACAGGTAAAAAAGTCAGAACGAGTGTGATTGCAATTTGAAGCTTCTTTTAATTGATTTGATATTTCCTTCAAGTAAAGGTTAAACGCATAAACTACACAGTACACTAGAAAGAGCAAAATAAAACTGTGTTCATCATCTGCATGGAAGAATTGAGGGTGCTGTAAAAGTAAGCTAAAACAATACTGCAAAGAGAAAATAATGCACATTTGCAAAACAGTGCATCTGATTTTTTTGTGAAAAAACGTTTATCTATGTTTGCTTTTCTACATATCGGCTGATACTTTTTCACTTTTCCCTGCCAATTTGTAGATGGCAAGAACTTTGCCGGAAGACCACGCTTTGAAGTGTGCTTCGGCACGTTGACCAGGTTTATTCTACTCGAATACTATGAAAGCGATGAAATTAGACTTTTAAGTATTTTGATACGCAAATCGTTCAGTTTAACATCATTTGAAAAAAAAATCGATAGATCCCTGAGAAAGAACTTGAGGTACAGACCCCCTCCTGCCTGGATGTCTAAAGCCCTCTACCCCTCCCACGAGAGTTTCCACTGCGTCATCCGTCGGGGGAGTGTGGGATACTACCTGATAGTTAAAAAATGAGTGCTTGACAAAAAAGAACATTAATAATCCAAAAAATGCTTAAAAATATAACCTTGGTCACTTGTGTTTTATATGGTCGAACTCCTCTGTAATTTATTATGATTACAGTAGAAACTCACCTTAGGAGCACCCCATTTATACGACCAAGTTGTTAAAAAGTCGCTATAAACGCGTAAACACCCATTACTCATGGGCATAAAATTATGACGTTGAGATCATGCAGAGCGTTTAAAGTCAGTGTCAATTAAGGTTGCGTACCTTCAATAGTAAATCATATATCAAATCGTTCCTTATGATCCAAGGTAGTAGTAGAAGGCAACCAATGCATGGCAGACGAGATCCAGGACGGCCTGCAAAGACGTTGCTTTAGTTAGTATTTTAATGGAAGATGCAGAGGTGGAGTCTAGGGAAGAGCTTGCTAGCCTGTTGGCAGATTGGGACGTGTGGCGTGTCAGACACAGGGCCAGGCTCAAATATTGTGTTTGAGTCGACGGATGATGATGATGATGATTTTATATATTGCAGTTTTTAAAGCATTTAATTTGAACTATGCTCAAAGCTACCGCATAAAAACGTGAACCGATCAAATCGCGAGCATGATAGGCAGAACTTCATGGATAAATTGGGCAACTTTACCGCATCGCAACTCTTTCACGAGCATGGTGACCTATGATTTTTATTGCATTTTTCGAAACAATTTCTGGTTGGGTAAAATCAGGGAAAGTTTTAAAAAAAATTGTTGGTCAACTTTTATTTTTGAGGAATCACCTTAAGCGTTTATTTTACACTGTATTTTTGTTATAAATTTACATTATAAAATTGGTAATGCGACCATTCGATATGCGTGAGATACAGTTTGGGTTTGTACAAGTGCCAAAACAAATAAAAACTGGTTTAGAATGCCGGACAATAAACCATTTCCGAGTTGCCTTAAGCCTCTCTATCAAAGCGAGGCTAGGTGCGAAACTTTCATATGAAAATGAGTTTTCATTCACATGCAAATAAGTTTTATTTGCATGTGAATGAAAACTCATTTTCATATGAATGGTTGTGCACCTAGCCTCGCTTTGATAGAGGAGGCTAAAGGCAACTCGGAAATGGCCTATTTAAATTGAAAACTCAGCTCTGTGATTCATGATATTAAGCGAGTAACAATATTATATCTTGCTCTCTGATCAGTTTGGTTCAATTAACAGTGTTTTGTGTTTTTTTTGTTCGATTTAAATTGAGATAATTTATTTATTTTCCAGTATAGCCATATGTCAGTGTGAGGATTATCAGCCAGGCGGTCAGCAACGCTGTAAAAATGAATTAGAAATCAGGCTCTTAAATTGCATTATATTTTGCGCCTCTCGGAAAATAATAGATTTTGGCAGGGAGTTTCATTCATTAATAAAACTTTCTAGGACTGAATGACAGTGTTTGAGATTCCGTATTACAACTTGTTTACAAGCGAATGGTTTTTTGTATGTCGCAACTGCCTTGTTGGTTTTCCTATATTGTGCCTTGGATTTACTGCCACTAGGCCATGTATGATTTTGTAGAGGAGGACAAGGCAGGTAACAGTTCTTTGCTGCTCAATTTGATAGCCGGAAGAAAGAAAAAATCACTTTTAACAGTGATATGTCCAAAATTCCGGTGCAAGAATAGTGAACAGTGCCGCGCGTGGAACCTCGTGATACTGCCCCTTTAAGGGGCGGTCGTAATAACCAGATGGGCTTAAATTATACACCGAATGCAAATATGGCTGCCAATTTATTATTCTTTTATGTGTACAATGTATGTAAATTAACCTGACCAGCCTCGTTAGCATGTGTAAAGTTCAAAAGAATGTTTACTCTAAAATGAGGCTAGTCAGGCTAATTAACATACATATGAAGGAATAACGAATCGGCCGCCATATTTGCATTCGGTGTATAATTTTAGCCCATCTGGTTATTACGACCACCCCTTAAAGGGGCAGTATCACGAGGTTCCACGCGCGGCACTGTTCACTACTCTTGCACCGGAATTTTGGACATATCACTGTTAAAAGTGATTTTTTCTTTCTTCCGGCTATCAAAATGGATTTTTTGATTCAACAAATACCTCCACTTCTCGACGGCCGTTTTGAATTTGCCGCATCAAACTTGAAAACGTCGGCCCAGTTTTCAAGTTTCGCCCTCATGATACTGCCCCTTTAAATACAACCATATACTTCTTAGCCCGTCCGTGGTCATACATGTACGTGTATTGATGAGGTTCTCGACTTTTTCATTAATTTTATTTATTTTGATGTGTTATTCATAGGTATTTTGTTGACTGTCGTTGGTTTAAACAGTGGAAGAAGTTTGTTGGATTTGATCGATGGGATCAGTTTGGAGTTGGAGATGAACTAAACAATCCTGGCCCTATAGATAATTCAAGCCTTTTTGCAGGTAAGGAAAAGTTCACCTCAAGTAATTTGACATTGAGTTATCATATTTTAGCCTTTTGAAATTGTTGTCATTCATTTTAAGGTGGTTCCTACCAGTTTTTGGGCGCGTGCCGACTGGGTTCTAAACGCGCGCGGAACCCATGAAAAAAAAAAACAATGACAGCAAAAAAAAAAAAAAAAAATGGCGACCGAATAGTATATTCTTCTTTCCAAGTTTTCGTTCAATAGGCAGTCTGTTTTACCGAGCTAGAACACAACAGCTGGCTTTTCTATGATCTTCGAGGCGGCTTCTGGTTTGACTGATCATATCGCAAAACACAAAGATAACCAACACCGATAAACACCATCAACATAAACGCGGCGCCATGCATGTACAATTGACGACTAAAATATCATTATTAAGCTACAAAAATAAAACTTTATTTCAAACCAGTTAGAAGAATATATACATACGACTAGTTAGACTTATAAGAGTTCATCAGACTAAGTTTTTACAAAAATAACAAGGCTACTATATACCTGCCAACTTTTTCCGAGTGATGGGCATGATAATTTTTTCGTTGGAGTACCAGGATTTCCGAAGGCGACCCGACCAAATCCGAAGAGAACCCGATCTATTCCGAAGATATCCGAAGATGTTCCGAAGAATTCGGAAGTTTCCATGGACCTCGGACCTCCATTTAATAACATCCAGCTGTAATTATTATGTTCTCAATGATAAAAACCTACAAAAAAAAGCCATATTTTCATGAACGTAATTATATTTTTCATTGGATCATACGATCAGTTAAGGCTGATAGCTCAAATCTGTAAGTCAGGCGTGGGAAATTGCTCCATAGGCGTGTGTAGGCGTGAGATCAGAGTTTTGGACTCGCAGGCGTGAGACTCACGCCTAAGGCGTGAGACTTGGCAGGTATACTACTAAAATATAAACAAGCACGAAGCGGAAATGAGTGAATACAAAGCGAAGTTACGTGCAATAAAAGAAAAATTTAACAGAATAAATATCGGGTATAAAGAAACTACAGCTGAGAAATGCAGCCATCAGGACAAACTGTAAATTCAGTTGCTATGATGAACCAAGGTTTGTTTAATCCTATTTTCCTTAGTCGGGAAAAGATTTGAGAGTACTTACTCGATTCAGACACCATGAAGAACGAATCATTCATGATTCTGGACAAAAAAAATTAATTACTGTCACTTTGAGAACAAATTAAATCTAGGCAAATGTCACTAACAAGTTTCCAAGTGGATTTCAAAGGGAATTGTAGAACTGTCAACAAAACATCAAGTTGTCGATCACAAGCAAGCGAGCTTATTATATCGCCATGTGTTTTTCCTTGTATTCAGCAACAAGTTGTTCAATTCAAGCGACGAAAATGGCCCGATAAAAAAATCCACGGCTCAAATAGTCGCTGACAGTGGTTTCAATTACGATGATCTTTGTAAACCTTATCAACTTTAGGTAAAAAAAAATCTGCGTTGTGATGAATCCACCGTCAATTTCATCATCATGAACACATAAACAAAGAGAATACTTCCCGACACCTTTTAGCGATAACATGAAAACGACTGTGAATTATAATAAAAGCGAATGTGATGTAAAAATTCCACATAATAAAGCTCACCATTCCGCCTTCTATAAGTCTAACAATCTCCTGCGTTGCTTGTCGCGAACCACATAATGTAGTTATCCCAATTATTATTAACCCTAGTAATAAGGATGCTTGATTGAGGAGGTAGGGGGAAGGGTGCTGTGGAACCCCCTTCAAACTCGTTGGACCCCACACATACCAGGCTGGGGTCCCACTAAGCAAAATTTTGATGTTGGCAGGTACCAAACCATTGGTAAATTTGTTATGCTATGTAAAGTAACATTTTTTAATCAAAGTCGTTGGAAAAGAGGGTAAAAAGGCTAGCATTCTCCAATTTATGATGGTAAATAGAAGACTTGGGAGATAGCAGAGATCATTCCGACAATATGCCAGGTTCCAGCCAGGTTAGCTCAAACAGGGCCGGAAGTTTCAGACGGGGGCTGCATTTCATCCCAGGCTGAAATTTTCTTCATGTAATTGCACAATTCCTTTTAAGGAGGATTTGTTCAGAGAGCCGGGCTGAAGTTTCATCCCAGTTAACCGGGCTGAATTTCCAGCCTGGGCTTAATTTCGCCATGTAATCGGGTCCTTTTTACCAATGTGGCCACCTCCAATAAGTCTCTCTCTTAAAGATGGTCATTTTCCAGATGCCTGAAAGAAATAAACTAAGGTAAATCAAGATTGTGGACGCACACCTTCAAACATCACTGTATTTGGTGTATTGGATGAATGGTATATTGAATTTGCCACTCAAGAAACTTCAGGGAGATTGTGCACCAGATTTCCGCACCAGAATTTCTGGGATCGTTTGCATAACCAGCATTAGTAACGACAGGGTGATGGCTACAAAGGCAGCCATTAACCAATCATAGCTTATATTGGTTACCAACCAAACGATCCCAGAAATCGTAGTGCCAAAAGCTAGTGCTCAGTCTCCCAAGAGCCTTTTTTCGACTTCGTAAACTCATTAGAGATCGAAGGCATTCTGTATATGCCCTGTGTCAGCCAAGGGACATTATTCGACTTCTTAAACTCATTAAAGGTTGTAGGCATTCTGCATATGCTCTGTGTCAGCCAAGAGACATTATTCGACTTCTTAAACTCATTAGAGATTGGGGGCATTCTGTACATGCTCTGTGTCAGCCAAGAGACATTATTCGACTTCTTAAACTCATTAGAGATTGGGGGCATTCTGTATATGCCCTGTGTCAGCCAAGAGACATTATTAGACTTCTTAAACTCATTAGAGATTGGAGGCATTCTGTATATGGCCTGTGTCGGCCAAGAGATATTATTCGACTTCTTAAACTCATTAGAGATTGGAGGCGTTCTGTATATGCCCTGTGTCAGCCAAGAGACATTACTCGACTTATTAAACTCATTAGAGATTGGAGGCATTCTGTATATGCCCTATGTCAGCTAAGAGACATTACTCGACTTTTTAAACTCATTAGAGATTGCAGGCATTCTGTATATGCCCTATGTCAGCTAAGAGACATTACTCGACTTTTTAAACTCATTAGAGATTGGAGGCATTCTGTATATGCCCTATGTCAGCTAAGAGACATTATTCAACTTCTTAAACTCATTAGAGATTGGAGGCATTCTGTATATGCCCTGTGTCAGCCAAGAGATATTATTTGACTTCTTAAACTCATTAGAGATTGGAGGCATTCTGTATATGCCCTGTGTCGGCCAAGAGACATTATTCGACTTCTTAAATTCATTAGAGATTGGAGGCATTCTGTATATGCCCTGTGTCAGCTAAGAGACATTACTCGACTTTTTAAACTCATTAGAGATTGCAGGCATTCTGTATATGCCCTATGTCAGCTAAGAGACATTACTCGACTTTTTAAACTCATTAGAGATTGGAGGCATTCTGTATATGCCCTGTGTCAGCCAAGAGATATTATTTGACTTCTTAAACTCATTAGAGATTGGAGGCATTCTGTATATGCCCTGTGTCGGCCAAGAGACATTATTCGACTTCTTAAATTCATTAGAGATTGGAGGCATTCTGTATATGCCCTGTGTCAGCCAAGAGACATTATTCGACTTCTTAAACTCATTAGAGATTGGAGGCATTCTGTATGTGACCTGTGTCAGCCAAGAGACATTATTCGACTTCTTAAACTCATTACAGATTGGAGGCGTTCTGTATGTGACCTGTGTCAGCCAAGAGACATTACTCGACTTCTTAAACTCATTACAGATTGGAGGCATTCTGTATATGCTCTGTGTCAGCCAAGAGATATTATTTGACTTCTTAACTCATTAGAGTTTGGAGGCATTCTGTATATGCTCTGTGTCAGCCAAGAGATATTATTCGACTTCTTAAACTCATTAGAGATTGGGGGCATTCTGTATATGCCCTGTGTCAGCCAACGGACATTATTCGACTTCTTAAACTCATTAGAGATTGGAGGCATTCTGTATATACCCTGTGTCAGCCAAGAGAGGGTTAAAAGTTCAGAGTACTAATTATTCAAAATGGCCGCATTATTGTTTTCGTGCATACAGCAAAAGTTCTCAATAAATGTTAAATTGTGATTTTTATATTATCCACTTTCAATTAAAGATTAAAAAATAAAAATAAAATTGGTTTTGAAATGCCTTTCAATCAGTCAACTATGAGTCATTCTAAATACAGGTTGAATTAATTACCATAAATTAGGGGCACGCAGCGAGGAATGTTTATCAAAACGCTTGTAATGGTGTTACATTGTTTTTCATATCATTTTAGCAACTTTAAATGAAAATATGTGAAACTAATGCAGTTTGTGCTTTTCGGTTTTTTTAGCTGAATATTTCAACACCAGAAAATGTTTGAGAAAGGAATCTTATCCCTGAATTTACCCTGGGGGACTCCCATATAAAGGAATCTTATCCCCGAATTTACCCTGGGGGACTCCCATATAAAGGAATCTTATCCCTGAATTTACCCCGGGGGACTCCCATATAAAGGAATCTTATCCCTGAATTTACCCTGGGGGACTCCTATATAAAGGAATCTTATCCCTGATTTTACCCTGGGGGACTCCCATATAAAGGAATCTTATCCCTGAATTTACCCTGGGCGACTCCCATATAAAGTAATCTTATCCCCTGAATTTACCCTGGGGGACTCCCATATAAAGGAATCTTATCCCTGAACTTACCCTGGGGGACTCCCATATAAACTCCCATTTCAACAGCAGAAAATGTTTGAGAAAGGAATCTTATCCCTGATTTTACCCTGGGGGACTCCCATATAAAGGAATCTTATCCCTGAATTTACCCTGGGCGACTCCCATATAAAGTAATCTTATCCCCTGAATGTACCCTGGGGGACTCCCATATAAAGGAATCTTATCCCTGAATTTACCCTGGGCGACTCCCATATAAAGTAATCTTATCCCCTGAATTTACCCTGGGGGACTCCCATATAAAGGAATCTTATCCCTGAATTTACCCTGGGGGACTCCCATATAAAGGAATCTTATCCCCTAAATTTACTCTGGGGGACTCCCATATAAAGGAATCTTATCCCCTGAATTTACCCTGGGGGACTCCCATATAAAGGAATCTTATCCCTGAATTTACCCTGGGGGACTCCCATATAAAGGAATCTTATCCCTGAATTTACCCTGGGGGACTCCCATATAAAGGAATCTTATCCCTGAATTTACCCTGGGGGACTCCCATATAAAGTAATCTTATCCCTGAATTTACCCTGGGGACTCCCATATAAAGGAATCTTATCCCTGAATTTACCCTGGGGGACTCCCATTTTAAGGAATCTTATCCCTGAATTTACTCTGGGGGACTCCCATATAAAGGAATCTTATCCCTGAATTTACCTTGGGGGACTCCCATATAAGGGAATCTTATCCCTGAATTTACCCCGGGGGACTCCCATATAAAGGAATCTTATCCCTGAATTTACCCCGGGGGACTCCCATAAAAGGGAATCTTATCCCTCAATTTACCCTGGGGGACTCCCATATAAAGGAATCTTATCCCTGAATTTACCCCGGGGGACTCCCATATAAGGGAATCTTATCCCTGAATTCACCCTGGGGGACTCCCATATAAAGGAATCTTATCCCTGAATTTACCCTGGGGACTTCCATATAAACTCCCATTTCAACAGCAGAAAATGTTTGAGAAAGGAATCCTATCCCTGAATTTACCCTGGGGGACTCCCATATAATTTTTACTGAAAATATGCCATAATAGTTTGTTAAGCATGCGCATACTTGCATACTTGCATACTAAGCATACTTGGAGCCTCTTGCTTCAATTTTTTGCGTAGTCATTAGGAGCTTTGCATCAATGCGAAGATTCATTAACGCCAATTTTAATGTAGCGTTTTAACGAAAACAACATTCCTTAGTGCAAATGAAAATTCATTTAACTTATTGTTCAATTACGAGAATAAAATTGCAATGAGAAAAGAGTTGTTTTTCTTCAATTTTCCACGGTTTTTCTACAAGATAGACCTTTCCACGGTTTTTTCAACTTTTGATATTGGCCATGTAGCGAGAATCTAACGACACTGCTGGAAAGAGCACCTCAAAATTAGTAAATAGCCAAGTTTCTGAGTCGTATCTTGTAAAATCGCAAAGTTATAGCTTTTGCCCCCCAGCATACAAACGTCTGTAAAATTACCCGACTTCGCGAAGCTATAACTTTGCGATTTTACAAGATACAACTCACAAACTTGGCTATTTTACTAATTTTGAGGTGCTCTTTCGAGCAGTGTCGTTAGATTCCCGCTACATGGCCAATATCAAAAGTTGGAAAAAACCGTGGAAGGGTCTATTTTAAAAAAACGAAGTTGTGCAAATCCTTCTGGCGGAAGTCGAGCACCCAGTAACAAAGCCACGATTAAGCTGAAATTTCTCAACTTGCTATATGCATAAACACGGTAAACAGTCGTTAAGAGACAATAAGTCATGAAATTGTGTTCCACTGGAAGACCGATATGACCGCTATTACTGTCAAAAAATGTTCAGTGGTATCGGCTTATGCAAACCTACATATCATGCTGCCCAAACACCTGCCTTATTCAGTGAAAGCTGGAACAAGAAACATGATCGAAAACATTACTTAGGTTGTTATTGAAAATTATTTCGTGTTGGTTGACCAGTGCCTTGCAAGCAGTAAAATTTGAGATTTTTTGGTGTCCGGTCTTCCAAATGGCCGCCCCAATTACTTTTTTCAGTGGCTCATTTCCGCCGGAAATTCCTTCGAACGCGTCTCCATTATCTCCGATTACTGCTAGTATTAATTTTATCGGACAATCAACGCTATTTAATGTTCATCTAATGCAAAACTCTTAAATGTTCATGCAAAAAATAAAACGATTGCTTTTTTTTAAACGATCACATTCACTTTTACAAATGATGATTGGACGCTGATGAAAATTTATTGCCCGTGATGAAAGGCAAAAGGTGTAGTAAAAAGTACAAGTTTGCAAACTTACAATAATTATGGGTAGCTGGGTATCATTTCAACTTATGACAATTTATGGTTTTAAAGGAAAAGGTAGTTAATCGAGCATGGCACTTCTTTAATTTCTTCTATTAGGATTGCAGTTGTGAAAATGAAATAAGCAAAAAGAAAGAAAACAACTCCAAACCTAAACAACCTAAACAACCTGAACAACGACAGAAAACACATGGGTATGGTAATATAAAAACATCCGAAGCTGACCGTGATCAGGACGGATCGATGAAAACATCAGAGAAACGTGGTTTCAGTGATGCGAGATCATGTCGAACAACTGAAAAAGCTCGGTTTTTATAAAAGGTGACAGGCCTAACGCAAATCCTGCTCGTCGCTAAAAGCATTTTAGCCCAGCTTTAGAATAATATGCTTACAGTTCATTTCTCAGTCCGTGATTTAATGTGAGCGCAAGTCTGCGGTTAGCATAACTTGCGAGACAGTGTTTCTTCGTCACGGCTGTAAAAAGAGTCTAAGATCCTTGAAGACTTATGCGATAGTCACGGTCTATGTTGGAATAGTGGCATCTTGCACTTGTTTTTAGTTCCTCAGAGTTTATTCTGCGTTTAAGTTGACGTGTTTCTCGGAGCTAGGCAGTACATGTACCTCCATCTGATTGTCAGACGTATGGCGTGTTGCATCCGGTTTGAAATATTTGAATCTCCAGCATCTCGGTTCGAAAAAACGCCAGCAATTCCTTATTTCTCACTACGCTAGTACTGAACAAAGAAACTCTTGGCACCTTGGTTCCTCTACAAGCTACGTTTTTCCCACAACATCTGCAGCACTTTGAAGGGTGGACTTCGAGATTCGAGTACAGTATATTTTTGTCGGCGTACGCGTCTTGCAATACATGCGGATTTCCTCACATTCTTACACGTGCTTTTGCGCGAAATACTCGCGCGAGAAATTCGAGAACTATTTCTGTTAATTCACATTTTGACGACAGAAAATTGGAATATCACAAAACTTGGCAAAAGAGGGCGGAAGAGCGTCGGTAAAGAAGTGTTTACAGGCTCCGCCGACCTCCCCCTCCCAGTTCTCCCGTGATTTTTTCTCTTTTTTTTTTAATTCGCGCGTTCCCTACTATCTCGGAGCCTGGAACGGGTTAATCCCTATTATGATAGCTGGATCCCTATAAAATATACTCAGCAAAATATACAGTTTCTGATTGGTCAATGACGAATGCATAAATAGATTATAGAGTGCAAATTAGGTTATAAAGTGCAATACGAAAGTTGCGCGAAAGTGAAAGTTGAAAGTCCGCGCAGTGTACCGTGACGGCCTCACCAAAATTTTGTTGAGAATATTATAAACAAGAAATCGTATGAACTACTCGTGCATTTCGTGATTTATGGGCACTCGTGATGTTTTGAAAGTTCTCAAATTGCACTCGCCGAAGCGGCTCGTGCAATTTTGAGAACTTTCAAAACATCACTCGTGCCCATAAATCACGAAATGCACGAGTAGTTCATACGATTTCCTAGCATGAAGTACAGTAAAAACCCGCAAGTAAGAACCTACATTTTTTAGAGTTAGCCTAAACAGGTTCTTGTTTAAATGGTAGTTAACACACAATTTTAGGCTATCTAGGTTCTTAAATAGGTTCTTATTTCTGTGTAACAACAAATAAAATCCAGCTACAAGATAAAATGGTAATCAGCCTATTTTTCAGTCATCCTCACCCACCCCTCCCCCCTCAAAAACACCCTAGAACATTAACATAGACATTTACATATTTTGCCTAGCTGCACTAAGAATTAACCGCAACAAAAATTTTGGCCTCTGGTCTTTATAAGTCATTGTTACAAAAATTATATCACTAAATGATGATTTTTGAAAATAACAACCCGTTTTTCATTTTCTGGGCTAAATAGGTTCTTGTTTATAGGGGGTATAAATGACAAATTTGAGGCTAACAGGTTCTTAATAGGCCTTTTGCACGATGACGTCATATAACTACAACTACCAGAATCCTTCAGTTTTTTGTTTTGTAGTGCAAATTAGGGCTATTGTTATTTAAACCGCACTGGGATTGCAAAATTTAAATAAGAAAGGAAAAACGAAATGAATTCTGGTAGTTGTAGTTAAATGACGCCATCGTGCAAATGGCCTATTTTCAGGATCTTACTTGCGGGTTTTTACTCATTCTCGTCCCCAGGGCCGCTTGGCCCTCTTAACCGCCGGAACCTGAGTACGAGACCCTCGTACTCAGGTTCCGGCGGTTAAGAGGGCCAAGCGGCTCTGGGGACGAGAGGACGAGAATGGTTTTTACTGTACTCTCACCGGGGCCCGCGCTAACAATCACCCTAATTTCCTATTCCACGGACCCAGTTATTTTTGGCGATCACAAGCTGTATGCCGCTGACCTTGTGCGTATATATATTAACCCTCTCAGCTCAGCTCAGTGCGCGTATACTCTGTTCTTTCGTGAATTGCTGGAGGACTCTCGTATCAGCTTTTTGTGTCTAGTGCGTAGCACGTAGACACTATGTTAGAGTAAAATTCGATAAGTACTTCATATACGGTAAGATATGATGTAATGTTCATATGGTTTCACCGAAGTTTCCCTTACGTGACTTGTTACATGAAGTATAAGATCAATGCGTAATGTAACCACGTCGATATTTTGTCGTTTACTCGGAATTGGGGCTCGATCACCGGAGCAGACGCGGATCAAGCAAAGGGATATTCGGGACCAATTGAATCCAGGGAATTGAGTCCGAGCGAAAGGTCTCGAGTAAGCTTGATGCGAACGACGCGAAACATGATGCGAAGGACGCGAAAGGCAGTGAGTTTGGTGAGTAAACCAAGTTCTTTCTCACTTTTATGATGAATTTCTTTAAAGTTACTTTCCCAATATGCCACAGCTTTCGAAGTATGTGTCAATCTGGGGGAACGAAAAGCTTTAAAAGATGCTTTCAAGTTTTAAATCCATATAAGCTTAAGCTTACTCGGCTACAACGGAATAACGATGCTGCAATGTTGAGAGTGATCACTCCGGTGCTTCGAAAGAAAGAAATCAAGCTTCATAAGCCCCATTTGGGAAAAAAAGCCCTTCAAAGGAACAAATGAGCCCTGTTTGGGGATGATCGAGCCCCGTTTGGGGATTACAAAGCCCGTTGAGGAATTAAATAAGGGCCATGTGGGAAATGTATTTCATGTATTTCAGAGATATAGAAACTCAGCCGCCGCTGAAATGAAAACATCTTTCGTCGACCAAACATCTACGAAAGCTGTGGCCTGTTTATATGGAGAAAGTCATACTAGATCCATACTAGAAATACAATTAGTTCCCAGTTTGAAAACCATGTAAGCATCAATCAAATGAAACCTTTCCATTATAAATCAACATTGATGTAAGAGATTTTATATTTTGTGGGCTTGCTGTGAACATTGTGTAAGTAACACCAGCAGGTATTTCTCCTTCATCCTCACTCCACTGATCTTCAGTCTCAAGAACTTCATCACAATTACTATTGGTTTCAATATTACCACTACTGTTAACATTAAGTGTATTTTGTGACTGTGCATTTTGATTTTCAACAGTACTACCATCTAATATACAGTTGTCACTATATTTTACTCCCCAGTCTTGATTAATTGTTATTCCTTCTTGTCTATACAGACTGCTGATAAGCCAGTTGGCTGCCTGGACAACTTTATGCGGTCTTATGTTGAAACAGTGCTGTGCTTTTGTATTGCAATCTTATCTTTAAATTCACCTTAATTGTCCCTGTTTCAGTGGGTAACCTTAAATAACATATTGACAGTATCAGATACTTCTGCTGGTACATTTACAATAATGCGTGGGAATGTTTTTTTTTTCTTAAGAATTTACTGGGATTCTTTTCTTTTGCTCCATTCCTATCAGTTTTCTAATGGTGCATCTCTTAAATTTATATTATTAATTTTGTTGCAATTCATTGCTTTTTTATAGCATCAGTGATTCAACCGTAAATATAACGTGAAAATAAGTTTAAGATTTTTAAAACAAGTATCTTGCATAAGATGTACATCAAGTTCAGATGTAAGTAATTCTATGACAGTTAATATTGTATAACTCATTCTGTTCCAGTTCTGTTACACTTCATGGATGGTCAGTGAAACTAAACACTTCAGTTTGTCTTAATAAAGCATTAATTTTGAATTATTCAACCGTGTCTGCTGGTCCTTTACGTGTTTTCTTCTACATGTAATGTACCGTATTTTCTCAATTAAACGCCCCTGGTGTTTATTTCAAACTTGGCCTCGTGGACCCAGCGTTTCTTTGAATCAGCAGTTATTTCTCGGCCGCCATTTTTGAAGGGTTAATTCAAAATGCTATAATAACTGCTGCATTCACTAAATACAATTACAAAACCAAACAATAGATAGCCTACATCACAGAGGAACTGTAAACCACTGGACTTAACCGGCGATGAAAGCTACACCAGAGATGGTTACACAAATTCACATCATATCAACCTTGCACTAGACGCATGTTCGCATTGCGGACCTATTTTTTTCTTCGTGGTCATCGCTGCGCCTTCCTTTATCTATACCATGGGACAAGTTCCTGCTGCCCCAGACGCCAGACCTTTGGCTGCCCGTTTAAACGACGTTCAAGATGCGAATGTTGGCGCTGTGGCGCCCGCACCGGCGGTTCAAGAACCTCAGGCTGCGAATCCAGACCAACCCGCTCAAGGGCAAGCGCAAGAGGTTCAACAAGGTCCAGAGGTTCGTTTTCTGTCTTTTGGTCTTCGCTAGTATTTCGCCCCCTTGTTTTTGCATTTCCTGCCAGTTTTGGCTTTTGCTCGGTTTTTAGTGCGCCCCTACTTATCGGGTTTTGTTTTATTTATGAGGTTGCGTCCTTGGTTCGCATGTCGTTTGTGCTGACGTGTTATTACATAGCTTGTTCCTTTCTCGTTAGCGCTGTTTGTCCGGATTACTAGTATTCCCTCCGTTTGTTTATTAGCTTCGTTACTCGTTTAGTGCTTTGGTATTCCGTTCTTAGAAAATGGTCACACCCACTTAGCCAATCAGTGCCCAGTATTTGTGTGCTCTATTTCCCATAAACTGTCTTAAATTATGTAAAGAGGCGGGGGCTTTGAAGCCCAGGGAAATTGTGGGGTAAAATAACTACTCATTAGTAAGCTCTATATAGAACATACTAATGAATTCTTTTGTTTTCCTTTGTCTTAAAGCCTAATTAGTATGCTCTATATAGAGCATACTAATGAGAAAATAGAACATACTAATGAGTATATAGAGCATACTAATGAATTACAGGCTGCTAATTTAAACAAAAACAACTTGCAGTTATAACAATGACAATTTTATTTGAAGTTTTCGCTTTACATAACTTAAGCAAGAGTTTAATCACCAAAATAACAAAACGAAATGCAACTTAACAATTTTTAGGAAAAATTAAACGAAAGACTGGGTCTTTCTGCGTGTACCGGTACTCATTGTCTTCTATTGTTTGTGAGGTATTGTATTTTTGGTCTTGTTTTGCATTAGTATTATTGTCGTTCTTTGTTCCTTTTGTTTTACGTCATCTGTCCTCCGGTACACACCGAAACAACCGAAAGACGGTCTCACCGTGCTTTGGAATTCTTTTTCTTTCCCTTTTTCTCTTTTCGTTCACTGTCGTAGGCTTTTGGAAACGTGCACTTTCGTCGAATTCATATCATCCCCCAAGCACTCGGATATGTCTACGCTCTCAAAAGCAAGTAACTCTTGAGTGGCAAGGACGGCCTCAAGTTCCTCGAGCTCTGTATACTGGCTCATAGCCGGAGAAAATGAGCCATCAAAACAACAGAGAATAAACAAAGCTCCAAAGAAAGAAAAGCATTGTTATTCGTAAAATTCTACCAACATTTCGGCGACATCCAAAACAAAATAACAACGTGATTCCCAAGTGTGAATGACACAATTAAAATACGCTCATAAATAAAATCTGCATAACATATGTTTTCTTCGCGGATATGACCATTTTCTAAGACGGTTAGACAATGAACGCGAGTGTTCTATGGGATATAGCGCCTCTCGCATTAGATAGAAGTGCCACTCGGGCTACGCCCTCGTGGACTTCTATCTATGCTCGAGGCACTATATCCCATAGAACACTCGCGTTCATTGTCTAACCCTTACATAGCCGCTCTCTTGCTTCGGGTGTTATAGTTTTTGTCCTCTATTTTTCGCTAGTTTGCATTGTTTGCCGCGCCGCGTGTTTACTTCTTCCCCACAAAAATTTGCCTTCAACATTCTTTTTAGTTTTTCCTGTTACTTTATTTGGTCGGAATGCTTCGTTCTTTACTTTATTTTTAGCTTTAGTCCATATCTTTTTTATTGCGTTTATTGTTTGTCCTTGTTGCTTATTTTGTACCGCACCCTTTGTTTGCTCAGCCATTGTTATTTTGGTGTTTTCATCAGCTATTGTTCTCCCTTGCTCGTGTTTGTCGCACCTTTGCGTTACGTAATTTTTTATTTAGTTTGTTATTTGTCGTGGATTTTTATGTTTTAAAGGTAAGTTTAGAGTGGCAAAGAGCGGAAAGCAAAAAAAAAAGAAAGAAAAGAAAAGAAAGAAAGGAAGAAAGAAAGGAAGGAAAAAAAGGGAGAGAAAGAAGGAGAAGACAAGGAAAGAAAGAGGGAAAGAAGGAAAAATTACAAGAAAGAAGTGAAAGGAGGCCACGTGAAAAAAAAAAAAAAGAGAGAGAGAGAGAGAAAGAAGGAGAAGACAAGGAAAGAAACAGGGAAAGAAGGAAAAATTAGAAGAAAGAAGTGAAAGGAGGCCACGTGAAAAAAAAAAACAGAAAAAGAAAAAGAAAAAAAGAAAAAAAAGGAGAGAAAGAAGGAGAAGACAAGGAAAGAAAGAGGGAAAGAAGGAAAAATTGGAAGAAAGGCCACGTGAAAAAAAAAAAACAAAAAAAGGAGAGAAAGGAGAAGACAAGGAAAGAAAGAGGGAAAGAAGGAAAAATTAGAAGAAAGAAGTGAAAGGAGGCCACGTGAAAAAAAAAAAAGAAAAAGAAAAAGAAAAAAAGAAAAAAAAGGAGAGAAAGAAGGAGAAGACAAGGAAAGAAAGAGGGAAAGAAGGAAAAATTGGAAGAAAGGCCACGGGAAAAAAAAAAAGGAAGGAATAGGGGAAAGAAACAAAGAAGGAAAAAGTAAGAAGTGGAGAAAGAAGAAGACAAGGGAAGAAAGAAGCGAAAAAGGAAAATTGGAAGGAAGATTTTGACGGGAAGCGTTGTTTTTCGTGCAACAAAGTTAGCAACTTGGCAAATAATTGCCCATTGGGTTCTCGCTATAATTTCTTGCGTTGTATGTAACTTTTCGCATTGTTGGTATCTGTATCCTGTTAGTTTTTCATGACCAATAAACTGCTTTTTTGTCTCTTGCGCATATTTCTTGGTTCGTTTTTTTTTTTTTTTTTACCAGCCCCCGGCTGGTCCCGAAGGGGTTATCTAAAACCTTCACTCTGTCTTGGACGGGGTATTTTGGGGCTTGCCGTGCGGTTGGTTTTTTCCCCTTCCTAGTTGCTATCAGTGTCCAGGTGTCCTCAGTCTAGTTTTCGTGTTTTTAACCAGGGACTTAGTGGATTCAAAAGACCTCGTTTAGAGTTTGATCCCCAGAGAGTGGTGCCTACTAAGCTCAATTGGTGTGTCTGGAAAGGGGAAAAACCCTGCATGGTGGGCCCCAACCCTTCGCTTTATATGGTTTTATGTGGCTCTGTTTTCGCATCCCACGCGCAGGTTCGGTTCCGCTATCCAAAAACATTTGTGGCTGGGGAAATCCACCGCCACTTGCCGCAGTGGGATTGGGTTCTTGCGGATTATCCTAGCGTCAGGAGATTTTCGATTATGTTTCATATGGTGTTGAAGTGTCTGGCTTTTTCGCCCACTTCTAGGGAGATTTTCAGATTAAATTTTACAACCTCCCTTCTGACCCGGTTGCAATCTTCCCTAATAGCAAGGTTTGCGAGCAATTTGAAGACTTCATTCGTGCGACTATTTTGGAGCGCATTTCTAATGGATCCCTCTCTATTTGGGGCAAAATTGGTGAAGTGTCACCGCAGCATCTTGTAATGCCGATTACCGTTGAACCTACTAAACCGCGGATGTGCCATGATGAGCGCTTCCTAAATCTATGAATTAAGGACCTTCCTCTTTCACTCGACTACATTTCCGACCTTCCTTATTATGTGTTCAAGGGGCATTTCCAATCAGTTTTTGACGACAAGAGCGGATGCGATCATGTTTTGTTATCACTCCAGAGTACAACGTAGTTTGGCCTGGCGTGGAAGGGCTGGTTTTTTACATATAGGACTCTTCCATTCGGATGGAAGGCCAGTGCTTATATCTTTCACAACGTAGGCTTCGCAGCCACAAGTATCTTGCAGCCAGTATGTTGTCGACCGTCACGTAGGCTAACTTCGGTTACCTCGAGGCTCGCGTCCTCAATGTTCCGATCTCCATCTGGCACAGGCCGCTGCTTAATAGCCTGTACTTTTCTGGTTTCTCTTGGGTATTTTATAAGCCTGGACAAATGCGTTATTTTACCCCGAAGGGTAGTTCGTTTTGGGGGTTACCTATGTGATTCAGATCTGTAGGCTTTTGTTCTTCCAAATGGCAAAAGGAAAAGTGTGCGAGCCTGTGTGAATCAATCTTTTGTCACTCCAACGCTTAGCAGGAACGATCATTTCCTTCTGCATTGCTGCCCCAGCGGCCAAGCTTTATGCGCGTGAAATTTACCGTGCTATCGCCAAGGCAACGCGTTCCTCTCGTGTTATTCAAATAGTGGGCGATCCTAAAGTTGAAATCGAATATTGGCGTTTCCTCGACTCCTGGAATCAAGCCTTGCCTTGGCAGTTATGTCCAGGATTGCAGATAATTAGATGCATGGCAAATTTAATAAGCGTCACAAAGTGTCCTCTTGCTCTTCTACTCAACTTCAACATCACTCGTTTTCAAAAATACAGACAAAAAACGTCACGAAGTGTCCCCTAAATTCTGCTCTTTAAGTAAAGACAAACACGTGCGTTTACCCTAACCTAAAAATAACACTAATACTAATGCTTACCTTACATTTCAAAAAAGATGGTAAACACTTAGACTTAACGGGACACTTCGTGTTGGATATCAAAATTTGCCATGCATCTAATTATCTGCAATCCTGGACATAAGTGTGCCTTGGTTAGATGAGCGGCACATGGTGGTCAAATTGAGTAGTGATGTTTCTCTGTTCGCGTGGGGCGGCGTTGTGGAGAACTCCAGTGATCCACCTTTGGAATGTCACGGTCTGTGGGGCGACAACGTCAAGGACAAGTCCATTGCTACTAAAGAAGCCCTCGCTTTGGTCTTCACTATTTAATCGGTTAGCGCCATCGTTAGGAACTGCCGTCTTGATGCGCACGTTGATTCCATGGTCCTCATTCATTCTTAGGAAAGGCAAGGTGAGGGAAGCAAAGAGTTGAATGACGCGCTAAAGCTTTTACATCGTCGTATCTTGCTCAAGCAAAACATTTCTTTGGATCTCGAGTACATACCTTCGACGCATAATCCTGCTGACGCCCTTTCAAGAGCTCTCTCTAATAAGGATTTATGCTGGCCTCGGATAGCTGGGTCGTGCTCGAATCATTTTCCAGGTCCCACTCCGTCGACCTGATGGCTCTTGATGTTAACGCTCAGCGTGACTCCTCTGGAGCCCCTCTAAAGCACTTCACCTCGTTCGCCTCACCCGCTTCGCAAGCTAGATGTCAATCCCTTCGCACAGAATATTTCTCGTGCTGAAAACGCGTATGTGTTTCCCCCGTTTGTTATAGTCGGACCGGTGCTTCGCTTTCTCAGGGAAGTTGCGTTTACAATTGATTTGTCTAAGCTCACTCCTCCCGTATTGGTGGCCAGTACTGCAAGCTAGAGCTACTCTCTGCGTTACTTTGGGTCGCAAAGGTGATTTAAGAGTGTTACTTTTTCCTGGCACTCAAGGTTCCTTCCGTAACCGACCTTTGCAGTGGGACTTATGGCTTTCAGGATTGTCCCTGACCCCGACTTTGTTACCTCCTAGGCTCCACGCCCAAGGGTTTGGAAGCCCGCCGCGTCTTGCCCGAAGTGTGCCTATTTAAATGACGCTGGCTTTAACTTCTGCCAGAGGTGCGGATTTCGTAGCGAACCCTTGGTAGATCCTCGTTTCCAGACAAAATTGGATATCGATTTCGCCTCTATCGATCGTAGGTTGGATCATCTGCAGCAACAAAAGTCACAGAAAAGTTACGAGCGTCAGAAATCGGCCCTACGCAAGTTGCTCTCTACTTTTTTGGCGTCGCTTCTAGTTACTAAGACTTTGGCTTCGGCGTCCCCTTCTGACATTCTAAAGTTCTTGGTTTGGAAAGACAAGTTCGGAAAGACCGTCGTTCAGGATTCCGCATGCCCTGAGCTGGGACACCGTCGTCCGGAGTCTTGTCGTTGCCCTAATCGTTTAGCTGCCGGGACTGGGGACAGTCTTGTGAGAAAGTTCCGCGTTGTTTTTACCCATCCCCAGAAAGGGGCCAGGAGGCGAATGGGACGATCGTCTAGGAATTGGAATCCAGCCTCGCATCCGTCTATTAAAGAGTACGTTAAAAGTGTCAGTGAAGAACAGGCGCAAGCGCGGGTACAACCCCACAAAGCTGTCCCCCTTTTTAGGACAAACTTGTTAGAATAGCGAACCATATTTTGTCAAAGCTTCGGAATCGCAACACTCCTCTTAACCTGTTGCATGCGCTTAGTAGAGATTTAGCCTTCCTTTGCATTGATTTTTATGCTGGGGACCGTTCGTCAGATTTAGGGCGCGCCAAATCCAGGTAGGTCTTATACCTACCGCAGTTTTCGGGACTGCATTTTAATCACACTTTCGGAAAACTCTTAGAGACGGTTCGACCCATTCTTTTTGCGTGCGGATTTCCCGCCATTCATTCAATTTTAAGCATTATTTGGACATTTGCCTATTGATCAAGCTGGACATCTCTTCTGGGTTTTTATTTCGCTCTTTACGAGGCACGGTGCAATATCAGAACAACCTTTCTGCGCCCTATAATCGCCTTATAGGGTATCTTAACCATCTGGGTATTGATGAAGGTGAAACCCCCCATAGTCTGCGCTCCGGATGCTTTATCACGTTAAAGTTACTTGGAGTTCCCAAACACGACATAGCACGGCATGTTGGTTGGCGAACGCCTGCCATGGTAGACCATTATAACCATTTGCACGAAGCCTTACTGGTTGCAAGTCCAGCCTCCGCCCTCGCTGCGGGTTAACTCCCTACCGGGGAAAAGACGTCCGAGGAATGCGTTGCTAGCTCTAAACAGTTTAATGACCTCTCGGGTTTCCACCAAGTGTTTGGTTAACAGTACATTTACAGTCCGTAGCGTCCCTGATATCTTGTAACATGTAATAAATTGCGCAATTTGCCCGTTTGGTTCTCACGCGTTTCGCTGTTCTTTGATAGCCGTTTTTCTCCGAGTTGTTAACACTCATGCCGTGCTCGTATATCTTCTGAGTTTTGGGAGGAGGACCTATATTTCCTCTCCACATCTTTTTGAATTATGTGACGCATATGGCGTCAGCCGTTTTTGACTATTGGGGCTTAGGTGAGTGGCCACCGTAGGAGTCGCCTCGCTCCCATAACTTAACAGTATCCGGGGTGATTGTGAGTAAGGGCTCCAGTGGGAATTAGTTACTATTCTCACCGGGGCCCGCGCTAACAATCACCCTAATTTTCTATTCCACGGACCCAGTTATTTTTGGCGATCACATGCTGTATGCCGCTGACCTTGTGCGTATATATATTTACCCTCTCAGCTCAGCTCAGTGCGCGTATACTCTGTTCTTTCGTGAATTGCTGGAGGACTCTCGTGTCAGCGACCCTCCCTCATCCCCGCAGCGATGACCTTCACGCCTGCTTTCTTGGAGCTCTTGCTCCCTCTCACCTCCGGAGTCGCGAAAATTTCTGCACGAAATTTATAACTTTTATCTTAAAAAGTGCAAATACAGTTTCAAATAAAGTGTTAACATGTAACCTGGTGTCTTTGTTTGTTCATTGGGTCCCTCCATGGCCTGTATTTGAGTATTTGCTTCCATGAGCTACATCGTGTATAAATATAAGACAAGGTTGGAAAGTATTTTGGTCGAGTCGACGAGGCCGCGCAAGAAAACGCGGTCGATGAAATGCAAAAAAAAAAAAAAACACACATTGACCCCATATCCCCGTATTCAACAAGATCGATAGTTTTTCCAACTTTTTCCGTAGTTTTGTTGCCAATAACTCACATTTTCGAGACGCAACCCAACGCCGAACTTCACCATCTCGCTTGACGATGGCGGCCATTAGCCGTGAGGACGAAAAGTGGCTACAACCTCGATCCCGCGAGATTTTCTCCCCCACTACCGGTACGCACCACCGACCATTTCAGCACGCGCCTCCACCGGGTAAGTAAACTTTTCGCAGCAGTGGAAACCCCTTGAAATGGCGAAGTTGCGACGATAATTTTTGCAACTCAGCTTTGTGTATTGTTTTTTTCCGGTTGTCAGGCTGAAGGTTTTAGCGAAGATTTTTTGATAAAGCAGAGTTGGATCAAAACAAAGGTTATGTTGTGTAGTTTTTAACAGTACAGCGTTTTCTTCACATCAGTTCCTTCCTTCGAAGAGATCGATATAGCGAGGTAAAAACTTACGTGCTCAATAAAGTTGTTATAATTAGCTCATCCTATTTATTATTAACTGATAAGGTCATACACTGTTCACGAAAACATTGACTGTTTTGGATAAGCTACGTTAAGCAAAATAGTGCATCACTGATATCGGGGCAAAACATGGCGAAAATTCAAAGTTTTCAGAGGAAACTCAATGTCAGAAATCGCTTGTTTATATTTCTTTTAAGAATTATAGTCGATAGCCGACGTTTCGAAACATATCAAAAGATGAAGATGTTGAGATTTAGGGGCTTCAAATTTGCGGTAGAGGCTGAAAATAATTTTGTTTTCATGCAAACATCTGCATCTGTAGTTTAGCGGCGATCGATCGATCGCATAGATGTTAAGATAAAATGGCCAGAACATTATTTTTTACAGCCCCCCTGAGATGTCTGCCGGCTTCCTATTTCTTCCAGAACAAGTTTAAGACAATATCTTACTTACCCAGAGAGGAAAGTTTCGGTAAACGAAAGCAACGGATCAAACTTCAACTTAGCATTCTCCGTGTAAACCTTTGAAGACCCGCCATTTTTATTCAAGGGGTTTCCACTGCTGCGAAATGTTTACTTACCCGGTGGAGGCGCGTGCTGAAATGGTCGGCGGTGCGTACCGGTAGTGGGGGAGAAAATCTTCTCGCGGGATCGAGGTTGTAGCCACTTTTCGTCCTCACGGCAAATGGCCGCCATCGTCGAGCGAGAAGGTGAAGTTCGGCGTTGGGTTGCGTCTCGAAATTGTGAGTTATTGGCAATAAAACTACGGAAAAAGTTGGAAAAACTATCGATCTTGTTGAATACGGGGATATGGGGTCAATGTGTGTTTTTTGCATTTCATCGACCGCGTTTTCTTGCGCGGCCTCGTCGACTCCGCCAAAATACTTTCCAACCACAGGTGAACCTCAGGTGAACCAAGCACAATATGCGAGTAGGGAAACTGGGTACTAGAATTGAGCTTTGTTTAGCTTTGTTTTGCTTTGCAACATTTGCGAAGATTTCTGCACGAAATTTATAACTTTTCTCTTAAAAAGTGCAAATGAAGTTTGAAATAAAGTGTTAACATGTAACCTGGTGTATTTGTTTGTTAGTTGGGTCCCTCCATGGCCTGTATTTGAGTATTTGCTTCCATGCGCTACATCATTGCTGCGGAACGAGCGTAGCGAGTGAGCAGCAACATAATCAGGATTTAAAAGAAATATATGAGAAAAAAATTTAAGCTAGGAAAAATCTCGATTTGATCACTTTTTACCAGAATTCACTGCGCCACGAACACATTTTGGGCCAGAATGCACTGCGCCACGAGCAATAGCCTCGCTTGCTGCTTCAAGCTTTGTAATATTTTGGTCCAACATGTCCCAGTCGAAATCTGAACTCAAGTGTCGAAGACTACCGCGAGTTGAGCGAGGACTGTGAGGCATGGCAATAGGACCGTTGGATAGCAAAGATTTTAGAAGATTGTACGGAATAAAAGACAAATTTATTTTGAAATCACTCCGACAGTGGTCGATGTGACTGAGCTGAACGCGTGGAGACGTGAACTCGATACGGCTAGCTAGTAACACAACATACTCATTATCAATAATTCACCTAAATTTTCACACCTTCCTCGTGGTGAACGCGTCCTGTGCTCAACAATATTCTACAGACATTGCAAGAACTTGATGCGTGAATTACAAAACAAAATTAGTCTTAATATCAGCTGGAGTTTTCGTCGATTCATCCCGGTTACATTTGCTTTGCTTCCCCTCAAAAAACGAAAGAAAAAACTGTAATACAAGCAAGACGACAAAACAGCATTATTACAACAAATTTACCGCAGCAATTACTATCTGATACACTAGTGTATAAATATAAGACAAGGTTGGAAAGTATTTTGGTCGAGTCGACGAGGCCGCGCAAGAAAACGCGGTCGATGAAATGCAAGAAAAACACACATTGTCTCTCTATCCCCGTATTAAACAAGATCGATAGTTGTGCCAACTTTTTCCGTAGTTTTATTGCCAAGAACTCACATTTCCGAGACGCAGCCCAACGCCGAACTTCACTATCTCGCTCGACGATGGCGGCCATTAGCCGTGAGGACGAAAAGTGGCTACAACCTCGATCCTGCGAGAAGATTTTCTCCCCCACTACCGGTACGCACCGCCGACCATTTCACCACGCGTTTTGCATTTCATCGACCGCGTTTTCTTGCGCGGCCTCGTCGACTCGACCAAAATACTTTCCAACCTTGTCTTATATTTATACATGATGTAGCGCATGGAAGCAAATACTCAAACACAGGCCATGGAGGGACCCAATGAACAAACAAAGACACCAGGTTACATGTTAACACTTTATTTCAAACTTTATTTGCACTTTTTAAGAGAAAAGTTATAAATTTCGTGCAGAAATTTTCGCAAATGTTGCAAAGCAAAACAAAGCTAAACAAAGCTCAATTCTAGTACCCAGTTTCCCTACTCGCATATTGTGCTTGGTTCAGCTGTGTTTTGGGGGATGCTTCTCGTCGCTTTTTGAGGAGTCACGGTCCGATGAAATATCGAAGGAAGTTGAGTTTCTCCCCCAGGAAGGTGATCTCCACAAATCCTAGTGTTTTGTGCAAAAGGAAGACGCTCTTCCCATTCCGTTTTGATTGAGGATAATTTGTCCTGTTCCTTTTAACAGAAAATTCTACCCGGTCTTTCCATTCAAGATGGCGTGGCACGGAGAGCTCATAGAGTTAATTTGTATGGTGTCTGGACATGTTTCATTTGACGGTAAAGTCTTTGAAGCTGCCACCATAGAACTTCATAAGGTAAAGGAGGCACTGGGCAGTTACTTTCTTCGTGTCATGAAAACAACGGGACTTACAGAGGTAAGCTTATGTCAACAAATCAATTAAAGCTTACATGTATTTTGTCAGAGCATGTTCTCGGTGTTTATAAAAGCTTTGCATTGTAAGCTTAAGCTTAAATAGTTTTAATGTAAGCTTACATGTGCAGTATTTTACTGAGCTTATAAACCTGTTATAAACCTAAGGTTATGCAGTCTTTTATGGTCCCTTTTTTGGTCACTATTTTTTCACTATTTAGTATAATTAAGGCTTAACTTAAGGACTAAGTATGCGTTTTTTTTTTTGGACATATTCTGGTCATTCTGAAATCAGAATATGCTAACAAAACTATGTTGTTTACATTCTCACAAACAAATAATTTTTCAGGTACACATACTCAAAGTAGGGACTACTGCAATATTTAGAGGTATTCTGTTTTTGGAATGACCAGAATATGTCCCAAAAAAAAACGTGCCCTTGGTGAATGTAAAATATTAAACGGTCAAATGTTGCACACACAGCATGCTAGTTCTGACATGTTTTAAAGTCTCGGTCACAAGATATACAGGGTTTTCTTGAAATAGGTTAATTATTTGGGAATTTGGAAAGCTTTATACTTGTTGACACTTCCCCTAGGGAAACTGATTACAAATTGAAATTGTGAATTACAGTACCGCCCGAAACTATTGACCGATTTGCCTCAGTTTTGCCTCAGCGAAACCGCAGATCGACGCCATGATATCGCCTTGGTTATGACGTGGCGTGCGGAAATTTTACCCCGGTTTTACCTAGGTTTGCCATGGCAATCAATGCCGCCGTAAAAATTGAGCTGCGGTAAAGTTTGAATAGGCTTCTGTTTCTTTTGTTTTCAAGTTCATCAACTTCAATAGGCGAGATTTCACACTCAGATCATTTCACACATTAAAGAAACTGCCGCCATTTCGTTTCACGGATTCACACAAAATAATTTTTTTTTCAAGTTAGGGGTATTTACATGTTGTAGAGTCAACTTCAATCGTTGTGAATGCGAAAGATAAAGTCATGGAAATACTGATCGATTTTAATATAAATATACATGTACGGCACGAGAAAATATCGCTCGGCTGCTGTCGCTTTTGCGATCATACTTGATCAAGTTACGCAGTTTTTGCTTTGAGCTTTTTAACACTAAAATAAAAAGAGATTAAAAACCGTTTACGATTTAAAAAGTGTATTACGAATGACATTTTTATTGGCGCCGAGGAAAAGGCTGGTTAAAAACGACAAGCCACAATTCATAAATTACTAAACTACACGTTGAAGGAGTTAACATGTGCAGTGCATGTCCTGGAGTCCCAGAAATTCGAGAAATATCTCCCTGACAGCTGAATGACGAATTCGTTCGTGATTTGAAACTTTCATGAATGATTTTTCATTGCCAGTGGCTTTAGAATTATTTTCGCAAGACGGTTTCAATTGTTTTTATACAGCTCCTGAAGGATATTTTTTCTTTTAAACTACAATTTATGTGAGCTAGACCGCTGAAGCAAACATGGCGACGCGACACGACGAGTACTACATTGTATAAAATAACTCGGAGATGTTTTTGTCTAACTTTATCAAAATAATTCTAAATGATTTTATCCGCTTCAAGGTATTTTAAAAATGTTCACGTTCGGATCGTTGTTTTGACACTGCATACACTGTAATACAGTGTATGCAAGGTTTATGATAACAATTATTTGTGGCTTTGGAAATAATTTTTCTTTGGAAATAATAATTTCTCGTCGCCTTAGCGTAAATAACGTGACACAAGTCAACAAACGCAAGCAGCCAATAAAAATTATTTAGTAGCTGTTTTTAAATCACTTTATGTTTGGTAAATATGACTGTAATCAGTACAACCCGCCTAGATTAGCTATGCTATAAGCAGGTTTGTAGATATTTAAATTTTATTTCTTTAAAATTGATCGAATTTAAAATTGAAAATGTAACTGTTCCCACGGCTAGAATTTCACTGCCAAAGTAGCTAATGTTACAAAACCAATAATATAACACAAGTTTCGGTCGTTGCAAATTGTGCTCGCTAGTTTTAATAGTTGGAAAGACATGCAGCACATAAACATGAGAATGCAGTTTGAGTTTCAGTGAATCCTCATGAAAATCTTTCCTTGGATTGTTTTGACACCGGGATCCGTTGATACTGAATGAAATGGTGGTATCAACAACTGAGTTGCTAGAATGTCAAAATTGCCAACGGAGGAATTATAAACATCAAGCTCCACGCAGCTATAAACTGTATAAAGCCAAGCGAATGGATGCTAAAATCACAGCCTCGACCGAGACAAACTTGAACTCACTATGAGTTGAATAGCTTTCTTGCTACAACTCTCTTTGCTACATGTAAGCTGGGATCTACAAACTTGAAATCTCATAACGACGAAAACTATAAAAAACAGCTGGGCCTAGTGTGACAAAAAAAAATGGATTCACGCCACCATTTACCCCCAACATACATAAATTATCAGATATCATTGCAGAAAATGACTGTCAACAGTATCTCGGCGCACAATGCACATTGTTTGAGAGACACTTTTATATAATTGTCTATATAATTGCCCTTGACAGCTATCCTGAAGCAAGAAAAAGAGCCTGGCAAATAAGAATACCAAGCTGGTAGCTGAATAATAGATCCTCAGCAAACTCACTGTTCACTGTGTCAGTTCAATAAATTATTCTGCTGAGAAATCAATTTATTGTGTGCCAAAACAACTCTGACCACGATTTATTGCTTAAGGACGTTCGCGCGAAAATATTCTAACTTTAATAGGCCATTTGTACGATGATGTCATTTGACTACTACTACCAGAATCCATCAGTTTTTAGTTTTGTAGTGCAAATTAGGGCTATTGTTATTTAAACTGGGATTACAAAATTTAAATAAGAAAGGAAAAACGAAATGAATTCTGGTAGTAGTAGTCAAATGACGTAATCGTGCAAATGGCCTATTTTTTTCTAACACTTTTGCTACAGCTAGGTAATGAGTTACTCGTGTCAGAAATGAAAAAAAAAATTGGGGGGTCACCGAGTTCATTTCCGAGATAAGATATCTGAAAGCCCACCTTAATTTGGAAAAATCAGTCTTCCTTACTCGATATGGCCCCGATGTCTGTCAGTCTAAAAATATTGCTAATGAATCTCTAGAATGGAACTTTCTATGTCAAATTTTATACGAGTGGGTCTATTAAGCAAATTAAATCAACTGGAAAAGTTATTTTTAAACGACAGCATTTGCGAACCATGACAGCCGCAAGTTGGCTGCATTCGATGTTTCGTAGGTAGAAAAATCGGAAAATTTTTAGCTTCCTACATTGTTTTTTGTTCATTTTTTCACAATCTGTCGAGAATTAGAAAATAAAATTATCTAGCTAAAAGAAAGTAGGGGTCACCCACCATCCAAGCTAGTAAAATCTAAGTAAAGTTAACGCAACGGCTATGGTTAGATTTCTTACTTTGCGCGCGCTTGTGCATGACGTAGCATGGCGTGACGACATGAATTGCATGCGCAGTAAGGATGCACATAAACAATTAGCGCGAATGTCCTTAAGGTAGCTCCAACTGGTTTTTTTTGATGACACAACATCCCAGGTCTGAATGGCTGATACTTCACTGTCTGAACTTGGTCAAGCAAGCTGCTTCACACATAGAGTAGATGTGAAATCAACTTTCCAAAAAAGTTAGATTTGGTTGACATCGGTGTTTACTGTTACCATAACAGTGACCTGATAATGTCATAGTTTTTGCATTTTAGTTATTTTCTCAAAATCTAGACCTAAACTTTTAATATGAATGTATACATGTACATGCACCTCTTTTAGTCTAGATGTACTGTAGGTCTTCAAGACTGCAAAGTTTGAAGAAATTCTATGAAAGCATTTTCGAATAAAATTGGATTGAACATTTTTCATCAAAAATTATAAGGTTCACATTACTTGCTGTTTTAACTCATCGCCAATAGATGAGCTTGGGGAAGGTGCATTATATATGGTGGAGCCAGGTGTGACTTGAGCCGAGCGTACAGGTATCCATGGCAACTATGAGAGCGGCAACCATCACACTGATGGAAAAAGTGGAGATACTTACCAACCACATACCTACCAGACCCAAATACTTACCAAGACAGAGAGATAGGGAGGAGGTGTGGGAGCAGAAAGGCAAACGACGAGCACGAGCGCCAAACGCAAACTGCATGTCCGCACACAGCTGGAACACAGATCACATCCAGTCCCTGAAAATCCCCCGAATATGGAATCCCATGCATAATGCCACCATGGAGAGCCGCTAACCAGCATTAGCTAGAGTCTAACTTAGCCTGAATTTCATTTAGCCACATTTAAACTCATCGCCAATAGATGAGCTTGGGGAAGGTGCCTTCGATAATGGTGGAGCCAGGCGTGATTTCAGTCGAACATGCAGGTATCCATGGCCACCATGAGAGCGGCAACCACCCAAACCCAATGCCCAACAAAGGTGCTTGGGTGAAGGGCCCACGAACAGGGTGGACATGGGACCTGCGAACCTCCCAAACAAACCCAAGCACCTTCCCCAAGCCAGGGTGAAAATACATTAAGGAGTGCAAATCCACCTACCCAAGCATCAAATACTAGGCAGCCGGTACGATCAGCCCGCTCTGAGAGCTAACAACCATATACATGTAGCCTGTCATATCCTAAAGGCCAGGCAGTGTGATCAGAGAGATCCACGAGCTAACTTCAGCGTAAGCCACTGTATCCAGTAAGCCAGGCTAAAAGATTAGCATGCTTGAGCTAAGCTATATCACATAGCCTGCCATATCCAAAATGCCAGGCTGTGCGATCAGCGAGATCCATGGGCTAACTTCAACATAAGCCCGCTGTATCCAGTGAGCCAGGCTGCAAAATTAGCATTATGGAGTTAAGCTATGCATTAGCCTGCCTTAACCACTAGGCCAGGCTACAAGATCAGCACACTATCTGCATTACCTTGTGGAATCCACAAGGTCAGGCTGGACATTGGCAGGTAAAGAGGTTGATGAAATTAACTGCCCAGAGAGGCTGGCTAAAACCTCCGAAGGAGTCCGAATGTAGAGCTGGAAAGCATTGCTGGACCAACGACCCAGGGCTTGAATAAGGCGATCCGGAAGGCACAAATTCACCTACCCAAGCATCGAGAGTCAGAACTAGGCAGCCGGTATGATCAGCCCAGTCTGAGAGCTAACAACCACATAGCCTGCCATATCCAAAAGGCCAGGCTGCATGATCATTTTTCGATGGGAATTTATGTTGATATCAATCTGTGATTGACATTTTGTTTGTGTTCTCGTTAACTTTGGAGAATTGTTTATAAACGTGTAGCTTAAATTCAGTTGTACATGTATTTTAATTTCTTGAATTTCATCGACGACACGGCTCGGCCTCGATGCGCTGTAAATTGTACGCGTTTTGCTTCTAAACATAAACTAATTGAGATTTCAATAAAATTTTTCGAAAGAAGATTGTGTTGTCCATTTTTATGTGTTTGTTCATTCATTACATAGATTGAAAAGCGATTTTATGTAAACAAAACGTCGTCGCCTTGTGCAAATATGTTTGTGTATTTTGGCAAATCAGTTTCTCGGGCATTTTTTGACAAGCAACAACTCTATTTTATTCGGAAAATAGTCGGAAAATAGTCGTAATATAGTCATAATAGTTATTCTAGACGGAGAAAAAGTTGTTTTTGTGAACTTTTGTACGGTCTAAATGTACTGTGCAGATGGTCGGGTAATACTGCTTTTCAGAATTGCTAAAATTGAAAAATAGCCCGGTCGTCAATTTTAATTCTTGTGCTTCCGACCTTTCACCTAGGTTAAGTTTCATCTTAGTTAAGCTTGTTCAGAGGGTCTTCAGAGGGCGCCGCTGTTAGGCTAAGGCTAAATATATATATTAAGCTATACCGCAAAGCCTGTCATATCCAAAATGCCACGCTGCGTGATCATCGAGATCCACGGGCTAACTTCAACATAAGCCTGCTGTATCCAGTAAGCCAGGCTGCAAGATTAGCATGAGAGAGCTAAGCTATGCATTAGCCTGCCATAACGGAAAGGCCATGCTGCGAGATCAGCGCACCATCTGCTTGGCTTGCAGAATTGTGGAATCCACAAAGTCAGGCTGGACATTGTAAAGTCCGAATGTAAAGCTGGTAAGCATTGCTGGACCAACGACCCAGGGCTTGAATAAGGTCATCCAGAACACCATTGCACACCGCCACCGTGGCAGCACCTATACGGAAGCTGTGGCTGGAGAAATTGCCAGGATCTCCAGAATCTGTCTAATCCAGCTGTGGAGGAAAGTGGGTGACAGAGGCCTGCCATCCTGAAGCAGAAACAAAGAACCGTCAGAGTTACCCTGCACAGACAAATACATCACAACTACCTGCAGAGCACAGAGGGGGTAGCATCCCCTGTGAGTGTGAATGTCTCAGCACCGTCACACTGAAAAATCAGTGTCATCAGAAAGAATGGTTATAATAATAATGAAAAATGGTACCACAAGGGAGGGAGGGACTGGGAGCAAAAACACTTAAAACGGCACTACACTACTGTAGCTGTCAAAAAAGCGATCAGATGCAAATTGGTCTGACACAAACCTACATGTAAGTGCTGATGACGAGCACGAGGGCTAAACACAAACTGCATGTCCGCACACAGCTGGAACACGGATCACAATCCCCCGAATATGCAACCCCATGGGCGTTGCCACCACGGGGAGCCGCTGATCAGCATTACATTTTGTAGTTCGAGTCTAACTTGGATCTCTTTAAGAGCTTTACCACATTGTCGGAGCATGCAGAGCTGTTCACAAGTGCACACGTCAGTGTATCACGTGCCAACGTACATCTCCAAAGATTACAACTCAACTTATGGGCCAAGTACCAGCTGCACGAGTCCTCCCAACCTTCGCCAATGAAAACGTTTCGGTTGACTACACAGGGCCCCTCACTCTCAAAGTTGGAGCTATACGAAGACCCACATACTGTAAGGCCTCAGACCTCACCGCTGAAGCTTTCCTCGCTGCACTTCGTCGTTTTATTTCTCGAAGAGGAAAGCCAAGTGAGATTTGGAGCGACAACGCATCCAGTTTTCACTGCAAAAATAAGGATTTAAAGGAGCTGTTCTTGCTCTTCTTGAGCAACAAGCCACCTAAGAATCTGTTATGAATTTCTGCACCAATCAAAGTATCCAGTGGAAATTCAGCCTACCCACAGGTCCTCATCATGGGTCTGTCTGGGAGAATGGAGTTAAAGCCTGTAAACACCATTTGAAACAAACAGTTGGGGAAAGCAAGCTAACTTTTGAAGAAATGGCAACCGTGCTGTGCCAGATTGAAGCTTGTCTCAACTCGAGGCCACTGTTTGCAGCACTTGATGCAAATGACGATGATGGATTCGCTCCACTCACCCCTGGCCACTTCCTGATTGGCTGACCACTAGAATCATTGCCTGACTACATCTCACCCACGCCCACACATTTGTTGAAGCGATGGCAACTCTGCCAAGCATTGACACAACACTTTTGGAAACGTTGGTCAACCGGGTATCTTAATTCTCTTCAGCACTTCAAGAAATGGAGGCTGCCCCGCAGAAACCTTAGTGTTGGTGATATAGTTCTCATCAAGGATAACCGTACTCCCACATGTCAATGGCCACTTGGTCTAATCACAGGAACTCATCCCGGGCCAGACCAACTTGTTCGAGTTGTCACTGTCAAAACTAAGACTGAAAGATTCACTCGGCCAATTGTTAAGCTGTGCCTGCTACTTCAAGCAAAGGATGCTTAGTGACTTACCGAACGCCGTAAACATTATCAAGAATTAAACAAGCAGATTACAGAGGAATGTTAAGAACAGAGGAATGTTAAAAAAAATGATGATGAACATTTAAACCAAGCGAAATAATATGAACATTTTTTTAGCATCTAAGTTTAGTTGAGGACTTAAAGTGCCCCTGTGATCAAATTTTTGATTTTCATTTTTTTACATTAGTGTACTATTAGACTTTCTTACTCATCTTGCCAAATTTCAATCCATTACGAACATCAGAAGTCATTTTATTTTAACATTTATTTTCGAGAATTTACGCCCGCCATTAATCAACCTTGTTCCAAAGCTTGGTTGCGAATGGGAGAAGGTGACCTCACGGGTTGAAATTATTTATCGAGGTAAATCAATATTTTATGTTCACAGCTTCGGTCCTCGTTATTTTGCACCCAGTCCGTGTTTTATACCCAGTCCGTAGTCCGCAGTCTGTAGTCCGTGTTTTATACTGACCGCCAGACGAATTAACCTCGCTATAAACTTTGTCATGAACAGTATAAACCTACACAACGGGAGCTTTTTGGGTCATAGACGTCATGAGAAAAAGGCACACCATCTCAAAACATGACATAAATTGTGTTCTGGGGAAATGGAAAATGATGAGTGCAAATAATAAACTGGGAGCAAAACAATCACTTTTTTGTACTCACCACAACCGATCGTGTTTTCGGTGCTACAGTTGTCTGCAGGACCAGCTCATTTTTAAACAGCTCAAGTTCACTGGAAATTGTGTGCCATTTGAAACACAACTTGCTTAATAATTTGCCTATTACATGTTCATTCTTTAAAATAAACAATACTCCTTTGAAGGAGTAAAAACTGTAAGAACTTTATACTTTTTCTGTGAGAATACTTCTTGTACGTGACAGTAGCCTTTTCTGGAATATGACATCTGGGTCCCTTGAGATTTGTGCTAAGATGTAATTGGTTAGTTGCGACAGGCCATATGCATTGTTTCAGTCTCTCACTGACAATGTTAGTTCTACTAAATCGTTACAAACCAGTGGTTCTATAAGTCCAGGAAACTTAAGTACTAAATTTATGTCTTTACATGTTGAGCCTCCGAGAAAGAATGTCACCTTTGGGATACCAAACGCTAGAGGTTTCAAGATGGCAGCACTTAACCCATTGACACCTGAACTGCCCAAAACCGCCCGTACAAGACTCCATTGCTTTAAAAAATTGCAACTTTCTCAATCTTGCGAACATTGCCTTAACTACATGTAGCAGTTGTGAGCATTGACTAGAAAGTCCCTCAAATTGAGATACCCAATAAACACAAAAAAGTCTGCAATTTTTGCAGAATATCAAATCAAATCCAAAAGTCAACATTCACAGCAAAATTCAGTCCTAGTCCTAGCTTAGCAGCGAATTGTTTTGCTCTTATTCGTTGCTCGGGCCGAGCTACAGCCTCTCGTTTTAGTGCATACTGACCTTGCCTCGATTTTCAATTTCACCACCGTACTGCATGCTGGGAAATAGCCACAATTTTTGACAGCGTTCATTCCGTCCTCCACATATTTCATATTTATACTAAGTCCGCAGACACTCCAACCCACCGCCGAAAATTTTGCGCTTGTTGTGTTCTCCTGTGGTCGCAACTTCCAAAATATGCCACGGTAGGTTGAGAAATTCATCCAGAGTCGAGTCCTAAGGCTACTTCGTTTCAGGGCGGCCATTTTTCCAGTTCAACGAGCAACAAGCCAAATTCATAAATGAAGTACAACACCTAACTCGCTTCATTGAGAAAGTGGACTCTGAACTACCTTCAAGCTTAATGATGCTCATCAGGCAGCTACTAAAGATGAAAAATGGCTGTGAACTTACCAAAAATCGCAGATACATCATTATTGGAGTCTTTGTTGCAATTCAACGAAGCAAAATCACAACGTCAGAATGACGTTTCCGGTAAACTCGAGCCTTCAGTGTTTTAGAACAGCAGCACTTTCAATGTAACTTTAAATATGGAGTCACGAAATCCTATGGGGCGTGCGTATGCAGGAAATCGCTCAAAAACGTAAAAATTCTCAGGAGTCAATGGGTTAACATTGCCAGTCTACGAAAACACATTGACGAACTAAGGAACTATATGATATCTAAACCAGTTGATCTCTTGGCCGTAAATGAAACGCGTTTAGATTGCTCGTTTCCAAATACTGCCATAAGTATACCCGGTTTTTCTCTTGAAAGAAAAGACCATAATAGAAATGGTGGAGGAGTAGCACTTTATATTAGGAATTCTATTAACTATGAATGCATGCCAACCCTGGACGAAAAATTAGAATTACTTTGTGTTAAAGTGATTAAACCTAAGGCCAAACCCTGCATCATTGGTAAGTGGTATAGACCTCCTCGACCAACAAAATAATGCATGCTTTTGAGTCTGCTCTTGAGAAACCAGAGTAGCATGATCTGGAAACAAACATCCTTGGGGATTTTAACTGTGATATCGCAGCTATTCCCTTGGACCATCAAACTACAAAGTTTCTTGACATATGTAATCTATATCAATTTCATCAGTTAATTTAAAGTCCTACGGGAATAACTGCAAGCACTGCTACTACTTATTGAAGCGTCCGGAGCATAACCAAGCTATGTCGAATTTGAGACCTTTTTTTTGTTTTTTTTTTTTTTGCGCTTATTTTGCCTCATTTTTGGCATGTGACCTACAAATTAACTTCAAAACATTGTTCAGAAATTTGTATGCTGGTTTTTCCGTCATTTTAGAGAAAAAACGTATATAAAAAATGAAATTAACTCAACTAAACTACCTGAAGAAAGATGAGTTGTGGCTCTCTAGTGATTTGACCGTACATCCGAGCGTACCGGTAGTTCCTTCCAAAACTGTATGAAACGAACTCCAAACAGATGCCATTAAAAGCAGATTGGCCATGAGACTATGCGACCGCAATACTCTTGACCAGTGCCAACAACCTGAACAAAAATACCGCTATTTACGCGCGCCTGGCTCGCTTATCGATCGTGAGCTCGCTACGGTTAACACATTGTCCGTAGCGTGTGTACAAGCCAACATGTTTGAGGCCCGTCCAGTAATGGAAGGACGTAATTAAGTCCGGGAATCTTAAGTCTCTAGCACCTGCCAAAGAAACGAGTCATGTTTCTTGTCCCACCTTGTGTCTAAATCGCTATTTCGCCCTCCAGGTGAAAATAGACGTTGTTGGGCAAGATGTGCCGGCGGGAAAGCCTGGAATCACTTTGGATCAGAAAAAGGGCAGCGTTGTGAGTTGTGGGCCATATCCAATCCCGTGCTGTAGTCGAAATGCCCGATATCCGAAGTGCTTGGAGACTTATAATATTTTCCGTATTTTGTTTGGGTGGACATTCCGTGCTCGATGTTGCCATTGATATCCCAACATGCTTTGCGACACCTTTGCTGACTATTGGTGATAAAAATGAAGCGATTTTGAGGGAATGAACTTTGGGATAAATTTTTCTTGAGCGGGATTTAGCGATACAGACCCAAACTTGGCTATCTGAAGTAAAAAAAACTCGGCATAAAATCGAGAAAATCGGATAAACTTTGGGATTCATTTTCTCGAGCGGGATTTAACGGAAAGACAGGGAGTTTAGTTAATTTTTGTTTTTTTTTTTGCATGTTATTTCTCTAAAACGACGGGAAAAAAAAACAGCATAAAAAATTCTGAATAATATTTTGCAATTCATTTGTAGGTCACTTGCCAAAAATGAGGAAAAATGAGCGCGAAAAAACAAAAAATGGTCTCAAATTCGACATAGGTTGCATCTGCTCCAACGTCTTCAATTGATCTGTTCATAACCAATACTCAGGTAAATTTTCACACTCTGGCATGTCGCATATTGGCATTAGTAATCATTCACTTATTTATGCCATTAGCAAATTATGCATTCCAACTCGCCCCTCAAATATTATTTTTAACAGAGAATTTAAAAATTTTGACACATTTGTTTTAGGCAAGACCTAAGCCTGGCCCCATGGCATACTGTAACTTGCCTCAAGGATCCAAATTCTACTTGGACTGTATATGGAGGGACTTGTTTCTCCATGTCTCAAATTTTCATGCACCTTATTGACAAAAGAAAGTGAAAAGTATTCCAGCGCCATGGCTAAACCCTGGCTTAAAGAAATTGATAGGCATTAATAAGGTCATTTACGGTACAATTATATGTTCAATGCTACATTAGAAGATTTTTTTCTCTCTGGTATGAAAAAGATAAAGAGTAGTAAGCACAACTTCTTGCAAGAGCTGAGGATCTGGGGAGAAGGGTGGAATTAAATTTTTGTTTATTTGTTTATATTATCATAATTATTATGTTGTTGCTATACTGCCATGAACCCCATCTCAGAAGTAAAGTGTGATGGCTATTGAAAGGTCTTTTATTGGCATATAAAAGTTAATTTATCATTTCTTGTGGTTTCAGATCGATTTGCACTGCGACAGTTTAATCACAACCAACCATGATACATGCACAATTAAAGTGGCAATGCCATTTAGCAATCCTGAAACCATTCATGTGAAATTTGCAGAGCAAAGTGAGATTAGTGAGTTACTTAATGAACTTCCTACTGAAATCAAAGGTAAGTATAAAATTAATTTGTTTTTACCATAAGGGTTGAATTGCTGTACGTACATGTATTCATGCATGGTCAGTGTTTGCCTTGCTTTATCTAAGATATGAAGGGCTTAGTCAAAAACTAAGGTAAGTGACTAAATTGTAAAATATAAACATTGCTCCAAATTAGCCGTTTTTAACCCGTGAATACACGCATGTGTAATGAACGGGTTATCGGTAACGGAGACAGATATGCAAATGAGTCACTCGCTCGCTCCTTCCATCAGCTGTAAACTTATGCTTTGTTACAAATGTGTTTCGTAACAACAACAGCGTGAATCCAGCGATAACCATAACTAATTTGTTGTAAACGAAAATAAACAACAATAAGCTTAAAGATGTTTCGCATTTGGAGTCTTTAATGCGACATAAAATCGATCTAAAGGATTTTCTAATCGAGACGCGATTTGATGCGTATTAACACTGTACCTTTAAACAGGGCATCTGATAGGTTGCGGAAAAAAATGAAAAAATATGCGAAAAATTGAGGGCATATTATGCGGGAAAATGCGTCGATTATGCGGAAAACACGCTGGATTATGCGGAAATTTGAACAGTTTATAAAAGTGATAATTGGGCCTTTCCAATTTGCATCGAACACGTAACTCACGAACGTGAGCGATGTTGTTTATAAATGGTAAAATTTTGCCTCAAATTGTTAAAACAGTGCTTGCTATCTTTGTCAGACATTTTGAAGCTTTTAGCAATGAAGGAACACCGAAAACGAACAAAAGAAGCCAAAGAAAAGAGTCTGTAAACAAGCGGCCATCTTGATTAGCCTTAGTAACCAGGCTAACCACAAAACTAGTATCCAGGCTCATCGCCAACAGACGCGTGGAATGCCTGGAGGTTAAAAATCGCTCGCGAATGAATCGGCGCGTTTTCGTCGATTTTTAGGAGAAAAACTGCTTCAAAATAATCAATCTCATCGGCTTTCATGTTTGTGAGGAGGATAAGCAGCTGCCTTATCGCTAATATTGGGCAAATTTTTCAGTTTTATGCGGAAAATGTTCCGAAGATGCGGAGGATGCGGAAATCAGAGAATTATGCGGATCAGCATCACCGCATCCTGTCAGATGCCTTGTTTAAATAACAAAATTTAATTTTAATTGAGCATATGTTCCTTGATAGTAGTATATCCGGAATGCTTGGGCGAATTTATTCATATATGCAGCAGCCCTGAGTTAATGAGGTTGGCTCTGTCAAACCGGTTTTCGGTCCGGAGATAATGAGATGCGAGACGTATAGGTACAGGAGGGGTTTAATGAGATGCAGACCGTATAGGTGGAGTCATTAAGGATGCATGAATTGGGAGAGATGTATTCTGAGATTTTATTGAATATTTATAAAGTGTTTTAGAGAGAAGTGTATGGTGCGATGTAGTGTAACGTGTCCACCCAACCATCCGGGTGGTGGTTTCAATTTAAAGGCAAAAGAACAAAGGACGGGTGATGAACCAATGAAAATACACTGACGTCATGGTCAAACCGGTTCATACCAGTTGGTCAAGAGGTAAAGTATTCAAAATGGCCACTCTCTAGAAAAACGAGTCAAACCGCCGGGTTTTGGTCTTGAATATTTTAGGTTTTAGTAAACAATTGCTCACAAGAAAACTGGTCAAACCGGTTTTCCTTTTATATCCAAACACACACACACACACACACACACACACACACACACACACACACACACACACACACACACAAAAAAAAAAAAAGAATACGATTCGTGTGAAAAAAGTGCAATGACCAGGAATCGAACCTGAGTTTCTACGGCCACAACGTAGCGTCTTAACCACTAGACCATCAGAGCAATCACTGTAAAGCGTGTTTGTTTTTTGTCTATTGAAACTAAGGTAATAAACGTAAACAGATACCGTTTCTCTCCCTGAAGGTGGTACTCGCAAGAAAGAACATGACACAATATTTCATGGGATTTCACTTATTTTATTAAGTAAACAAAAACAATGATTACAAACAGTTCTTCTTTGTTACAAAGAGTGTGATGTTTATGTTTATTTTACAAGCCATCTGCAATTAATTGTCCAAGATCTCTTTGACATTTTCAGTTTATCTATTCTGCTAAATTGTCTCTGAAGTGTAGGTCGTTTGATCTTGTTTTGATTTTTAATGACCACCTCCGCTACAGTTTAAAGCATTGTTTGGTTTTAAGTGAACACTAAATGTGTCCTTGCAATGCGCTTGGCTTGAACACTAAATATACGTAAACGGCTCTTTTAAAGAAAGAGTTAAACAAAATTCAGTTTGAGTGCATTTACTTTGCTAATGGTTTGAACTAAAGAAGGTTATTGTAAACAAAATATAAACTCAAGCATGGCTTTAAATGGAAGCGCGAGTTCACACTTAATTCAAGCAACACGAGCGAAGCCAAATAATCGAGTTTAGTACGCTGCATTCCTTACTAGCGCGGTTTTTCTTTGACCAAGCGATTTGACGCTACTCAAATTGAGTGAACTGCAGGTCAAAACAAATAGAGACTTTGAATTCAACTTGCAAACTAACAGAAATACCTTACGCTTGAGTCAAACAACGAGCGAAGCTAATCGAGTTGAGCGCGCTGCCTTACTTAAGGGTAAAAATAAAAAAAATAATTTATTTGCGAGTCAAAACAAATGGTGATTTGGAATATTAGTCACAGCCCAACTGCATTACAGATACAATGTAAGAAATACTTTTCTCTTTAGTTTAACAAAAAGGAATACTAATAGAGAAACGTAGTGCACTGCAATATACGTAGCGCGGGTTTCTTTGACCAGTAAATAGTCTTAAACATCATCAAAACAAAACTGAACTGGACAAGACGGCAGCGCTCAGCTTTAACCGATTGTTTTAGTTGCTCGATACTTCGATTAACATTAACGAACATTTCTTTCGAGCATTTGCATTCAAGTGTGTTCTTGAATATAAATGACTTAAAGCTTTTGAAGAAACACTCTTAAGAAACAATAAATGTAATTACCTTTTGTTAACACTCACTCAACCACGAGCGTAGCGTAATTCAAACTTGAACGTACTGTAATATGAATTGAAGAAACTGATCACATGAAAAGAAAAATACGGTGAAATTGTGTTCAGCAACTGACACTTTAAAGCAATGCTTGCTTTTCAAAGGCGAAAATACGCTTATCTAGAAAGCAAAAAGCCGCATAAACTTTTCTTTAAACTTACTGAGCGTCAAACCGAAAATATCAGCGCATCTACTATTCTAATGTTCAGTGTGAAAACACAATTAAACTTGCACTGAATTGTTTAGCAATTTGTTTTAGTATTTCGAATTATGGTGAGCGTTAAAGACTTTAACATTCAAGTCAGAACGAATAGAGATTTACGCTTAAAGTCAAGCAGCGAGCGAAGCTATTCGAATTTTAGCGCGCTGCAAAGTGTGGAATTCAAGTGTGTTCTTGAATATAAATGACTTAAATCTTTTGAAGAAACACTCTTAAGAAACAATAAATGTAATTACCTTTTGTTAACACTCACTCAACCGCGAGCGTAGCGTAATTCAAACTTGAACGTACTGTAATATTAATTGAAGAAACTGATCACATTAAAACAAAAATACGGTGAAATTGTATTCAGCAACTGACACTTTAAAGTAATGTTTGCTTTTCAAACGCGAAAATACGCTTATCTAGAAAGCAAAATGCCGCATAAACTTTTCTTTAAACTTACTGAATGTCAAACCGAAATGTTTAGTTGAAAACACAATTAAACTTGCACTGAGTTGTTTGGCAATTGTTTTTGTACTTCGAATCATGGTGAGCGTTAAAGACTTTAAAATTCAAGTCGGAACGAATAGAGATTTTAAATTTAACTCGCAATCTACTGATACACAGAAATACCTTACGTTTAAATCAAACAATGAGCAAAGCTATTCGATCAAATAAAGCGCGCGTATAGTGCGAAAGTGCTCAGGCAATATCGCCTTTAATATAAATTGACAAGAAACTTTTCTGTCATTTGAATTTAAGTTATAAAAACACAATTCAATGAACTAAAACAAATTTTTGTTTGAGCAAAGTGGATACGTAAGCGTCGCTTCAAAACATAGCGAAAGCATGTTCACATGGAATGAAAAATATAACTTAGTGATATTTTACGTAGTGAAACCTTAATAAGCGAGCGCTCTGTGTATTTGTGGAACTTCTTTCTTAAACACAAGAAAGACAAGTTAACCAATGAAGTTGGTTGAGAGCCTTTGTTACCAATTACCAACTTCGATCGTGACTTAGATGCAGAGGAAACTTTTTAGGAAACGCCAGGAAAGCACAACAAATTTTTGTTTGGTTTCACAGTGAGACATTTTCTTAAGAAACTGATTGATCATAACAACATCAACATTAGTAATTGAGCGAACGCGAAAATGTTCTTTTATTAACAAGTTTTAATGAAACTGAAACAATCCATTCAGACCCTTCATCATACGAAAAGTCTACTTTCGAACTAAAAGCCTTTTCTGCGGTATGATTATTAGAAAATCAAAAAAACCCAAAACAAAATTGCATGTCAAAACGAATAACAACAAACAGTGTACTTGCTTTATAATTTACCAACATATACATCACAAGTTTACTTTACGAGAAAGAAAAGTAACTGGGCTGCGATTCTTTTAAACGGTATAACGAATTAAGGGTCAATTAATGATAACAGTTTAGGAACGAATTAACAATACTTTTGTAAAAGTCAAGGATTGTTTGGATGCGCAGCGCTATTCGCATTCTAGTAGCCGCTACATCTCTAAACGCTATGTATTTTGAGTTTCCCAAACAACTCTCCGATAGATGAAAACAAACTGAACGAAAAAAAAAAAGAGCAAAACGTTTCGTTACTTCAGTCGTTATATTAATTTATTTCTCTTACACTGAACTAAATTTGCATGAGAAATTAACACCTCGGTCAAAAATAAAACAGCCATGCTTAGACAACAAAGCCACACGTTTAATAATAACAAAACTCATCAAAGTTATATCAAATCGCTATGTCGACAAAAGCGGTTTTTATTTACAACCATTCAAATCCATGCACAGCACAGTCAAATGATAAGGAAATCAAACTTAACGATGGAACCGATCGTCTTCTTCCTTGAAATACTTTTAACGCTTGGTTATATCAATCAATAAAGCCGAGTTCGCACTTTTACATTTCAATCATCCAATAAATTAACTAGTTGGATTCGAGGCTGTTTTCGGAAATCCTTGATCACATTTATTTTTAATAAAGTAACCAGATAACCAAAGCAAAGTTGCATGTCCAAACGAATAACAACAAACAATATACGTACCCGCTTTTTATTAAATTTAACAACTTTACTCGAAAGAAAAGTAACTGGGCTGCGATTGTTTAAAGTGTGACGAATGAACGTTCAATTAGTGATAACAGTTTAGGAACGAATTAACAATGCTTTTCTTGAAGTCAAGGATTGTTTGAATGCGCAGCGCTATTCGCGTACCAACGGCGAACCTTTTCTGTCAGTTGAATTTAAGCGGCCATTTATAAAACATAATGAACTAAAACAACTTCTGTTTAAACAACGCGTAAACGTAAGCGTTGCTTCAAACATAGCGAAAGCATGTTCGCATGGAATGGAAAAATATAAGCTACATGAAGTTATATTATACGTAGCGAAACCTAGCGAGCGTTCCGCTGTTTATTTGTGGAACTTCTTTAGACAAGTTAAACAATAAACTTGAAAGCCATTGTTATCAATTGCCAACTTTGAGCGTAACTGACATGCAGAGGAAACTTTTAGGAAACGCGAGGCTTATTATTGGCAAAGCAGGACAATTTTTTTTTTGGTTTCACAGGGAGACATTTTCTTTAGAAAGTGATTGACCATAACAACAACACTATGTATTTGAGCAAACGCTAAAATGTTCTCTATTTTAACAAGCTTTAATAAGCACTGAAACAAAGTTAGCAATGTCTTTAAAGTAATTTACTGTGAATACTATTTACAACAACCGAAACGGCCATTCATCATTCGAAAAGTCTACTTTCCAACTAAAAGCCTTTTTCTGCGGTACAATTAGAGAATCAAAAAAAACGCAAGGCAAAGTTACATGTTCAAACGAATAACAGCAAACAATGTACCCGCTTTGTAATTTACCAACATACACATCACAAGTTTACTTTACGCGACAGAAAAGTAACTGGGCTGTGATTCTTTTAAGCGGTAACGAATTAAGGGTGAATTAATGATAACAGTTTAGGGACGAATTAGCAATGCTTTTCTTAAAGTCGAGTATTGTTTGGATGCGCAGCGCTATTCGCGTGCTAAAGAGAAACGACACGAGTTCAAAATACTCTTTTTAACTACAATTAAGCTGTCTCAAGGGTAATTGAACTATTCATTTGTATTTGCATACTGTTGAAAGCACGAGATTGTAATAAGACATTACGTAATGTTTGTGTAAAAATATGTGATTTTGTTGGTCCGTATTACCGTTCGCACTAAATTTTTGCGGGTTCTAATTTTTCTAATTTATATTCCCGCAAACATTTTCTCCTTAAAAAATAACGGCTCCGCTGTCGAAACTATATACAAACTGATCATTATTTAGTAATTAACGTAATGTAAAATCGTGTTGGTGCCCATTTACTAAATAAACGTCTCTTTCGTTAAGAAAATGCCACTGATAACTCAAGTGATAATGCATCGAATGGTTCCGTTGTTATTGCTGATCGATCCATTGCCAGAGAATCAAATCAGCCACACTGACTAGGGCACAAAAGTTAGTTCCTTCAAAACACCAAAATTTAAAAGTTACTGAAACGACATCATTCAGCGCCAATTCAAAAGCAACTTAGACCGACCCCCTGGAGTAGCTCATTGTAACTCAGAGCAACTCAAAACATTTGAGTGAGAAACTCAGAGTACTTGAGCGAGCAACTAAGACCCTTTGATTGAGCAACTCAGAGCGGTTGAGTGCGCAACCGACTTAGAGCAACTCGGAGCAACTCAGAGTCAGAGTAACTCAGAGCGACTCAAAGTAACTCAGAGCGACTCAGAGCAACTCAGAGTAACTCAGAGTAACTCAGAGCAACTGAGAGTAACTCAGAGCAACTCAGAGTAACTCAGAGTACCTCAGAGCAACTCAGAGCAATTCAAACGATGATACAGGGTCGAAAACAGATGAGACTTACTGTTTTAAGAGTAATCTAAAAAACACTCTTGCTGCTTGACCTCCTAGCTTGTCGATCTGTGTTTAGTCAGTTTGACATAAGACCAGTCACAGCAGAGGTCAAAGACTACAATACTCAATATTTCAAGAATGACATTTATTAAAGACAATTGCAAAACAATGCATTACAGAAAATCCCCTATCCGTCTTATTCATTTTTAATGGAATTGATCTGACGTTGTATAAAAACTATCGTAATATTTTCTCTTTCTTGCTGTGTAAGTCAAGTCTTCATCTTCATTCGACGTTTCTTTAGGTACTAGGTCCTCCTGGTCAAACAGTCTGTTCAATAAATATTTTCGTGTATTGACTGCTGCCTCAGCGGCCTCCGAATAATCCATATCATCATCTTGCATAAAGCTATGCAATGTTTTCATGATCTTTTTATGCAGTGGGTCAGTTCTAAGATCACGATACCACTTTAGATAGTACAGATACAACCTTCGTAACCTCTTTCTGTAAACAGGGAGTAAAAGATTAGATGCTTGAACCTCCGCAACGTCTTGTGGCAAACCCTGTTCAAACGTCTTTGAATCTCAGTCCTTGTAAAGCCTTGTCCAATTGTTGGATGTGCTGATCCAAACAAAAGGTTCTTCGAAAGAGATCTCTTAGTTCTTGCTTAGTATTTTCTCTAATGTAACGGGTACCAATTATGGCACTGGATTTATGTAGGGTTGGATAACCATGTAGCGGTTGAAAACCAAATTCTTTTACCCAACGACCTTCACCGTTCCAGCGAAAGAAAAAGGGTTGGTACCACTTCTTACTAGGAATGTCGTAGACATATACCTCTTTGTTTAAATCCAACGCCAATTGGACAGACCATCCCGTTCCACCTTTGACTTGATTTTTTTCTGCATTCAACTCGCCAAATGCATACACGATGCGAACATCCTTGACAATAAAAAAGTTTCTTTGAAAGAGTTCTCGCGCGTAACTGTTCTCTGTCATGTTTAATGGTCTATCGAGTGATTTGCTGGCATGATGCAAATAAGGGTTCGCTTGGATCAACGTTTCTCTCGGTAACGGTGTGATAGTTTTGGCCCTGAGATGACGTGGCCCTATCTTGACCTCTACTTGAAAACCATACTTTCGACCCAATCCTTCCGCCAAAAGATCTAACTCACCGCAACCACCAGTGTATAACACATAGCCTGTTCCGATTGGACAGTCCATGGGTTCTTCCTTCATCTTTGGTGAAAATAAAATGAAATAACACAACCTATTTATCTAAACTAAGAACCAATCAGAAGATTGTGCAAACCAGATGAACGGCGTCATCTTACCACAAAACAGCTAGAAAACCGGATTTAATAACATACCTCTCATGTCGTTTTCACAAAACTAGTTTGACCGCGTCGTCTTACCTTTTTTTTAACAAAGAGTTTTTCCTTATTTGCTCAAACCACTGAATGTTAAGATTTTGTAGGGAAACGTGATTGGTTTACGTAGAACACAAGACAAATAAAGCGACTCACAATTTATGGATCCGGCGTGAAGATGGAACAGTCCAAAGTAGTAGTAGTAGGTGGTTAGATTTAAGCCTCGTTACGGCCTAGCAAGTGCCTAGTCAATGACGTCACAATATGCCTTCCTGCATATGTAATAAACTGCCTATACCTATACCTTTTGTGTTATTATGAAAACTAATAACTGTATAGGTAAATCATTCATATGCAAATAATACATTCCGCTTCCTTTAGATAACAATAGACATGCCCAAACTTGCCCGCTCTATTCACACCCTGATTGGATCTCACGATTTGTATTGTCTGTTGGAACAAAAACAACGCAATTTCTTGGAACGAGTCAATCGAGTAGTGGATTCGCTCACGGTATCGACCATGCAAGTATTAGAGCAAACATTTGGAGTGGAAGTTGAGGTGGATGACGATTGTTGTCATTTTGATGATTGGAAACCGAATCAAGAAACTCTGCTTAAAGAAATTCTTGAATTATATGGGGTTTGGCGCAAAAATGAAAAATCAGGAGAGGTTATCACTGGAAATGACATCTTTTTCCAAGTAGAAGAGGTTGTGTTGAAATGGCATCCTATTATTGTCAAGCTACAAGAGGAGGTAAAACAATTGCAAGAAGAAAAGGATGTTTTGGTAAAAGAAAAAGAGCAACGACACTGTGCAAGAAGCTTGTAGAAAGGTGGACCAATATTCCTTCTTATCGATGGTATCATATTTCATTTCGCAACGCTTACAATGAACAATTGAAAAAACTAACTTTCTTCAGTTGGGTTTGGGTTATAAAAAACTATGTGTCAACGCTTTACCGTTTGATTCAGTGGAGGATAATCATATTCGTGAAGCCTCTCTCAACATGTATGATGTTGCAAGCTACAGTGCGTTATCGTTCGACGAAAACATTCTTCATTTTATCTCAACTAAGAACCAATCAGAACATTGTGCAAACCAGTTTGACTGAATCATCTTACCACAAGACAGTTAGAGAACCGAATTTAATCACACACTTATCCTGTCATTTTAACAAAACTAGCTTGACCGCGTCCTCTTACCTTTTTTATCATTGATTGGTCAGATTTGAAAGGAAACGTGATTGGTTCACGTAGAACACATAACAAGTGAAGCGTCTCTCAATTTGTGGATTCAGTGCAAAGATGGAACAGTCCAAAGTTGATCACGCTACGAAGAGAAAGTCCACTCGTCCAGCCAAGGTTCCCTCAGGAACCAAACCTAAAAAGAGAAAAACAGACAACCGTATCGTGAATTATGGTGACACTATTCATACTGTCTGCGAAGTCAAATGTGAGGGAGTCCACTTCAATGAGGATGACGATCCCAACTTTGTAGAGATGGTAAAGCAGGGTCTTGATTATATACCTTTCAAACTTGATAACAGCTCAGAAAAAACAGATATCGAACTTTTCGAAACAGGAGAGATTGTGACTCAAGAAGAAGAACAAGCTGTACACGATTTGTTGTGCGAGCTGAGGTTCATGAATCAAGCCACCCAGACAGATTCTCTTCCTCCATTTGAAATGCCACCAGGAGAACCGCAATTCCATCCTGTGGTTTCTCATACCCTGTGTTGCCCTAATCATGACGTGGAGATGGGCGAGTTTGTGTCCAAACAAGGAGGGGAGTACGTGAAGTACCCCTATCTTGATTGTGATCAATATTTCTATAACGATGGCAAGTACCCAGGTGAACTCCTGCCGTCTGATGATGACATAGACCTCATTTGGGGTCCTCCAGAGCTGAAAGATCTCCATTACCGCCAGACGCCCGAACAAAGAGATCAGTTTTCCAAAGCAGTAAATGCCTTGAAAAAGAAAAACCAAGAACGCGTGGAACGGAACGGGTTGTTGACCAGTACTAAGGAAGAAGAGTCCCCTGATCTTCCAGGAGGCGAGCAAATTGATAGTGAATGCCTTTCACCCAAGCAAAGACAGAAATGTCTTGACAAGGAACTGAAAAATGCGCAACAAGCGACCAAACCCATCACACTGCATCCGTTTCCACCTCGTTGGAACCCAAATTTCTTTAATAGGAGTTTAGACGAAAACATTCCGAAAAGAAATTTCAAAACCGAGGAAGAGCCTGATTCCACTAAATTTGACCGTCCAGGAGAATACTCTAAGACTGGCAGGCAATACGTTGTCACCGACCGTAACAATATCATCATAACCCCTTCTCAGTTGAAAGGGCATGTTTATGATGATGCGATGGTACGCAGTTGGTTGAAAGACCATCCTGATGAAGCCACTTTCAAACCTGGCTGGGTGAACTTTTGAACAGTATTGACCCATCCGTTGCTTGTTAATAGCTTTCTTGCATTGTTATTATAAATGTTAGTAAATGTTTTTCAACATTCAATATTAAAGATGCTTGACATACCTTCCATCCTGTGTGATAATATGTAGAAATGGGTACGATGGGAATCGATCTTTCATTTTTATTTTATGGAGACGTCTCTAAGCACAACGTTGATTTCCGTAAAACGTTTTCTGTCCTGTATCAGGACCACTTCTTATAAAATTTATCTCGTTAAATCGTTAATGGTTAGTTGTAACCATAGGAAATCTATCCGGTACGGTAAATAAGATAGTGGCAGTTATACGTTTGATAACTTTGTCTATTATATATTTTTTTTGGAACGAGTTGTACTGGTTTTTCGTGTTTGGTATAAGGTTTCACAATTTTTATTTTAGGCTAATGTCAGGTACATACAATTGACCTCGTTTGTTACAAAAGGACATATTAAATTAACAAAAACCCTTTTGAGTGACTCAGCTATATAAATGAGCAAGGCGATGTGGCCGTACTCATTTTACAATAAGTCAACATCGAGTCACCATCGTGGATCAATATGCATTCTTGTCAATTCTGTGAAAGAGTTTTCAGCCGAAAATACAACAGAGATCGACACGAGAAGCAAGGTTGTAATAAACGCCTAGAGCAAGACCAAGAAGAGATGACCAGCCAGTATACAATGAGAGAGAATTCTCCAGATAATGTTTATGATGGAAACGAATTTGAGGAATATGAAAAGGCAATGCGTCGGATAGAGAAAGAGAAATTAAAAGAAGAAGAAGAAGAAGAAGAAGAAGAAGAAGAAGAAGAGAAAGATGACGATGATAATGATGTTGGTGATGATGACGACGATGATGATGATGATGATGATGATGATGATGATGATGATGATGATGATGATGATGATGATGATGATGATGATGATGATGATGATGATGATGGAAAGGGTGATGATGACGAAGACGAAGACCAGAAAAGCATAGCTAGTGACGCCGAAAATGATGATACTGGTCCTTGGGATACGTTACGTGAGGAAGTTATTAATGATCTTAGCTCTACCTGGGAAGAGCAGGTGAAAGAAAACACGATGCAGGGTTTGCCACAAGACGTTGCGGAGGTTCAAGCATCTAATCTTTTACTCCCTGTTTACAGAAAGAGGTTACGAAGGTTGTATCTGTACTATCTAAAGTGGTATCGTGATCTTAGAACTGACCCACTGCATAAAAAGATCATGAAAACATTGCATAGCTTTATGCAAGATGATGATATGGATTATTCGGAGGCCGCTGAGGCAGCAGTCAATACACGAAAATATTTATTGAACAGACTGTTTGACCAGGAGGACCTAGTACCTAAAGAAACGTCGAATGAAGATGAAGACTTGACTTACACAGCAAGAAAGAGAAAATATTACGATAGTTTTTATACAACGTCAGATCAATTCCATTAAAAATGAATAAGACGGATAGGGGATTTTCTGTAATGCATTGTTTTGCAATTGTCTTTAATAAATGTCATTCTTGAAATATTGAGTATTGTAGTCTTTGACCTCTGCTGTGACTGGTCTTATGTCAAACTGACTAAACACAGATCGACAAGCTAGGAGGTCAAGCAGCAAGAGTGTTTTTTAGATTACTCTTAAAACAGTAAGTCTCATCTGTTTTCGACCCTGTATCATCGTTTGAATTGCTCTGAGTTGCTCTGAGGTACTCTGAGTTACTCTGAGTTGCTCTGAGTTACTCTCAGTTGCTCTGAGTTACTCTGAGTTACTCTGAGTTGCTCTGAGTCGCTCTGAGTTACTTTGAGTCGCTCTGAGTTACTCTGACTCTGAGTTGCTCCGAGTTGCTCTAAGTCGGTTGCGCACTCAACCGCTCTGAGTTGCTCAATCAAAGGGTCTTAGTTGCTCGCTCAAGTACTCTGAGTTTCTCACTCAAATGTTTTGAGTTGCTCTGAGTTACAATGAGCTACTCCAGGGGGTCGGTCTAAGTTGCTTTTGAATTGGCGCTGAATGATGTCGTTTCAGTAACTTTTAAATTTTGGTGTTTTGAAGGAACTAACTTTTGTGCCCTAGTCAGTGTGGCTGATTTGATTCTCTGGCAATGGATCGATCAGCAATAACAACGGAACCATTCGATGCATTATCACTTGAGTTATCAGTGGCATTTTCTTAACGAAAGAGACGTTTATTTAGTAAATGGGCACCAACACGATTTTACATTACGTTAATTACTAAATAATGATCAGTTTGTATATAGTTTCGACAGCGGAGCCGTTATTTTTTAAGGAGAAAATGTTTGCGGGAATATAAATTAGAAAAATTAGAACCCGCAAAAATTTAGTGCGAACGGTAATACGGACCAACAAAATCACATATTTTTACACAAACATTACGTAATGTCTTATTACAATCTCGTGCTTTCAACAGTATGCAAATACAAATGAATAGTTCAATTACCCTTGAGACAGCTTAATTGTAGTTAAAAAGAGTATTTTGAACTCGTGTCGTTTCTCTTTAGCACGCGAATAGCGCTGCGCATCCAAACAATACTCGACTTTAAGAAAAGCATTGCTAATTCGTCCCTAAACTGTTATCATTAATTCACCCTTAATTCGTTACCGCTTAAAAGAATCACAGCCCAGTTACTTTTCTGTCGCGTAAAGTAAACTTGTGATGTGTATGTTGGTAAATTACAAAGCGGGTACATTGTTTGCTGTTATTCGTTTGAACATGTAACTTTGCCTTGCGTTTTTTTTGATTCTCTAATTGTACCGCAGAAAAAGGCTTTTAGTTGGAAAGTAGACTTTTCGAATGATGAATGGCCGTTTCGGTTGTTGTAAATAGTATTCACAGTAAATTACTTTAAAGACATTGCTAACTTTGTTTCAGTGCTTATTAAAGCTTGTTAAAATAGAGAACATTTTAGCGTTTGCTCAAATACATAGTGTTGTTGTTATGGTCAATCACTTTCTAAAGAAAATGTCTCCCTGTGAAACCAAAAAAAAAATTGTCCTGCTTTGCCAATAATAAGCCTCGCGTTTCCTAAAAGTTTCCTCTGCATGTCAGTTACGCTCAAAGTTGGCAATTGATAACAATGGCTTTCAAGTTTATTGTTTAACTTGTCTAAAGAAGTTCCACAAATAAACAGCGGAACGCTCGCTAGGTTTCGCTACGTATAATATAACTTCATGTAGCTTATATTTTTCCATTCCATGCGAACATGCTTTCGCTATGTTTGAAGCAACGCTTACGTTTACGCGTTGTTTAAACAGAAGTTGTTTTAGTTCATTATGTTTTATAAATGGCCGCTTAAATTCAACTGACAGAAAAGGTTCGCCGTTGGTACGCGAATAGCGCTGCGCATTCAAACAATCCTTGACTTCAAGAAAAGCATTGTTAATTCGTTCCTAAACTGTTATCACTAATTGAACGTTCATTCGTCACACTTTAAACAATCGCAGCCCAGTTACTTTTCTTTCGAGTAAAGTTGTTAAATTTAATAAAAAGCGGGTACGTATATTGTTTGTTGTTATTCGTTTGGACATGCAACTTTGCTTTGGTTATCTGGTTACTTTATTAAAAATAAATGTGATCAAGGATTTCCGAAAACAGCCTCGAATCCAACTAGTTAATTTATTGGATGATTGAAATGTAAAAGTGCGAACTCGGCTTTATTGATTGATATAACCAAGCGTTAAAAGTATTTCAAGGAAGAAGACGATCGGTTCCATCGTTAAGTTTGATTTCCTTATCATTTGACTGTGCTGTGCATGGATTTGAATGGTTGTAAATAAAAACCGCTTTTGTCGACATAGCGATTTGATATAACTTTGATGAGTTTTGTTATTATTAAACGTGTGGCTTTGTTGTCTAAGCATGGCTGTTTTATTTTTGACCGAGGTGTTAATTTCTCATGCAAATTTAGTTCAGTGTAAGAGAAATAAATTAATATAACGACTGAAGTAACGAAACGTTTTGCTCTTTTTTTTTTTCGTTCAGTTTGTTTTCATCTATCGGAGAGTTGTTTGGGAAACTCAAAATACATAGCGTTTAGAGATGTAGCGGCTACTAGAATGCGAATAGCGCTGCGCATCCAAACAATCCTTGACTTTTACAAAAGTATTGTTAATTCGTTCCTAAACTGTTATCATTAATTGACCCTTAATTCGTTATACCGTTTAAAAGAATCGCAGCCCAGTTACTTTTCTTTCTCGTAAAGTAAACTTGTGATGTATATGTTGGTAAATTATAAAGCAAGTACACTGTTTGTTGTTATTCGTTTTGACATGCAATTTTGTTTTGGGTTTTTTTGATTTTCTAATAATCATACCGCAGAAAAGGCTTTTAGTTCGAAAGTAGACTTTTCGTATGATGAAGGGTCTGAATGGATTGTTTCAGTTTCATTAAAACTTGTTAATAAAAGAACATTTTCGCGTTCGCTCAATTACTAATGTTGATGTTGTTATGATCAATCAGTTTCTTAAGAAAATGTCTCACTGTGAAACCAAACAAAAATTTGTTGTGCTTTCCTGGCGTTTCCTAAAAAGTTTCCTCTGCATCTAAGTCACGATCGAAGTTGGTAATTGGTAACAAAGGCTCTCAACCAACTTCATTGGTTAACTTGTCTTTCTTGTGTTTAAGAAAGAAGTTCCACAAATACACAGAGCGCTCGCTTATTAAGGTTTCACTACGTAAAATATCACTAAGTTATATTTTTCATTCCATGTGAACATGCTTTCGCTATGTTTTGAAGCGACGCTTACGTATCCACTTTGCTCAAACAAAAATTTGTTTTAGTTCATTGAATTGTGTTTTTATAACTTAAATTCAAATGACAGAAAAGTTTCTTGTCAATTTATATTAAAGGCGATATTGCCTGAGCACTTTCGCACTATACGCGCGCTTTATTTGATCGAATAGCTTTGCTCATTGTTTGATTTAAACGTAAGGTATTTCTGTGTATCAGTAGATTGCGAGTTAAATTTAAAATCTCTATTCGTTCCGACTTGAATTTTAAAGTCTTTAACGCTCACCATGATTCGAAGTACAAAAACAATTGCCAAACAACTCAGTGCAAGTTTAATTGTGTTTTCAACTAAACATTTCGGTTTGACATTCAGTAAGTTTAAAGAAAAGTTTATGCGGCATTTTGCTTTCTAGATAAGCGTATTTTCGCGTTTGAAAAGCAAACATTACTTTAAAGTGTCAGTTGCTGAATACAATTTCACCGTATTTTTGTTTTAATGTGATCAGTTTCTTCAATTAATATTACAGTACGTTCAAGTTTGAATTACGCTACGCTCGCGGTTGAGTGAGTGTTAACAAAAGGTAATTACATTTATTGTTTCTTAAGAGTGTTTCTTCAAAAGATTTAAGTCATTTATATTCAAGAACACACTTGAATTCCACACTTTGCAGCGCGCTAAAATTCGAATAGCTTCGCTCGCTGCTTGACTTTAAGCGTAAATCTCTATTCGTTCTGACTTGAATGTTAAAGTCTTTAACGCTCACCATAATTCGAAATACTAAAACAAATTGCTAAACAATTCAGTGCAAGTTTAATTGTGTTTTCACACTGAACATTAGAATAGTAGATGCGCTGATATTTTCGGTTTGACGCTCAGTAAGTTTAAAGAAAAGTTTATGCGGCTTTTTGCTTTCTAGATAAGCGTATTTTCGCCTTTGAAAAGCAAGCATTGCTTTAAAGTGTCAGTTGCTGAACACAATTTCACCGTATTTTTCTTTTCATGTGATCAGTTTCTTCAATTCATATTACAGTACGTTCAAGTTTGAATTACGCTACGCTCGTGGTTGAGTGAGTGTTAACAAAAGGTAATTACATTTATTGTTTCTTAAGAGTGTTTCTTCAAAAGCTTTAAGTCATTTATATTCAAGAACACACTTGAATGCAAATGCTCGAAAGAAATGTTCGTTAATGTTAATCGAAGTATCGAGCAACTAAAACAATCGGTTAAAGCTGAGCGCTGCCGTCTTGTCCAGTTCAGTTTTGTTTTGATGATGTTTAAGACTATTTACTGGTCAAAGAAACCCGCGCTACGTATATTGCAGTGCACTACGTTTCTCTATTAGTATTCCTTTTTGTTAAACTAAAGAGAAAAGTATTTCTTACATTGTATCTGTAATGCAGTTGGGCTGTGACTAATATTCCAAATCACCATTTGTTTTGACTCGCAAGTAAATTATTTTTTTTATTTTTACCCTTAAGTAAGGCAGCGCGCTCAACTCGATTAGCTTCGCTCGTTGTTTGACTCAAGCGTAAGGTATTTCTGTTAGTTTGCAAGTTGAATTCAAAGTCTCTATTTGTTTTGACCTGCAGTTCACTCAATTTGAGTAGCGTCAAATCGCTTGGTCAAAGAAAAACCGCGCTAGTAAGGAATGCAGCGTACTAAACTCGATTATTTGGCTTCGCTCGTGTTGCTTGAATTAAGTGTGAACTCGCGCTTCCATTTAAAGCCATGCTTGAGTTTATATTTTGTTTACAATAACCTTCTTTAGTTCAAACCATTAGCAAAGTAAATGCACTCAAACTGAATTTTGTTTAACTCTTTCTTTAAAAGAGCCGTTTACGTATATTTAGTGTTCAAGCCAAGCGCATTGCAAGGACACATTTAGTGTTCACTTAAAACCAAACAATGCTTTAAACTGTAGCGGAGGTGGTCATTAAAAATCAAAACAAGATCAAACGACCTACACTTCAGAGACAATTTAGCAGAATAGATAAACTGAAAATGTCAAAGAGATCTTGGACAATTAATTGCAGATGGCTTGTAAAATAAACATAAACATCACACTCTTTGTAACAAAGAAGAACTGTTTGTAATCATTGTTTTTGTTTACTTAATAAAATAAGTGAAATCCCATGAAATATTGTGTCATGTTCTTTCTTGCGAGTACCACCTTCAGGGAGAGAAACGGTATCTGTTTACGTTTATTACCTTAGTTTCAATAGACAAAAAACAAACACGCTTTACAGTGATTGCTCTGATGGTCTAGTGGTTAAGACGCTACGTTGTGGCCGTAGAAACTCAGGTTCGATTCCTGGTCATTGCACTTTTTTCACACGAATCGTATTCTTTTTTTTTTTTTTGTGTGTGTGTGTGTGTGTGTGTGTGTGTGTGTGTGTGTGTGTGTGTGTGTGTTTGGATATAAAAGGAAAACCGGTTTGACCAGTTTTCTTGTGAGCAATTGTTTACTAAAACCTAAAATATTCAAGACCAAAACCCGGCGGTTTGACTCGTTTTTCTAGAGAGTGGCCATTTTGAATACTTTACCTCTTGACCAACTGGTATGAACCGGTTTGACCATGACGTCAGTGTATTTTCATTGGTTCATCACCCGTCCTTTGTTCTTTTGCCTTTAAATTGAAACCACCACCCGGATGGTTGGGTGGACACGTTACACTACATCGCACCATACACTTCTCTCTAAAACACTTTATAAATATTCAATAAAATCTCAGAATACATCTCTCCCAATTCATGCATCCTTAATGACTCCACCTATACGGTCTGCATCTCATTAAACCCCTCCTGTACCTATACGTCTCGCATCTCATTATCTCCGGACCGAAAACCGGTTTGACAGAGCCAACCTCATTAACTCAGGGCTGCTGCATATATGAATAAATTCGCCCAAGCATTCCGGATATACTACTCTTGATGGCCTCATGGGCTAAGGCACTGGATTTGCACTCGGGAGCCTATCCAAAAAATCAAACAGTTCTACTTTTCTATTAGAAAACCTGTTTTCCAAAATAACGCGAAAAATGAAAATGTTCTGACCGTGAATAAACTTCGCATACGAATCGATTGAATATGACCTGGTTGTTGCCGACCAAGCTTAAGTCCTAAATAGATTTTAACGAGGCACTCCGGAAAGAATATAATTACGAATGGGCTATGTTTAATTAAAATAAAAATCTCTCGCTATTGCTGCATTCAGAAACCTCTGAAAGTTCTCTTTTGATGGTGTAATTCGAGTGAACACGTACACATCGAACGAGCAGCTCGCGTACAGTTGATATACATGTAGCACCGTGAAGTCTAACTTTTGAAGAATATCCGTCTCGAAAAAGAAAGTAATAACTTAGTTTAGCCGAATGGGAGGATTAAGCAGACAAGACTTGTACTAAATAGTTTTTTTTCTAGAATTATTCAGCCGTTGCGTCATTTTCGTCCTCGGTATCTTTTTTCGCAATAGCGGCTAAAGGTCACGTTACAAAGTGTTGTGGCACTTTGAGTTAAGTAATGCTCCAAATAAGAACTATAGTAAACTTCATTGTTCTGCGGCATTGGCTCTTTCCCACATAAAATATCTTTGGTTTCAAGAATAGAGGAGGATCTGGTGGTTCATAATTATATTTTATTATAAAGATAAAGAAAATGCATTTGCGTCAAATAAATTTTGAGAAATGTTCATGCTTAACCAATCAGAATAGTGGAAGACAATAGCTAATAATTTTGCTTCTTTGATGAAGTTCCCCAAATACAATATTTTTTAAAACTTCCATGTTGTGCGATTGGGTCTCAGATTACTTGAAACCTTAAAAAAATTAGACTTAATGCACCTTGAACCTTACCTTTTTAGCGGTTTTTGAGTCGAGGCCAATGAGATCACTTAACCCTATTCAGACTGCGGGGGGGGGGGGGGGGGGGGGGGCTTTTCGAACCCCCCCTCTAGTAAAATTGTGATAACTCTTACACCGAAATAGCTATGAGGCTGAAATTTACTGACTTTTCCTAGAATTTATCTAGGGACATTTTGGTATCCATAACATGTCAGTATGATTAACCATGGCAACCGGTTTTTGACACATAGGTTTTCAAAATATTAAAATATTAAAATATGGTGAATTTTTTATTTTAAGATCTTGTTCTTTGACTTATAGTGCATTTTCTTGTTAGAATAGTTTTTTCTTGGGACTAGTTCTTGAAAGACATCAAAAATTTTTAACATCAAATATTTGGGGGGGAGGGGTAGGTAAATTTTTGCTCTCTTTTACTTATAGACAAACATTTTGTACTATTTATTAAATAACGCTTCTAAGTTCATTGTTTGGATAATAAACATTAGTTTGATACGTGTTTTATACATTCTGATCCTTTTTTTTTAATTTTAATTTAAACAAAAAAAAAAGGAAATCCAAGATGGCGGATCCAAGATGGCGGACAATAATTTCAAAATTATAGTTTTATCGCCCTTTTTTGCTTTTTCTCGCTTTACAAGTGTGTCCTTGTTTGTATTTATTATGTTTTAATATTAAAGAGGTGACTTTACAGTTATATTTGATATTTTAAGTATCTGGATGGAAAAATATCAAAGAAACGTCAGAAAAACAAAAATGACGTCATTGTGACGTCATAATTGGGTGTGGCAGGTCAAAACTGGGTGTGAGGTTTCCTTGTATGGAGGTGAACATTGTGTGAAAATTTCATGGTCCTGGCCTTACTGGTTCCAGAGATATAAAGGGGGGGTCCGAGGAGCCCCCCCCCCCCCCCCCCCAGTCACAGGTTGCCTAGAAAAGCCCAGTCTGAATAGGGTTAAGTTGAAACAATGAAAAAAGTTCACATTCCATCGTGCATTGCCGTTGAGCACTATCCTTGTGCGGATCATTACTTAACAAGACGCTGTGGGAGCGTATACTTGGGCGTCGTTGTATTGGGCATATTGGAGAATAATTGTCTTGGGAATCTGCATGCACGTTATTTCGCACGGTTTGATGATAGGGAGTATTCGGATAGTGTGAGCAGTCTAACAAAGAAGCGCGTTTAACCGTCTAAAACAAGAAGACACAGTACACTTAGCGTGCGAGATCGCACGCAAATTAATAAAGTAGCGTGTCCATTGTGTCAAAAGACGAGTACATACTGAAAAATACAAATCGATACCTACTTTGTACTTACCGTTGAAAAAAAGGCCGTATGTCAGAGTTTCCCGATGGTTGTTATTGGTTTTAGCTAAATCTTGTAACTAGCTGGTCTGTGTTTCCGACACTTTTGAAGTGAATGCAAATGTAGCCGCAAAGTGGCCTTTCGAAGCCATGATGTAATTGCCTGGTCCGGACCCGAGGTCAAAACAACTTTTCCAATTGAAAGTTATGCTGGAAGTATTCCCGCCGTTGTTATAATAAAGTTTGAATGAAACTTATAAATTTAATCAAAGTTAACGACAGAAGTGATAATTTAGGAGGAGAGAAACAAATTTAGCCCTTTGAAATATATCTTTTCAGTTGAGGTAAAAATGTTGCAATTTGCATAATGTGAAAGTAATTTGAAACCTTTCCAGTAACGCATAATGCAGCTGTTTCATAAAACATCTCGCAATCAGACACACGAAAATATATCCAGTTTTTATTCCTCTGTATCTGAAACACAGAAAAGAAAATTAAATGAAAAAGTGATCGCTTTAAGGTTATTTTCGCCCGAGAATCATTCACTAGCGGAAGCAAAACTCGCAAGAAACGTCTCGCAAGACACTGCGTGCATTGTTTACATCTTCTCTCGGCGGTGAATTAAATTTTTGCACCCAAAGTTTGTTCCTTCAACTTCACGAAATAAAATTTAATGAAAGGCAAACAACCGAAAGAAGTGAAATTAATTGGGATTCCTACCACGCTTATATTTCTTCCTTCGCTGTCCACTGTTCACTTCTTATTAAATAAGCGCTATAATGTATGTATTCGTCTAAATTATCTTCTTCATGTTCGTTTAAACATGTTTTAGCGGGTTTCCGTCATGAAGGTATCGTAGAATTTAAAAATCGCGAGTGTCAAATACTTTCGCAGTGTCTTCTTGAGTAATTTCCTTACGCATATTGAATATGAAACTGTTAGATGCAACAGAGAAAACACAACTCGCACTTTGTGACGTTCGCCTCGCATCAACAAACAACAGGTGTACTCCACCGCGGTCAAACGAGGGAAATTTGCAAAAGTTAACCAAAGTACTTCAAAGTTAAGGTTGTCATTTTCACTGTTTATTAAAAGTTTCATATATTAACAATACACTGTCAACTCACTAAACGTTTTGAAAGTTTACTAAAAAAGGTTCTAAGCGTTTGAAAACTATGAACCGCAGTTTGCCAACACAATTTTGCTCAGGCACGGAGCGTTTTGATCAGTTTTCAACGATCGAAAAGAAGCTCGTTATTTTGAGCCGGAAAGGTGAAAAGATAGTTACATAAACTAATTATTTTATACATCCTTGCCCACGTTTCCACTTGAAACTAAATGAATCCCACCAAATAAAACGAAAAACGCCTCGGACGTGTGACCGCGGTGAAGGTTTGAACAATCCCGCCATCCCCAGAGTTGCGCAATACTGCACATTTGTGTATGACCAAACTGCATTTTAATACTTGGTCGCTACGCCCAAGTAATAAGCAAAGCACGTACCTTTCTGGGTTAATAAGCAAAAGTTACTTGCTTAATAAGCAAAAAGTGACACTTTTCTTGCTTAATAACAAGAAAATAGAGTATTTTTCGGTTAATAACCATGCAAACTTGACGTGTCAGACTTGTTTATTACATAAAAAGAGACGGGCTTTCTGCTAAATAACCCGACTGCAAAAAAAATCTGACTCCTGTTCACAGTTCCTTTAAATATTAACTTTTATTCATGTTTCATTCCCCAACCGATGCAGCACCACAGTTGCTTTTCAAACTAGCCCCTTTATTAACTTTTTCATGTTTCACTCCCCAACCGACGCAGCACCACAGTTCCTTTACAAACTAACCCCTTTATTAACTTTTTTATGTTTCACCCCCCAACCGACACAGCACCACAGTTCCTTTACAAACTAACCCCTTTATTAACTGTTTTATGTTTCACCCCCCAACCGACACAGCACCACAGTTCCTTTAGAAACTAACCCCTTCATTAACTTTTTTTATGTTTCACCCCCCAACCGACACAGCACCACAGTTCCTTTAGAAACTAACCCCTTTATTAACTTTTTTATGTTTCACCCCCCAACCGACACAGCACCACAGTTCCTTTACAAACTAACCCCTTTATTAACTGTTTTATGTTTCACTCCCCAACCGACGCAGCACCACAGTTCCTTTACAAACTAACCCCTTTATTAACTGTTTTATGTTTCACTCCCCAACCGACGCAGCACCACAGTTCCTTTACAAACTAACCCCTTTATTAACTTTTTTTTATGTTTCACTCCCCAACCGACGCTGCACCACAGTTCCTTTACAAACTAACCCCTTTATTAACTTTTTCATGTTTCACTCCCCAACCCACGCAGCACCACAGTTTCTTTAGAAGCTAACCCCTTTATTAACGTTTTACTCCCCAACCAACGCAGCGCCACAGTTCCTTTACAAACTAACGCCTTTATTAACTTTTTTTTGTGTCACTCCCCAACCGACGCAGCACCACAGTTCCTTTACAAACTAACCCCTTCATTAACTTTTTCATGTTTCACTCCCCAACTGACGCAGCACCACAGTTCCTTTACAAACTAACCCCTTTATTAACTGTTTTGTGTCACTCCCCAACTGACGTAGCACCACAGTTCCTTTACAAACTAACCCCTTTATTAATATAATTTTTTTATGTTTCACTCCCCAACCAATGCAGCACCACAGTTCCTTTACAAACTAACCCCTTTATTAACTTTTTTTATGTTTCACTCCCCAACCGACAGAGCACCACAGTTCCTTTACAAACTAACCCCTTTATTAACTTTTTTTATGTTTCACTCCCCAACCGACGCAGCACCACTGTTCCTTTACAAACTAACCCCTTTATTAACTTCTTTTATGTTTCACTCCCCAACCGACGCAGCACCACAGTTCCTTTACAAACTAATCCCTTTAACTTTTTTATGTTTCACTCCCCAACCAACGCAACACCACAGTTCCTTTACAAACTAACCCCTTTATTAACTTTTTTATGTTTCACTCCCCAACCAACACAGCACCACAGTTCCTTTACAAACTAACCCCTTTATTAACTTTTTTATGTTTCACTCCCCAACCAACGCAACACCACAGTTCCTTTACAAACTAACCCCTTTATTAACTTTTTTATGTTTCACTCCCCAACCAACACAGCACCACAGTTCCTTTAGAAACTAACCCCTTTATTAACTTTTTTATGTTTCACTCCCCAACCAACGCAACACCACAGTTCCTTTACAAACTAACCCCTTTATTAACTTTTTTATGTTTCACTCCCCCACTGATGCAGCACCACAGTTCCTTTAGAAAGTAACACCTTTATTAACTTTTTTATGTTTCACTCCCCAACCGACGCAGCACCACAGTTCCTTTACAAACTAACCCCTTCATTAACTTTTTCATGTTTCACTCCCCAACTGACGCAGCACCACAGTTCCTTTACAAACTAACCCCTTTATTAACTGTTTTGTGTCACTCCCCAACTGACGTAGCACCACAGTTCCTTTACAAACTAACCCCTTTATTAATATAATTTTTTTATGTTTCACTCCCCAACCAATGCAGCGCCACAGTTCCTTTACAAACTAACCCCTTTATTAACTTTTTTTATGTTTCACTCCCCAACCGACGCAGCACCACTGTTCCTTTACAAACTAACCCCTTTATTAACTTCTTTTATGTTTCACTCCCCAACCGACGCAGCACCACAGTTCCTTTACAAACTAATCCCTTTAACTTTTTTATGTTTCACTCCCCAACCAACGCAACACCACAGTTCCTTTACAAACTAACCCCTTTATTAACTTTTTTATGTTTCACTCCCCAACCAACACAGCACCACAGTTCCTTTACAAACTAACCCCTTTATTAACTTTTTTATGTTTCACTCCCCAACCGACGCAACACCACAGTTCCTTTAGAAAGTAACACCTTTATTAACTTTTTTATGTTTCACTCCCCAACCGACGCAGCACCACAGTTCCTTTACAAACTAACCCCTTTATTAACTTTTTTATGTTTCACTCCCCCACTGATGCAGCACCACAGTTCCTTTACAAACTAACCCCTTTATTAACTTTTTTATGTTTCAATCCTCAACCGACGCAGCACCACAGTTCCTTTACAAACTAACCCCTTTATTAACTTTTTTATGTTTCACTCCCCCACTGATGCAGCACCACAGTTCCTTTACAAACTAACCCCTTTATTAACTTTTTTATGTTTCACTCCCCAACCGACGCAGCACCACAGTTGCTTTACAAACTAACCTCTTTATTAACTTTTTTATGTTTCACTCCCCAACCGACACAGCACCACAGTTCCTTTAGAAACTAACCCTTTATTAACTGTTTTTCAAGTTGCAATTCATTCAGACCCAGTCTGTCAGTGACGAGGTACTCATCGACAGTTGTGTTACAGCAGTGTGGTAATTTATCACAAAATTGCACCATTATGTTTCGGTTTCTGTTAATGCTATCTCCCGCTGATTTTCGCTCGCTGGTATTTAAAGAAGACCAATTACCTTTTTTTTTACAGTTTTATTTACATTTTTAAAGTTTACATTCCAGCAAATAATATACAAAGTAACAGTTGAAACTATTATTACAGCATAAAATTAAACACTTATAACTTAATAACTAAAATAATTACTAAACACTTTTTACTCTACGGTCTATAAAAAACACAGGACAAAAAAAAAACACACAAAAAATAAACAATGTACAAAGGCTAAGGGAAAATTTTCAATAAAGGGAAAATAATCAATTTAACTTCTCTACATTTGTATTTTATATTTAAAGAGGACATTATTAATAAATTCCGATATAATAATTGGATTTTCATTTAACTTGCTTGAGTATTATAGTATTTCATAAATAGAAGGGTATAATTGAACTTTCTCACGACACCTTCAGCAGCGTGTTGCTAGGATAGACCAAACAAAATTTCTTCTGACACAGGGTTAAAGTTAACATGGTTAGAGGCGTTGAACCAATTCACGACCTGGCGGACAAAACACTTAGTAAATTGGCATTCTATGAAAGTATATATGCTCAATCGAGTCAAGCTCTCCACAATACAAACAATAGCCATTGTCTTTGATTCCATATCGAAATAATTCCTTTTTGGTGACAACGATTCGATGAAGAAACTTGAATTGAAACTCTCCTGACTTATTTTCTCTAGCCAATTTTGGGACAGCCTTAAAAAGTTTACTCCAATTATCACTATCTATTTGGAATAATTCATTCCATCGCTCTGTACCAGTTGGAGTCGATCTATGTAATTTGCTATTCAACAGCCGATAAAAATCTTTTGATTTTAATTTCATTAAGGTTACAGTGTACCTTCAGGGGTGTCTCCAGTATAACAGCTCTAGCGTCTTAAGATTACACTTAATATACCTAAACCCAGATATCAAATTAAAGCTTATAGAGCTGGCTATCTAAATATGGAAACCATTTGGTAATAAAATGAATTGTCGAATTTTTTACGACGTCTAAATTCGAACGTCCGAATCAGCTTTAAAACGCTATAACTCAAAGCGATTATTATATTTTGCTAATTTGATTTGTCCTCGGGTTTCCGGACACGAAGCGCTAAAAAAACGTGTCGGCGATTTCCCATATTCAATTGCAGTGAAAAGTTACAAAATATTTTCGAAAAGGGGAGAAAAAAAATTGGAATGATCGCACGGAAATGGCTCTTGACGAAAAAGTTTTCGGAATTAAAAGATTCGCCGACACGTTTTTGTTGATTATATGTTAGCCTAGCTTCTGTCCAAATTTGAGGAAAATCGAACAAATTCCCTTTGAGTTGTAGTTCTTTAAAGTGTCCCCAACAAGCGAAAAATTAACTTTGAGAAAACGGCGCTTAAAAAAACATATCGCTTAATAAACAAACTCCGCCCACAAAAGTTATACCGTCATTTCTCCGTCAATTTTCACTATTTTTCGATAATTTTTTTTTGGATGAAAGTTCATCCTGTAAACTTTATTTTAACGCCAAAAAAAAATTTTCAATAAATTTTCGATCTGAAGGTACACTGTAACCTTAAATCTACCTCTGTATCCCTATCAAGTTGGAAAATTGTGGAACCTTCCACATAACTTGTTCCTATTGTATTGTCTGTGTTTTTCGCTTTGCTTAGTAAATGATTCGGGATAGCACTTAGCATTTGGTAATACTGAAGAAAGTTGGTTTTGCAGTTGTATTTGGCAAGAAATTCTTGGAAGGTGAGATATTGTCCAGATTCATTTAACAGATCCTTGACTGAAACAATACCTTTGCAGAACCATGTTTTGAAAAACACTGGTTTTCTGTCTATTAAAATGTCCTTATTATTGAATAAAAGGGTCTCTTTGTCATAATTAAAGTGATAAAGAGATTTAAGTTCATCAAAAAGGAGGAGAATGTCTTTATAAAATTTTGGCAGGCTCTAAAAATATTTGGTGCTGTAATTACATCTCAAAAGAAAATTGAGACCTCCGCACCTCTCAAAAAAGTAGTTTGGGACTGTTTTCCAGTTTCGTCTGGTATCTTCCAGGAGTCTAGGTATCCATGCTAACCTTAGCGCTTTTATCATTATTTCAAGATCTACCATACGAAGACCTCCTTTGTCATAGCGGAGCACTTGCCAGGCCGAAGGCCTGGCTGCGCAGCTCCATACTCATAGAACCTACGCCGTGATTTTTCATGGTCATGGCTAGCGGAATGTTTCGCGGGCGCGTGTCCGTCCGCCTGTGTTGGACAACATCCGGGATCTTAGCAATTTTGTTTTTCGCGCGGCCACACAGCCGTGAGCTCGGTAAACACTTTAGTTGTTTTCTTGTGCCTAGCGGAGAATTAAACTCGTTATTTTCCTGCATTTTTTCGCGGTTTGCTACTCAAGACAGGGATACTAATTAAGGTATACTCAGAAGCCGCTTTAGTGGAAAAAGACGAGCTTTCAGGGATAAAATCTTTCTTCGAGGAACTTCATGTATTACATTATTATCAATGCGGGAGATGATTAATTTTCAGAACCAGAAGCGGAGATTTGAATTTCCAAGCAAGCGAGGAACTTAAAGGTAAACAGATTACAGTTTTCGATGAGAATTTATGTTATTATCAATCTGTGAGTGACTTGTTATTAGTGTTATTGTTAGTTTTGGCGAATTGATTTTAAAACGTGCCTAAATTTAGTTGTATTGATCTCTTGAATTTCATCGAAGAAAGCTTGAACTCGATGAGCTATAAATAAATGGTACGCGTTTTGCTTTTAAACGTAAACTAATGGATATTTGAATAAATTTTTTCGAAAGAAGATTGTGTTGTCCATTTTTATGTGTTTGTTCATTCATTAGATAGATTGAAAAGCGATTTTATGTAAACAAAACAAGACTTGATTTTATAGTACAGTTCTATCTTCACTCGCATCGCCTTATGCAAATATGTTTGTGTATTTTTGCAATTTTTGATTTTCAAATCAGTTTCTCGGGCAATTTTTGACAAACATAAACTGTATTTTATTCGGAAACTAGTGGTACTATTTATTCTAGACAGAGAAAAGTTGTTTTTGTGAACTTTTGTACGGTCTATAAAAATGTACTGTGCAGACGGTCGCGTAATACTGTTTTTGAGAATTGCTAAAATTGAAAATAGCCCGTTCGTCAATCTTAATTCTTGTGCTTCCAACCTTTCACCTTAGTTAAGTTTCACCTTAGTTAAGCTTGTTCAAAGTGCGACGCTGTTAGGCTTGGGCTATCTATATATATTATTCTTGATAGATAACGTCACGTTTGATTTTGTCTCGTTTATTCCTCCAAAGAAACTTAAAAAAGCGATTTTTAACATTTGCTGCAACTTCTTTGGGGACATTAGTTAAAGATGCTGAATATATCAAAGATGACAATCCCATGGACTTCACAATCAACACCTTCCCGTATAAAGTCAATCCCCTGGAGCTCCAAATATCCAATTTCGACTGCATTTTTTGTATTTTATATAAGGTTGAAATTAAATTGATCATTTCCTTTTTCATCATAGGATACATAAATCCCTAAGATTTTAGTTGGTTCTCGCACCCATTTCATACGTAAAGGCTTCGTTCTATTTTCAGACCATCTTCCCAACCAAATAGCTTTCGTTTTTTCAATGTTGAGTTTCAAACCTGAAAAACTGCTAAATGTCTTGATCTTATTCAGGACCACACTAACCGAGTCTAGATCAGCGCAAAAGAGATTGGTGTCATCAGCGAACTGAGTTAGCTTAATCTCGTTCCCAAAAATGCATATTCCTTTGATAAAATTATTAGTATCTTGACGTATGGCATTTGAAAGAATTTCTGCTGTTAGGATAAAACGGTACGGCGAAAGAGGACATCCTTGCCTTACTCCTCTTGAAGGTTTGAACCAGCTAGTCAAATATCCATTGTTTACTACTGCACTCTCAATGTCCGTGTAAAACACACGAATCCATTTTAAAAAGCATTCACAAATGTTGTTTGCCTGTAGAGCTGACAATACTAGACCACTCAAGCGAATCGAAGGCTTTCTGAAAGTCTACTGAGATTAGGATGCCTGTACTATTCTGTTTTTTTGTGTCTTCCATAATGTCATTGATCAACCTAATATTCTCACCAATGTATCTACCCCTAATGAAACCGGTTTGGTCCGGATGAACAAGTTTATCAAGTGTTGCTTCTAGTCTTTTAGCAATTGCTTTTGAGGCGATTTTGTAATCGACATTCAATAGCGTTATTGGTCTCCAATTCTTTAATTGTGTTAAAGGCTCGTCTCCCTTGGGTAACAGAGTGATCATACCTCTGCGTTGCGAGATTGAAAGTTTTCCAATATCATAGGCTGTATTTAGACTTTCTACAAAATCATGACCCACCAGGTCAAAGAAATGTTTATAGAATTCTGCCGTGAAACCGTCTTCACCGGGAGATTTATCATTTGGAAAGGTCTCTATTATTTTCTTGCATTCCTCAAAGGTCAAGTACCCCGCCTCCAGTTCATCCCTCTCTTGGACCGAAAGTTTGGGTATTTCGACATTCTGGATAAAATTTTCAAAACTCTCCTGTGAATTAGTTGTTTTGGAGCTGTACAGATCTTTATAATAATCTTCGATTTCTGTCAAAATTTGCGCATTATCCATAATCAATGGTCCAGTTTCTGTGTCTATTTCGGTCACAACCTTTCTGTTATAGTTCCTTTTTTCCAAGTTAAAAAGAGGCTCTTATCCTGGTTGTAACTAAGTCTTTCCCGAAACCTTGGATACAGTTCGCAAATTTCAGCGGTATACTCCTCCGTTAATAAAGAGTTATTAAATTTCCATAACCCTGGGCCTCTGGGATTTTCTTTCGGCCACGACAATAAGAGATAAATGATTTTGTGGTCCGGTGCAATAGGGGGTTGTATATCAACTTTTTCTACAAATTTGCTTATACATTCTTCGCAATTAGGAAAAAGTCTATTCGACATTTCATTTTCATTGCTTTGGACGTGTACGAAAATTTATTTACATTGGGGTGGCGTATTCTTTTAATATCTATAAGATCGAAAATATCCATGGTTATTAATACTGAATTACGATAGCTGGTGGGTCTCCATGGAGCGCCACCACTTTTATCTTTTTTGGAAAGTGTACAATTCCAGTCACCTCCAATTATCAACGTTGTAATTTCTGCTTTGTCTACAAGACAGCAGTTTAGTTTTTGCATAAATTGAAGTTGGTCCAAGAAATTGTTAGGTGCATATATATTACAAAGAGTTATTTTTTGGCCGTTGATGGTTTTAGTCAGGTACACAGGAGCCCAAAATGTGAAACCCACGGGCATTTTTGTCTAATTTTTGGCAACATAGCTATTTTTATGAACTCGAGTACGCTGATTTCGAAAATCATTGTTGCCAAACTCAATTCTTGTGTTAAGATGGTGTTTTGGGGCATTTTATTATGACGTCATTATCCAAATAAGGAGTTTTCTTTCCTTTAGCAATTTTAAGTTTAATAGATCCATAAATTCTTTCAAAGTGTTGTTAGTGTACTGTAAAGATGATTCTAAGAATTTCTGACAGTTTTAACGTTCAGCCCATTTTAAATTTTATACTTGTTAATTATTTTAAGCAATTGTATGAATTATTGCTGCGGAACGAGCGTAGCGAGTGAGCAGCAACATAATCAGGATTTAAGAGAAATATATGAGAAAAAATATAAGCTAGGAAAAATCTCGATTTGATCGCTTTTTACCAGAATTCACTGCGCCACGAACACATTTTGGGCCAGAATGCACTGCGCCACGAACAATAGCCTCGCTTGCTGCTTCAAGCTCAGTGTTCGCTGCGAGATTTGTAGTACAGTATTTTGGTCCAACATGTCCCAGTCGAAATCGGAACTGAAGTGTCGAAGACTAGTACGAGTTGAGCGGGGACTGCGAGGCATGGTGATAGGACCGTTGAATGGCAAAGATTTTCGAAGATTGTACGGAATAAAAGACAAATTTATTTTGAAATCACTCCGACAGGGGTCGATGAGACTGAGCTGAGCTGAGCGCTTGGGGACGCGAAACCTGAGCTGAGCTTGGGAGACGTGAACACACAGTAATTAACCTAAATTTTCACACCTTCCTCTGGTGAACCGTCCTTCACTCAACAATATTCTACAGACATTGCAGGAACTTGATGCGTGAATTACAAACCAAAATTAGTCTTATTAGCTGGAATTTTCGTCGATTCATCCCGGTTACATTTGCTTTGCTTCCCCTCAAAAAACGAAAGAGAAAATTCTGTAATACCAGCGAGACGATAAAACAGCATTGTTACAACAAATTTACCGCAGCAATTACTATCTTTTGGATACACTAGTTTGGTATATCTGTTATTGCTGCGGAGCGAGCGCAGCGAGCGAGCAGCAACATAAAAGAGAATACAGAAGAAAAGCTAGGAAAAATCTCGGATTGAGCAGTTGGTGCCACATTTTTAACCACAATTCTGTGCTTTAGCTCCACATTTTTAACCACAATTCCGTGCTTTAGCTCCACATTTTTAACCACAATTCCGTGCGGAGGAACAATAACTGATCGCCTCGCTGTCATGTTATTCAAATAAAGCACGAGTTTATGAAGTGACGTCTTACTTTCTCGATTTTCGCTGGATGTGCAAGGTGAGTTGCTTTTGCGTTTTTTATTTTTACACTGTCACGCGTTGTCTAACTCAACTATGATTTGTCTAAATTCATCGGTTACATTCGATTTCATCGCCGACTTCTTTCTTACAAGCAGTTCCCAGTTCATCGTCTGACTAGTGCTTCTTTCTTGCAGATTTCTCGACGAATCCTTCTCAACTTCTGTAGATCGGCGGTGTTATTACAAAAGGTGAGTTCAGTAGCTACGAGCCAAATTTTAAAATCGTTGCTAGAACTTGAAATAACTTTATGGATCGAGATTTACTTGAGATTTACACATCCAAAACCACGGCATATAAGCCTTTCTTTATGTGGAATTTTATGTTTCTTCTTGCTGACAGTGGAAATTTTCAGGAATTCAAATTTTCACACCTCTCGTTGGATGCGTTCTCGAGGAGCGATCATAGAAATTATTCAGGGCAAGGGCCACTTTGGGTCCTCGAAATAATTCTTCAGACAATGTGTACGTGATTTTTAAAGAGATTGTATCATAATATCAGCTAAATTTCGTCGATTCTTGTGTTTCAAATCTTCTTTCTTACAAGCAGTTCCCAGTTCATTGTCTGACTAGTGCTTCTTTCTTGCAGATTTCTCAACGAACCCTTCTCAACTTCTGTAGATCGGCGGTGTTATTACAATTGAGAGGCTTGCTTTGAACAACCTTTTTGTTTGTTAGTCTTTACTAATCCAGTTTAATATTATAGTTCCTGTTAGGTTGTGGTTAGCGCACAACTTCATAAAATTATTTGAAAACAAAAGATTAACCCTTTCACTACTAGAGAGAGCCATGTAAACTAATCTAGTAACTGTCTTGCTAAAGTCCTACTATGACCAGCAGTCCTTTCTTTTGTAATCGTTTTAATTGACCGAATTTGAATTGGACCACTCTTAAAAGTGAAAGGGTTATCAGGCAGTTTTGCTAACTCATTGAAGTACATTGTCAATAGTTTTTCACTTAAAAAGTTCCTGTTAAAATTGTGATGCCAATTTTAAATATATAACAACACAATGTTTTAAAATATTTACACCAGTGCAGTCACCTTTAAAATATTCACTGCCATTAATACCAGAAATTGAAAGACAGTTACTTTTTATTCTTTAATCCACAAAAAATATTTTAGTTAATCAGTTCCCGTTGTGTTGTGAACAATCATTTTTCATATTTTTGCAACATACGTTTTCACGCATGCTTCTAGTACAGTTTGTAAATATAAGCGATGTTCCTGATATGCGCATTTTAGGTTTACCATTCCTTTGTAGTTAGAGATAATATTTGATCCGTGAAATAATATTATTGAGTGCAAATCCCTGTTTCTAAATCTTAAATTATATGTTTTATATTTTATACGGTAATTAGATTACCTTCTAACATGGCAATTGGTAGTTTTCTTTTTTCACAATGAACTACCACCTTATGATTAAAAACGATGAATTCTTAAATAAATAGTGTTATAAATTGTACAACTCATTTCTTTCTCTGCCACTTAAAATGTCAACATTCGAAATGACATTAGACATTAAAAGGTGGTCTCACGAGTTTCACGTTCACGCGATTTCAGTCTCAACTTGGAAAGTCAGACTGACCTTTTCAAGTTCATAACACACAATGTTAATAACACACACAATGAGAGACTATACATGGCAGCAAAAGAAACAATTCCTGGAAAAAAATGCAAAAGGAGCAAATGGGATCTGAGACTGGAAAGTTGGGCATGCGCAACTCATGAGACAAGCCCTTTAAAGTGCAAATAAAGTAAAAAATAAGTGATGATAACTATGGCGTTTCAATTTTTGTAATATCTTCTCTCATTCCAGAGATATTTAAGTTTTCGTGTTATGCAAATTAGAAAACTGATGATGTCATCAATGCTTCAAGTAAAAAACAAATAACAAAATAAACAAATATCTCTGGATATAATAAGGTAATGTGAAAGAAACTTTGCACCAGTGATGTACCTTAAGAAAAACACAAAATGATGCCTACTGTGAGGTTGTTGTGGCAACAAGTTTGCATCCAGAACGATTTCATGCAGGAAAGACATTCCATTTTTTGTCTTAACCACACACCTTTGACTTCCAAAGGGCTAATAAGAAGACTTGATACCATGTGGCCATTATGTGTGTTTTGAAAAGGAACATCCCTTTCCTCTAATAGTCATAAATGGCAGTTTTCTAATCAAAATAGAAAGAGATTGGAGCTAAGCGTGCCCATGGTTACATCATAATATGTGCTATCTTGTGTCTTTTCTCAGATGCATTACTGGTGCCAAAATTTAGTAACATGCCCCAAATATTTCCAGACATATTCTTTATTTTGTGATTTGTCTCTATACTGTAAACATTGACGACATCATCAGTTTTCTAATTTGCTTAACACAAAAACTTATCTTGAACGAGAGATGATTTTACAAAAATTTAAACGCCATACTTCTTCATTTTGAAAGGCCTTTCAAATAAGCATCACTCTTTGTTACTTCATAGGGACTTTAAAACTTCGGTGAAATTCAATGATTTCACACACATTAGCTACCATGTCAATATTCAACATATCTCTGGCTCATGCTATGAAATTTTCACAAATCTTGGTTAAATCAAAGACAGAACGTTTCTACAACCATTGGACTATTTGGAAACTATTACATGTGCCCTTGTGGAGGAAAGTAAAATTGGTATTCATGTGGCTCGCAAAAAAATGCAAAAGATCTGCCCAATTCGCCAGGACCGTATGATACAACTTTTGTTGGAATAAAGCAAATTCACCGCAGCATTCACTATCTATGGGATACACTAGTATTTATTATTATTATATATTTTGTTATAGTGTCCTCAATTAGCCTTACAGCTAAATATTTCTGACACTTTAATAAAGTTTATGTATGTATGTGTATGTATGTTTCTACGAAGATCGAGCCGTCACGTGACAATTGACCACGCCCTGTTATATAAAATTCACCGTATCACGGGTATAGTTTTGACATTTTGTTGAAAAACGATTGTGATTCTTGAATTAATAAAAAGTTGCAATTGAAAACATGCGAAGATGCACCAGCTTCCTACACAGGTGCTAGAAGAATTTCAGAGAGGCAATTTCGTAGTCAAGCGCTCCAGCGCCAAATTCAATCAAGTAAGTCCAGATCAGGCCCAGGAATGATTAAATGCGACTGGAAAGAAGGGTGGCGGCATCGTCGGCATCACAGACACCTTCAGCGCTTAGCAGATGGGCTCTATCCTACAACCTGCGTTCCCACATTGCTGCGCAAACATCAGCGTTGGTTGACATACACCACGACGACCGCTTGATCCACAAGGAGAGTGCCAAGACAGAAGCAAGATAATGAAGCTAAGAATGCTCTACATTCTACACTACAAAAATTTGGGGTGTTCTCGTCACAGACAAATGGGACACTGCAGAACATTGCCACAAAAGATCTGGCGACTCCAGAAATTGAACAGTCTCTCGTCCAAGCTCGTTCTTTGGGACAGACAGATAGATAGATAGATTTGTTTATTCAGAGCCCCTTGCAGCTAAGAGCTGGATAACAGGATCGTGCGCAAATACATATAATTAACATTTATCTTATGACAAAAAATCTAAATATTTCACAGATACAAATTCTGGGAATCTTTTTGTCCTACACATTTTGTTATTAAAGTTCCGGCAGCTTCGTAACGAGTACGAGTGAACGGAAGCTACCCTTCCACTCATGGCAAGGCCAAACACAGGGTTAGATGGTTTTAAATTACGCATAAATAATTCTTCTAAAGACGGTAGGCCACTTAGTATCAATGCCTCGTCATAATGTAAATTCGGAAGAATTATCCTAAGGGCGCGCTTTTGAATTCCCTCCAATGCATCAGACGGCTTCAAAGATTCGCGGAACGGAGGCTACTATCTTCAGACAGAGAAGAAGAACGGGAACGGGAAGAAGGGGCGGAGGAAAACTTCCGTGACCCTATTCGCAAGAATAATCCACCTACATTCGCCAGCCTTTATGAAGTTAAAAGTGCTGCAACTAGGTCCGAGAAGAGAAAGATTCTGCTTGCGGACCGGAGTATCTTATGTCGTCTAGTGACGGCGTATGAAGGCGGACGCGAGGTAAACGTGCAAGCCATATTGCAGCATGAACTAATGCCGGTGCCACTGTCTCTCGCAGAAGTGAACCACACCATGCGAACGGGAAACAAGTCTATTTTAGCAGACGTTCTGACACAAAAGGTCAAGTGCCCGGAGTCAGTTACACTTCAAGGAAATGCTGCTTTGTTCATGGATGGCTTTGCTCTGGTGGCAGTTATTGGAAAACCAGGAAAAGCAAAGACTTTCGGTGGCTTTGCGGACTGCTACCTGGACGCTGTGTTACGGAAAGGTTCTGTATACCAGAGGATCGATGTGTTATTCGATCGTTATCGGAGGCACTCCATCAAAGCAACCACAAGAAGGTTCCGTTGCCGATGAAGTGGCAAGCATTTCTGGCACTAGGAGACAACAAAGCGGACTTAGCACGGTTTCTCTCAGACAAACTTATCGCGCAAGCACCTGCTGATACTACAATCGTAGTATCTGGCGGTTGTTCAAACAAAGGGGATGTTCTCTGCTCGGATCATAGCCTTGATGTAACCGTTTTGAGATCCAGCCACGAAAAAGCCGATACGAGGTTTGTTCTTCATGCAGACTGTCTTAACGGCCATGTTGACAACGTAGTAGTTTCCGCTCGAGACACAGACGTGCTGTTACTTTTCCTGGCGCATCGCGCTAAGCTCTCATCAAAGGTGTGGATATGGGCAGGAACTTCAAAGAAGCCAAAGTACATACCTTTGGAGGAGGTCTCAGCAAATCTTCCTCGTAACTCGTCAAGTGCATTGTTACCATTTCACGCCATCACCAGCTGTGACAGCACCTCTTTCATCTGTGGACATTCAAAGAAGACTGCGTGGAAGGTTTTTACAGAGCACTTTGATCTTCTCTCTTCGGTGGGCGAAGACGTCCTCGATGCTGACACCATCGCATCCGCAGAGAAGTTTGTTTGTCGAATGTATAAGACATCGGAGGACTCATTGGACTTGGCTCGTATTGTGCTATTTGGCAAGGTCAGTAGCCCAGAAAAGTTACCACCTCCTAGAGACGCGTTCAAGCAACACTTGAAGAGATGCCACTACCAAACCGCGGTGTGGCGCCAGGCACACATTCAGAAACCGGTGCTTCCTAAGCCAGAGGAGGCAGGCTGGACGCTAGCAGAAGATTTACTGGTCCCTGTATTTATGACACTAGATCCAATCCCGAAGGCTTGTCTGGAGATGGTTTCATGCCGATGCACCACTGGCTGCGCGACTCTTCACTGTAAATGCAGAAAGTCGCATGTCGTGTGCACTGGGCTGTGTGGATGCACCAAGACCGACGCTAATTGCTGCATCAACCTGCGCTAAAACGCTTTAAAGACGCTTGTATAAAAAGCAATATTCAGTGTTTTTGAAAGAGTTTAGAGGATTTATTAATAATATTTACAATATTGATTAACAATATTATAGACAGATTTAAACCTGAGAGTAAGGAGCAACGTCTTGATATTTTGAATTCGTTAATTTTACATAAATTCACCCAAAGTCACCTTCATGAGCCCGTGACAGACAAAGTGCATTATGAAATGACTTAGATTCAGCAATACACAAGACAAACAATAAAGTTTTATCTCCAACTGTAACAACGATGATGTTATTTCCATTTTCCGACTATAAAGCTAACACCAAATGCTGAAACAAAGGAAAACTCAATATATGGACATTGTCATGACAACGTTCTTGATGCTCTCTAGCTCGTAGCTTCAGCGTGGCATGACGACAACATTTTCCTTTCTTATTTCAATTGCAACTTTTTATTAATACAAGAATCACAACCGTTTTTCAACAAAAGTCAAAACTATACCCGTGATAAGGTGAATTTTACATAACAGGGCGTGGTCGTTTGTCTCGTGACGGCTCGATCTTCATAGAGACAGCTTTAAAACTGTCAGAAATTCTTAGAATCATCTTTACAGTACACCAACAACGCTTTGAAAGAATTTCTGGATCTATTAAACTTAAAATTGCTAAAGGAAAGAAAACTCCTTATTTGGATGATGAAGTCATAATGAAATGCCCCAAAACACCATCTTAACACAAGAATTGAGCTTGGCAACAATGATTTTCGAAATCAGCGTACTCGAGTTAGTAGAAATAGCTATGTTGCCAAAATTCAAACAAAAATGCCCGTGGGTTTTACATTTTGGGCTCCTGTGTACCTGACTATTTTACTAATTAGAACTATTCTCCCACAGGTGTCTCTGAAGACGAAATCTACATTTTGTTTAACATTTCTACTATTAAAATGCAAACACCTCTGCTGTGACAGGAGCCGTGAGAAAACACAATGTCTCCTCCCCATTCATCTTTCCATGACATCTTATTACTTGAATTTGAATAAGTTTCTTGTAATAAATAAAAAGTTGCTTTTTGGTCTTTTAAATAGGAAAATATAGATCTTCTTTTAATTTGGTCCCTTAAACCTCGTACATTTAAAGAAATAATACTACATTTTTGTCTGTCCTGCATGGCAAGTCAGAGAAAAAAAAGGGTAAACGAAATATGCAATGCACTATTCTTAAAAAACTGTACGCTACAAATAATTAAGAAACTTCGATTTATGGAGTTAAACTTTCTCACCTAATTTCCCCCTCTTTGCCTTCCCACCAACAGTATTGAAAAAACGAATAATAACTTTTTTATCGGAGTGGCGTTTCTATCAAAAGCTAAAGATTATTTAGGTCTTCTTCACAGGAAATGCTTACCGGCCATCCTTCAGGCGACATCTTCACATATATTTCTATATATTTCCACGCACTCTGTATTAATCGGTCCTTTCTCGTGTTGTTCGCTTTCTAAGGTCCACGCACTCTGTATTTATCGGTCCTTTCTCGTGTTGTTCGCTTTCTTAAGAATTTCTCTTCTGTGCACAGTCAAGTTTTCATTTAAGAATGGCCGGGTGTTTCTTGAATCGCCACGAAGGTTTGGAATTAAATCCGATACAACGCAATTTTTCAATTCGACTCTTTTTTTATACAACTTTGATTTAGTCTTGTAGCTTGAAAACTTTACAATAATTGGTTTGTTCCTCCGCTTGAGCTTATGCGAGATCTCAATATCTTGTGGCGTGATATCGACTGCCAAAAGGGCGCCTAATTTAATAACTACTTCCTCGGTGGACTCATAGCAATCTTCCGGAACGCCATGTATTTCGAGAGAATTTTTCCTGGTGTACTGCTCTAAATGATCCAGTTCGTCAGCGAGTCTTTCCGTTTCTTCGACTTCGCTCTGCAACTTCGATTTGGTAGCTTGTAATTCTCTTATGGCAAGATTCTCATTTGTCGCTTGTTTCAAAGAGTCCTTTACTTCTTGAATCTTCCTATCTTGACTCCGAATTCGAGCTTTCAACTCTTTAAACTCCTCCTTTAGATTTTGATTTTCTTGGAGAATTTCTGCCGTCGTATTCTGAATAGCCTTGAGCATTACTTTAATTTCAGACAAACTAAGGCCCAGTTGAAACGTCGAACTTCACATGTGCCAAACCTAATGCAAATGAGCAAAATCTTTTGTTCTTGCTCATTTGCATTAGGTTCGGCACATGTGAAGTTCGACGTTTGAACTGGGCCTAAGTTCAGTTGACTCGTCAGCAGATTCCGCCATATTGGATCTCTTTGCGTCTTGTCCTTCTTCGTCGTCAAGTGAAGCACGCGCTCCCCTTTTATTTTTTTGAGCCCGGTTTACCATCGGTTTACCATTGACAATACACTATTCGAAATGAGGTAAAAAACCAGGAACTATTTTCCATTTAAGCTTGTTGGGAAGGAAAATTGGCCCCGCTCAAAAAGCCTGACCAACCTGGTCAGAACCACGCATGCTCTACTCAATTATTACCAATTATCATGGTCTGTTTTAGCCGAACGTTTTTTAACGCTAGCCCTTCGTCAGAGCGAATTTACGGAGGACAATTTAATTACCTTATCAACTCAGTTAATAAAACCAAATGTTCATGTTTCACTCCCCCACCCCTCCCCCACTACAACAGCACCACAGGTCCTTTACAAACTAACCCCTTTATTAACTTTTTTATGTTTCACTCCCCCACTGATGCAGCACCACAGTTCCTTTACAAACTAACCCCTTTATTAACTTTTTCATGTTTCACTCCTCAACCGACGCAGCACCACAGTTTCTTTACAAACTAACCCCTTTATTAACTTTTTTATGTTTCACTCCCCAACCGACACAGCACCACAGTTCCTTTACAAACTAACCCCTTTATTAACTTTTTTATGTTTCACTCCCCCACTGATGCAGCACCACAGTTCCTTTACAAACTAACCCCTTTATTAACTTTTTCATGTTTCACTCCTCAACCGACGCAGCACCACAGTTCCTTTACAAACTAACCCCTTTATTAACTTTTTCATGTTTCACTCCTCAACCAACGCAGCACCACAGTTCCTTTACAAACTAACCCCTTTATTAACTTTTTCATGTTTCACTCCCCAACCGACACAGCACCACAGTTCCTTTACAAACTAACCCCTTTATTAACTTTTTCATGTTTCACTCCTCAACCGACACAGCACCACAGTTCCTTTACAAACTAACCCCTTTATTAACTTTTTTATGTTTCACTCCTCAACCGACGCAGCACCACAGTTCCTTTACAAACTAACCCCTTTATTAACTTTTTCATGTTTCACTCCCCAACCGACACAGCACCACAGTTCCTTTACAAACTAACCCCTTTATCAACTTTTTTTATGTTTCACTCCCCAACCGACGCAGCACCACAGTTCCTTTAGAAACTAACCCCTTTATTAACTTTTGTTACGTTTCACTCCCCAACTGACGCAACACCACAGTTCCTTTAGAAACTAACCACCATTTTTTTGATTTTTGTAATGACACCAAATCCCCGTGACACTGCTCCTTTAAGATTGCGTGATTAGCACGTGACAGCGAAGCTCGATGTAAACAAACCGATCAAACAAACAAAAACAGCTTTAGGTAAACGATTTTTTCGTTTGTCTCACGATGGAGTCACTTTAAGATGTTGATCGCGACGTTTCGACTGCTATTACTGCTAGTCTTCATCAGGCGATGAGGTCGATTGGTTACGTGTCGCTTATGTAGCACGTTGGCTTGTTGCTATTGGTGCATTTCGATCCTCATTATTATTCCGAAAAGATGTTGTTCCCTCTCCGGTCCGATTTGATATCGGTCGGCTGTTATGCTTCTTGATTGTAGGCATCCACGCTTCGGGAATTTCAATTCCACTATCTCTGTTGATGTTATTAGGATGAAGTCTTATGTGGATGGCCTCTTTAACTCTACGGGTGTACCAGTGTGGGTCACGGTCAATAAACTTAACCTCGTCCCAAATAGGAAAATGCCCGGTCTTGTTAGCGTGTTCTGAAACCGCGAGCAAGCCGTATGTCTCTATCGTGTTCTTTTATCCTTTCATGCATAGACCTTCCTGTTTCTCCGATATACACTTTGCCGCATTCGCAAGGAATCTTGTAGACAACACCGTCCTGTTTATTAGGGTCGAGGACGTCCTTAGGCGGTACTAAGTGTGACCTGAGAGTTGTGTCAGATTTGAAAACAGTGCGTACGCCTTGTTGTTGTAGGCAGCGGCGAAGAACCTCTGATACACCTTTGATATAGGGCAATACTGCAGTAGATTTAAAATCCTGCGTGGATTCCTTCTTTGTTGTTGGTCCTTTCGTTTTTGTGATTTTTTGTACAAACGAGGAAGGATATCCGTTAGAAACAAGAACCGACGACAAATGTTTTCTTTTCGTTGGAGATAACTGATGGAAAGAGACATACGGCTTGCTCGTACTCAAACCTCCGCGGTTTCAGAACACGCTAACAAGACCGGGCAATTTCCTATTTGGGACGAGGTTAAGTTTATTGACCGTGACCCACACTGGTACACCCGTAGAGTTAAAGAGGCCATCCACATAAGACTTCATCCTAATAACATCAACAGAGATAGTGGAATTGAAATTCCCGAAGCGTGGATGCCTACAATCAAGAAGCATAACAGCCGACCGATATCAAATCAGACCGGAGAGGGAACAACATCTTTTCGGAATAATAATGAGGATCGAAATGCACCAATAGCAACAAGCCAACGTGCTACATAAGCGACACGTAACCAATCGACCTCATCGCCTGATGAAGACTAGCAGTAATAGCAGTCGAAACGTCGCGATCAACATCTTAAAGTGACTCCATCGTGAGACAAACGAAAAATCGTTTACCTATCTTACACACCACGATGAACAACAACCACATTTTTATCTCGTTAATGCGCATGCGCATTAAGCGAGATTTCGGAGTCAGTCACGAAAAAAGGGACAAAGGGGGTGTTTCTTCCTTCTTCTTTATAGAAGCTATATTAGGGCATTGAAGATATGGTTGGTTAAACCGGTTAGGATTTCAAGAAGGGCGTCACATACTGCACCTAAAATTTTTTTTTTGGGGGGGGGGGGCACCCCCGGACCTATTGTTAATTTCCCTAGGGTATTGGGATGTCAGAACTTGTCATGAACTTGTCACATCTCACATTACGTTACCGAAAAGGCATTAAGTTCTTCTTAAGTTTCGATATCTCACGTTACCTATCAGCTTCAATCATTTGTCGTAAAGCCATTAAAACTGCTTTAAAAGGGTAAAAATGGGTCAAATGCGTTTTTTGGCAAACGCAGTTTGAGAATTTCACGGTGTGTTTTTACGAATGGCGACGTTTTAAGAAAGTTAAATGGGACGGGAAAGTTTGTGTTTTAATATGAGCTATATGGCAGAGCAAAATAGCATGAAATTTGCGTTTGTTTCTATTTTTGAAACATTGCTATTACGGTTTGATTATGCAATAGTATGGGAAAGACGTCGTAGTTTTGTTGATTTAGCTACCGTGCACAAGGAAATTTTGCGGATTGTCCGACTGAATTTGTTTTGCGGGAGGAAATTTTTGCGGGTCGCGGAGACAGCTAAAATTTCTGGTTCTATTTGCAATTCTTAGACAACCACAAAGTGATTACAGTGGCAGTAAAGCTCACTGTCGTTGCAGATAAAAATTAAACTGATCACAGTACGCGGGTGGCGGCTGAGAATTTTAAACATGGACGCTTGTCAGCATAAGTGGAAAAGCGTTATTTCCTGAATTATTCTAGAGCTCTCACGCAAGTATGAACCTACCTGCCATGATCTATCAAGAAACGAAACATAATTATTATCCATTCGCTGTTCTGACTCAAATGAGTTCAAATTTTTTATTCAAATTCCGATGAATTTCATTGCATTCCCAAATGCTTGTTCATTTGGCTCGGATGGTTTTATGCCGGTGGGTTTTCAAGATCAGTTGCTTATATGCGCAACACTGTGAAAGAAATTTCCGGGAAAGTTTAAAATTTTACAAGATTTTGGTCTGGATAAAAATGTACGACGATAAGTCGTGCACTTGTAATAAGCTGAGCGTGCAAGGCCTAGCCGTGTGGTTTTAACGCAATGAGAAGTTCGTAGACAATATAATAATTAAGGCCTTTAAAAATCAGTTGAAATCATTAATTCAAATGGATGAACTCAATACCTATTTAGTTTACTCTTAATTCAAAAGATAAATAGTATTGAAATATTTATGAAGAGGAATTTAACCGTTGCAACCCCTTAAAACTGTACTTATCTATATCCTTGGTGCACTGTATTCAATTTTTCTTAATAGGTTTTTAGAAGACTGACCTTCTACTTGCAGCTGAAAAAGCTAGGCTGCATTCATCTTCGCTCGATTCCAGGAGCTTATAAAGTTCGCTAGAAATTGAGCTTGCGGTGATGGTTTTATCAGGATTACTGACAGGATTCGCGGTCTCATCTGGTTCGTAAGGGTCAATTGTGACAGGACTGTTTACTACATAAGACATTGTAAGAACCCGTTTCGATTTTTCAACAATTTCATCTACAATTGTATCGCTTGAAATCCCCTTTGTTGCCATAAATATATATACAAGTCAACCTCTAGCTCTGAGGTCGTTGCAGCGTCTAGAAATCCGTAGCCAAGAGCACAGATACAACAGTCCACAACATCCCGTGACTACCGAAAACAATTCGTGATCGCGGCACACATGAAACATATGTCAATCAACTTTTTTGATGTTTCAGAATGATGCACTTATACAAGCACGCAAAAACGTGCATATCTATTTCGATAGATAGAAGACGGAACGTTCATTAAACAGATTAGAGAATCGTCGAGGCTACAAGAAGAAAATCATGCGTCGGACGACCGGTCCTCGTGCCGATATCAAGTGGCATTTTGTTAAGGAAGGTGAAAAGGTTAGAACCTTTAAAAGATCAGGGCCACGGCTGCAATCACCCGAAGTACAGGAATACGGATAAATTTTAAGAATCGCGCCCCTTTTAGATCAAACGTGAGCAACGACAAGTTGAGAAGGTAACCTGATCCGCTGTATTTTATTTTAAAAGTGCATGCAATGTGCGAAAATAGTGCCTTACATCAAGTTTTTCTGTCTATATATTGATTATATTTTTAATAGTAAGGCCCGGTTCAAACGTCGAACTTTACATGTGCCGATCCTAATAATTAGGTTCGGCACATGTAAAGTTCGACGTATGAATCAATTAGGAACGGCACTTTTGTATTTGGGTCGACTCTGCCGTTCTATTCGACTGAGCTTGTCGAATAGAACGGCAAAAGATCGACTTCGACTCATACGTCCAACTTCACATGTGCCGAACCTAATGTATAAGTTATGTTAACGTATTTTTCAATATAACCGCGTTTCTGATTGCCTATTTAGTGGGTTTTCGCGCCATTGGAGACAACTCACAGAAGCGTAACGGCGGTTACCAGCACAGCATTCACGTTGTAGATTTTTAGACTGAAACTGAACAGCTTAAATCGGTCTTCTAAAAAGTTGCTTTTCTTCATATCCATAAAGAAATCGTAAGGTATTTTAAAATTTATGGCGTTACTTTATTTTGTCCAAATATCACGATCCCGGGGGGGGGGGGGGGGGGGGTACTCGATATATCTTTGGGTGGGGAGGTGCGGCCCGGCCCCTCATACCCTGACCCTGTTTAAGACAAAAATCGCAGATTTTCCTACCCTGTTTAAGACAGAATTCCGAGTTTTGATACTCTGTTTAAGACATTTAACCCGAAAAAATTTTGCTGTACTTTAGTTCGTAGAACATACGTACAGGCTGTTTATCGTCGAAGAAAAGATACCCTTTTAAGACAATTGATAAAATCGATACCCTGATTAAGACAAAAAATGATAAAATCGATACCCTGTTTAAGACAAAAATCCCGAAAAACATACCCTGGTTGGCCGCACGTCCCCATTAAACCCTTATAAGGGAGTACCCCACCCCACCCCCCCCCCCCCCCGGTCACGATCACGATCTCCTCGGCTGTCTCCTTGCCATAACAGAACACAAAACACACTAAAATCAAAACAAGAATTTCCAGGCTTGGTGAATTTTACTTTTTTTCGGTTTATTTCCCTATTTTAAGCAGTAAGGATGATATTTCTTTTCGCCACGAATTAGGTTCGGCACACGTAAAGTTCGACCGTCTGAATCAACAGTCGAACTTAATAGTTTGGGTCGACCTAAATAGGTATTAGGTTCGGCACATGTAAAGTTCGACGTTTGAATCGGGCCTAAGGTTGCTACCTTCGAAAAATTCGGGAAAGGCTATGGGTATGAAACTGACAAAAGACTCCCAATCTGGTGGGCTCCGATTTATTTGTATGGCATCTGTAAGGCAACCGTGTAGAGGTATAGAAATCAACCCACATTAAAGGGAAGTTCAACGTGCATTTCAATTTTTCCTTTTCGGAATCTTTGGAAAAAGGAAATAGTTCCATGAACAAACACACGTATGCAGACCGAATTAAGAAGTGTCGGAAGCGTCTTATCTTTTCTTCTGACATGCCAGTACAAAAGAGATAATCGTTGGTCGAACTTCTCACGCGATTAGCTCTTATCGACCTTTTCGCAACAATCAGGAGAACCGCATGATCATCTAAAAATAAATGCATTGGTATGGGCTAAACCTTTCCAATTTTGTCCGAGTGAATTATGTACACCTAACTCATGGTATGAAAACAGACAGATATAATTTCGATATTTGGATACTTATTACATGCGGAATTGTTTTGCGGTCACTTGTGATCTTTTGCTTTGGTGCCTTGAGGGGAAAACAAGACACATAATCTAACACTTCTTCGGCCAGAATAACGTCTGTTTGTTCAAAGCCGGCTGGACCTGTAATGTGTGGAAAAATGAATTAAAGATATAACAGTTATTGATAAGATTCATCATTCGTGGATGGAGGAATAATATGAGGGCCGAAATTTAAATGCATTAGTAATCTTAACTTATCAAGTGACATCAGACATATTGTAATAACCGTGTACTATTTGTAACGAAAAAGCCCGCCAAAAAGGTTATGTTTTACACTTCGATCTCAAAATGTTCTCAATAGACCTTTTTCGAGATATTAAAATTCCTATCTGGCTTTCAGGTTTAGTGGAATAAAAGAAAAGTAATGACGTCGAGGTTCACGGATGGATAATTGATTTCCGGCTATTCTTTTATTCCCCTAAGGTCCCTAAGCCTTCAGCTACAGTATTCCGTTGTAAACAATATTTAGGCTTAACTTGTTAACATGTGACTAAAGATTTTACTTTCCTTTTTAACTTGCTTTAGAATGAATGCGATATAAAGATGATACAATATGTCTAATTTCCGTTTTATTAACAATTATGAGAATCACATGTTAATTTTATTTATTTATTTTTTTGCTTTCCCAGGTTGAGCTGCAACTGCTTGGGCGGGAACAAGAGAATTTAATTGCTCAATTGCCGAACGCGACGATGATAAGCATAGGTCAATTCGACGGACAGTAGTAGAAGTACAGAAATATAGTAACTGCAATATTTGTTTTGCCGGAGAGGCTGAAAACATCTTAGTGTTGTTAATGTTGTTAATGATTCTTTTAATGTTTCAAAAAACGCACCTTTTTTATATATATCAGTGCTATTCAAACATATCATCGAGAAAATTAAACACAAAAGTTAGAGTTACTATGTTTTTAAAGGCATCAGATGATGCTTCTTTTATCAGCATTTATCAGCAGTTGAGGTACATTGTGGTGTTACGTGTCATCATTTATACTCCTTTACTTTTACTGTTCTCACAAGGAACATGGAAATTTCCATATTCTTTTCCTTAGAACATGCTGATGTCCATTCCTTTTCAGTGACTCAGAAATGCAAAGGAACATGGAAATTTCCATGTTCCTTCGGGCTACTAAACGTAAGCCGAGATGTTTTGTAAAAGCTTCGCATTTTCAATTGGCTATAAAAGGAAACGAAACCTAATCACTAGCTCTATTTCTACAAGAGACACCATTCTGCCCGAAGGTACAATTTTTGAGTCAACGGAAAAAGCGACAAAATATTTTCATTTACCCTTTTGCAATAGTCTACCTTTTTACTGAACTTATTGACATGCACAAAGCTCTTGTTGTTTCTCATACTTTACATCCACATATACACTGCACATATAAATTGGCTATTTCAAAACATTGCCAGTAAATCAATTTTAATCCCAAATGAAAATCGTTGCAATATATTTTAGTTCTGTTTAAATATCAATAAATAAAAATAGTAAATATTTTTAACCTTCGTACATCTTTCCCAAATTTCGATTGATAAGAAAATCGCTATTGTAATGCTATACAAGGCATTGATACTAAAATAGTGTGAATACAAAAAATAGAAAAATTAACTAAGTAAAAGGGCTCTGTAGTCAAGACAGATTGAATATAAGTAGTTTTGCCACCCCATCCCTCCTCACAAATTTCCCCCGTAGCAACCAAATTCGCCTCCTCATTCGCTTAATATAATCAAGTTGAAGTTTCCCCTTTAATAGTAAAATGAAGACTATTTTGAACAAACACGCTAGATTAACATGAAAATTATTTACATTCACACTCGTGATTCTTTTGTTGCTCACGACTTTTATTGATTTAGTGGCTCCTAAAAGAGACCTTAAGTCCTCTATGACTGCAATGTCTAACTCTAAGATTAGACCTACAGGTATTTTCAATCTTTCAACTTCAATAGACCATTAAGCAGCTTTACACATATTACCTATCACGTCTTTGCTACATTTACCTATCAAAGGCACCCAACTTTTTCAATTCTTGTTGTTGTTTTTTATTAACCTTGCGTTCTCTCGCATTAACGAGATGGCTTTAAGAGCCCTTTGATTAGTAACAAAAACAGCTTTGATACTCATCTTTTCCGTTAACATTCGATAAAATGGATCGTTGTGTTGAATACAGTGTTGTTTTATTTGCCAGACGTGACAAAGTGATCAACAGTTTTGCCCTTCCTTTGAAGAAAATTGTGAACTTAAGTTTTGAATGCGACGAAGCCAGTAAATTGCCGCAGGAAATTTTTGACTTATTACAGTGTGCTTTTTAAGACGGCAATAGGTGGTTTGCAATCCATCTCTAGAGACATAGATAACAATAGTGAAACTAACAAATGCTGGTGGACGAACAAAAGGAGCTAATGAGAGAACTATTGTTTATGTCCACCAGCATGGCGGCGATGACGTAACATGAAAACCACCTATACGACTTTGTATTGACGTCTCAAAGAGCAAACAAAAGTTCGCTCTGAGAATGGTGATACGACTTTGTATTGACGTCTCAAAAGCAGACAAAAGTCTCTAAGAATTGTGATACTGACCGGTATTGTAAGGGCAAGGGTGCAAGTCCGGTTCAAGTCTGAATTTTTATTTATAAGTGAAATAGGTTTCGGCCTGCACTAAAGGCAATAATAAAAGCAACCGCGTGCGTTGTTGAGTAATTTTTGCACGCAGGAATAAAAAAAAAAACACGCGAAAAGTGCTAGCTATCCAATTTCACTAAGGACGGAGTCGGAATCAGAAGCGCAGAGCCATGCGATCTAGTGAAAATCAAATCGACGGAATCGGAAGAAGCGTCATAGTCATAAGTGGAATCGCAAGAAAATGGAACCGTTTTGTTTGGACTCCGATCCCGTCGAGCTTATACGACTCCGATTTTCGATTTTCACTTGGTCGGAAGCGCTCTTATGACTCCGACTCCGTCGCCAGTGAAAACCAGCCTTTAGATAGTTGAAATTGGACACCGTATGTTGCGCGAGCGTGAATCAGGTGCACTTAAACAGGTTCTTTTTCAGGGTTCGTACGGTCATGGAAAAACCTGGAAAGTCATGGAATTGTATAATTTAATTTCCAGGGCTGGAAAGTCATGGAATTTAAGTGTGGGTCATGGAAAGTCATGGAAAATTATGTTCATGGTACAAAATCACTAAGGCCCTGTCCACACTTATCCGGATATTTTTGAATCCGCAACTTCTTTGTTGCGGATTGGCCTTCCGTCCACACGTATCCGGCGAATTCGGCTCACGAATCCGCAACTTTTTGAATTCGTTCTCCAGAGTGGAAATTTTTGAATACGCTACGAGTACGGCATCGTGTGGACGATCGAATCCGGATATTTTTTAATACGCTGACGTAACAGTATCAGATCCAGTCTTTAACCGCGCGAATATTCAACATGGCCGACCGAAAACCAACCAATCACAGCAGAGCATCGTGCTTCATAAGGTGACGCGTAACCAGTCGACCCCATCGCCTGAAGAAGACTAGCAGTATGCAGTCGAAACGTCGCGATCCACATCGGAAGTGACTACATCGTGAGACAAACGAAAAATACTTCTTTACTAGTGTGTTCACCACGATGAACAACAACAACCCTTTTTACGATATTGACCGAAATGTTATTGCTTCACTTCTACATTGACTTATTTCTAGTCTAACAAGACGCTGTGGGAGCGTATACTTGGGCGTCGTTGTATTAGGCGTATTGGAATGAAAATATCTTGGAAAATCTTCATGCACGTCAGTTTGGGGTTTGATGATAGGGAGTGCACTGAGTATTGGGATAGTCTTGTATGTCGTTGACTGTTGGTGCACATTTGTAAAGTGGAACACGTGAAGACTTACGTGAAGTGCGGGTGCAAGGATTATATTTAACGCTTGTAGAATTTGGAAAAGCTAAATTGTGGCCAGCGAAACTGCAAGGAAAACAGAGAATTCATGGCAGCGCATATTCTGTATTCAGGTTTCAAATTACCATTTTGACATATGCAAATTCGGTGCACTTTTTCCTGACAACTTAAAGGGCTAAATTTGTTTTCTGTCTTTTCTTCGACGTACCTTTCCCCGCTGTTTGACATCGATCTTTATATTTAGTTTCATTCAAGATTTATCTTCACAATTGGTAAACATGAAGTTCAGAAAGAATTTTAAACATGAATTTTGCGTGACGCTGGCACTTGGGGCCCTTGTTTACATTAAAGTGACCTATTTTGGTTTCGTTCGCTTTCTGTCTGAAAACTTACTCCACTCGAAATTTTTCCATAGCAGTTCGAAATTTTTGTTCTGTTTCGGCCGTTCACTGCAAGCCGTTCAAAATAATTGTTCAGGCGTTCAAATGAAATTCGATCTGTTGGCAGATCTCGTTGCCTAGCACGTGATCAAAATCTGCCGTGAAGAAATTGTTCTTTCTTGTTGCACCTTTCTCGATGTAGTGCGAAAGTTATTTTATTGTTATATCTAGAAGAACTAGTCGTTTGAAACTGTATTTTTGTAATGGACGATTTTATACAAGTGATGATTTGTCCGCCCGTTTTAGCGCACGGATGGGAAATTGTCATAAATCGGACCGTTCCATTCTAAAGAGTCTAAAGTTGAGAATTCATAACCCAAATAGTATTCCATCGATTCAATTGAATGAAAGACTGAATAACGGCTAAAGAGTAAGCGATCAAGATATCAGAATTTATCTGCCACTAGAATTTAATTTTCGCCGGCGAGCATATCAAGAAAGCGTTGAAGCTAGCCGAGACGTCAGCTGACCAGTATTCTTCTCATCGTAACGCTTGACTGAGTTTGACGCACGCGCATTAGAGCCCAATTGCAAATTCGTGCACTACCAAACTGCATTCTATAACTTGGGCTCTCCGCCCAAGTAATAACGTGTTTACAGTCGAACTAGGTGAAAGCAATCGAATTTGCCGCCAAACTCGCACAACGCGGCGCACAAAATGTTGGCCTTTGCGCATACTCTGGTGACAACAATTAAAGAGGAGCTCTGGGTACTAGAGCGAATCCGGATACGTGTGGACGGGCAAATAAGATTCGAATACGCTACGTGTGGACGCGAATATTTTCTAATCCGCAACAAAAAAGTTGCGGATTCAAAAATATCCGGATACGTGTGGACGGGGCCTAAGGCAGCATGCGTTGTGGGAATAATAAGGCAAGATGAAAAATTAAAAAAAAATGATCATTTTGATAAAATTTTGAAAACAACTGTTGAACTCTTGGTCATGAAAAATTTGAAAATGTCATGGAAAGTCATGGAATTTTAAAATCTGAAAAGAGTACGAACCCTGTTTTTTAGCTGTTTACCCTCCTGGTTTTAAACAGGTAAAAAAAATATACTTGGCGTTTACAGAACAAACAAATCCACAAAGACTTTCAATGATGACGTCACGAAAATTTCAATAATATACTTTAAATTGCAAAGGATTATGGGATAGCTGCCACTCTTCCTCTGATCTCTAATTTGTTATTTTGACAATTTTAATCATACCAATAACAACATTATCGATTATGATTTGTCATCTGCGTGGCTATTTCTTACATAGTTGGTGCGTGGTCATGTGGGTGTCCAATTATAGCTACCCAGTTATAACTTTCTGTAATTGGACTCCAACTTTGCGCATGTGTCAATCAGGTGCACTTAAATGCATTCTTTATTACTGCTTCTCCAGGAAAATATCCCTGACGTTTTAAGTAGAATGAAGTTAACACAGACTTTTATAATTTCGAATTTTGCTATTAATGCGAGCTTCATGTCGTTCAATTCGGAATAATCATGCTTGGATTTTTAAATTAATATTACTAAATAGACGACGACGACGGCAGTGAGAACAGCGCAAAACAATAGATTTAATGAGCGAAAATGCATCTGCACGTGCGTTGTACATTTTGGTACATTTCTTTGCCGTTCCCTGCAAAACAACGACGTCAAATGATAAAATTGTAGGTTTTGGGGAGAACGTAAACACGCGACGGTTAATTTTTATTAGAAAAAAGCCGTCCCTACAAAATTCAGCTCCTGGACAATCCATGCAGTGGCTTTAGACAAACTAAACAAATTGGAACAACTGCAAAGTAGTTTAAAATAACACGAATCCATTTTTCAAGTGACGTTTTCCTTGGCGTCGCTGTTGTTGTTGCTTAAACTCCCTATTGACCAATCAGAGCACGCGCTTTACTTTAGTGATGTTATCAAGTCACTGACCGATTTAATGTGACAAAAGTCGTTTGCTCTTTGCGTCATCATTTCCCAGAGAGGGGGGGGAGGCACTCCCATATAAAAGTGACGGGGAAGCTGATATGCGTGGCCTCTATTTATGTTTACTTCCATGGAGTACCAAACCAAAACACTATTCAAGAGCCAGTGTCAAGGGCATTTGGTGTCACTCAAAAAACAAAAACAAAATGTTATTGTATGAACAGAAACAAAAATAATTGTCTCGTTTTGTGATAAATCACCACCCTAGTGTACCAAATCGTCGAAGAGTTTCTCTAGTCATAAACGGGCCGAGTATGAATGAATTCTAAATGCTAACTTTTTTCAAGTTCTAGCATTTTCGTTTCCAAAATGGCTAGAACAGACCATGATTTGTTTCTCTTTCAAGAATTGGTTGATTATTTTCTCATGGTGATATAGTATTATTTTATTTTATATAGTATTATTCATGGTGATATAGTATTATTTTATTTTATATAGTACCATTCATATGGTGATATAGTATTATTTTATTTTATATAGTATCACTCATGGTGATATAGTATTTTTTATTTTATATAGTATCATTCATGGTGATATAGTATTATTTTATTTTATATAGTATCACTCATGGTGATATAGTATTTTTTTATTTTATATAGTATCATTCGTGGTGATATAGTATTATTTTATTTTATATAGTATCACTCATGGTGATATAGTATTATTTTATTTTATATAGTATCATTCATGGTGATATAGTATTATTTTATTTTATATAGTATCACTCATGGTGATATAGTATTTTTTATTTTATATAGTATCATTCCTGGTGATATAGTATTATTTTATTTTATATAGTATCACTCATGGTGATATAGTATTATTTTATTTTATATAGTATCATTCATGGTGATATAGTATTATTTTATTTTATATAGTATCACTCATGGTGATATAGTATTATTTTATTTTATATAGTATCACTCATGGTGATATAGTATTATTTTATTTTATATAGTATCACTCATGGTGATATAGTATTATTTTATTTTATATAGTATCACTCATGGTGATATAGTATTATTTTATTTTATATAGTATCATTCGTGGTGATATAGTATTATTTTATTTTATATAGTATCACTCATGGTGATATAGTATTATTTTATTTTATATAGTATCATTCGTGGTGATATAGTATTATTTCATTTTATATAGTATTATTCATTCATAAGCCCCTGGCTTCTATATAGGCTTCCTTGTCAATACCACCTTGGAAGAAGCGTCATAGTCATAAGTGGAATCGCAAGAAAATGGAACCGTTTTGTTTGGACTCCGATTCCGTCGAGCTTATACGACTCCGATTTTCGATTTTCACTTGGTCGGAAGCGCTCTTATGACTCCGATTCCGTCGCCAGTGAAAACCAGCCTTTAGATAGTTGAAATTGGACACCGTATGTTGCGCGAGTGGAATCAGGTGCACTTAAACAGGTTCTTTTTCAGGGTTATTAGTATTATTTTATTTTATATAGTATCATTCGTGGTGATATAGTATTATTTTATTTTATATAGTATCATTCGTGGTGATATAGTATTATTTTATTTTATATAGTATCACTCATGGTGATATAGTATTATTTTATTTTATATAGTATCATTCGTGGTGATATAGTATTATTTCATTTTATATAGTATTATTCATTCATAAGCCCCTGGCTTCTATATAGGCTTCCTTGTCAATACCACCTTAAACATTTTGTAGTCCATCATATTTAAGTTGATATAAATTTCTGGTGTATTGTATTATTATTATATATTTTTTTTAATGTGATTAATGGCAAAATAAAATGAATGAATGAATGAGTGATATAGTATTATTTTATTTATATAGTATTATTCATGGTGATAAAGTATTTTATTTTATATAGTATTATTCATGGTGATATAGTATTATTTTATTTGCTATAGTATTATTCATGGTGATATAGTATTATTTTATTTATATAGTATTATTCATGGTGATATAGTATTATTTTATTTTATATAGTATTATTCATGGTGATATAGTATTATTTTATTTTATATAATATTATCCATGGTGATATAGTATTATTTTATTTTATATAGTATTATTCATGGTGATATAGTATTATTTTGTCAATAACTTAAGGTATTGTAACATGGTTTTGACCAGAAAAGGTCAAAATCCCCGAACACTGCCCTAAAATAATATAAATTTTTAAATAATTTATATTGCACAAAATAGATGTGTATATGATCAGATGCGCATTCGATCAAGAATAAGATTAATAAAATGAACCAGAACTGCAGTTTTTAACCTTCGAAAGTACGACGAGCATTCCTGTCATTTTTATATTGTGGATACACCTGTATAAGCTTGTTTATATTGTTTATGTTATTCCCTCTCTGCAGAAACTATGGAGTGTCTGGACCTTAGCTTCGTTTCTTATGATTCCTGGGATCTCCTTGGGTTTGCGTGTACAAACAAAATGAATGCCCAGACACTGGACTTGCTGTGTTGCGGACTGAAACAATAAAATAGCAACTGAGTTGTGATTCGAAGTTGAAATGAATTCGATGTCACAACACGCCAATTTCCATGAAAAGCAGGAAACTGCGACCTTTCATATAGGTTACGGTTCATTCCTCAGCACCCCTTTACTTTGCGTCAATTTGCAGTTTATTTACTGTGATGCCATTTCCCTATCCCAACAAAACAATCTCTTAATCCGGCCCTTGTTCGTGCCTAGCCTCTTGCCTTTTCTTCTACTTTAAGTGCATATATATGAGTGATTTTTATTGTTTCCTTTTGTTTTGGGGAATTTAACCAGCAAAAATAACAAGAGAACAACCCGAAGACTTGCAAGCAACGTTGCGAGAAAAAGAACAGCAGGTTGAAAACTTACAAAGGCAGATGGGGGAGATGAGACAACACGAACAAAAATTGCAAAGGGAGATGAGACAACGCGAAGAAAACTTGCAAAGGCAGTTGAGGGAGAAGGCACAAGTTGTCGAAAGCTTGCAAATACAGTTGTGGGAGATGAGACAACGCGAAGTTAACTCGCAAAGGCAGATAACAGCAGAAATGCGGCTACGCGAAGAAAACTCGCAAAGACAGTTGAGAGAGATGCGACAACAGTTGACAAATTTTGAAGGACAGATTAGAGAAAAAGAAGTCGAAAAGGCTAATTTACAACAACAAAATTCTGCCTTGGAAAGACGGCTGAGGGTAAAAGAACAGGAAGTGAATGAACTAGAAATAAGTCTTTCAACAGCGCAGCAAACAATAAGCGAACAGCGTCGCCAGGAAACATGTGACTGGGTCATTCCACGAGATGAAATTCAAATGACAGACAGATGCCTTGGCGAGGGAGGATGGGGGAGTGTTCACGAGGGCGCGTATTGTGGCTGTTCTGTAGCTGTCAAACAAATCCATAGGCTGATTCTCTCTCCTCACAACAAGCGCTTATTTGAGAGGGAAATGAACATTGCCTCTAAATGCCGCCATCCTTGCTTGTTGCAATTTATTGGAGCAACGAATGATAAAGGAAGTCCTCTATTTGTAACCGAGCTCATGGAGACAAGTTTACGAGCATTGTTGGAGCAGCGACAATTCTCGGAAACAGAAATCAGTATCATTTCTTTGGATGTAGCTCGTGCACTGAATTACCTCCACCAAAAAAGGCCATCGCCCATCATTCACCGGGATGTGAGTAGTGCAAATGTGTTGCTATGGCGACAGGGTGACCAATGGAGAGCCAAAGTGTCAGATTATGGCACCGCTAATTTCATGCAGCAAACAATGACGGTGGCACCTGGAAACGTGATTTATAGTGCACCAGAAGCAGTTACACCAAACCAAACAGTCAAGGTTAGTGACCATTGATTTTATAGTGCGTTGATTTTGAAAAGGTGTTAACACGGAGAGTCCTGAGTGACGGCATTACAAGGCAAGGCCATTAGTGGTGTAATTTTGAACTCACTGGGTGCGAGTGACCTGCCTGTAATTGAGAGATGTCCGTATTACAAAGGTAGAGTTTGTATAAGTTTTTATCTCTCTGGGTCCATGTGAACTGTCCGTAATAGAGAGATGTCTGTATTACACTGATAAATAGAGCTTGCATGAATTTTGATCTCTCTGGGTCCAAGTGAACTGTTTGTAATAGAGAGATGTCCGTATTAAACGGAGAGGTAGAGTTTGTATGAATTTTGATCTCTGTGTGTCCAAGTGAACTGTTTGTAATAGAGAGATGTCCGTATTACACTGAGAGGTGGAGTTTGTATGAATTTTGATCTCTCTGGGTCCAAATGAACTGTTTGTAATAGAGAGATGTCCGTATTACACGGAGAGGTAGAGTTTGTATGAATTTTGATCTCTCTGGGTCCAAGTGAACTGTCCGTAATAGAGAGATGTCCGAATTACACTGCCAGGAGAGGTAGAGTTTGTATGAATTTTGATCTCTCTGGGTCCAAGTGAACAGTCCGTGATAGAGAGATATCCGTATTACACGGAGAGGTAGAGTTTGTATGAATTTTGATCTCTCTGGGTCCAAGTGAACAGTCCGTGATAGAGAGATATCCGTATTACACGGAGAGGTAGAGTTTGTATGAATTTTGATCTCTCTGGGTCCATGTGAACTGTCCGTAATAGAGAGATATCCGTATTACACGGAGAGGTAGAGTTTGTATGAATTTTGATCTCTCTGGGTCCATGTGAACTGTCCGTAATAGAGAGATATCCGTATTACACGGAGAGGTAGAGTTTGTATGAATTTTGATCTCTCTGGGTCCAAGTGAACTGTCCGTAATAGAGAGATGTCCGTATTACAAAGGTAGATTTTGTATGAATTTTGATTTCTCTGGGTCCATGTGAACTGTCCGTAATAGAGAGATGTCCGTATTACACTGAGAGGTAGAGTTTGTATGAAGTTTGATCTCTCTGGGTCCAAGTGAACTAGTGTTTGTAATAGAGAGATGTCCGTATTACGGAGGTAGAGCTTAATCTGCTAGCAGATTAGTGAATAATCTGTAGGGTGCGCTGATTTTCAGAATTAATTGTCGGCTCTTAGCCAATGAGAAGACAGATAGTGACTACAATGTACAATACGTAGTAGATAAAATATGAGCGGGAGATCTGTATGGGCGCGCGAGCCATTGTAAACGCCCATACAGATCGGACACGAACAGATCAGACGCGAACTTATGAAATGAAACAATGAGTAGAGATCTGGGCCGAGTTGTTCAAAGCCTGATTAGTACTAATCCTGGATTAACTGTCAACAGAACATATGAGTTGTCATGGTCATTAACCCTGGATTAGCACTAATCGTCCTTCGAACAACTCGGCCCTGTATGAAAAGTTAATGCATACTTATTAGCTGAGCAGTTGTCTGTATCAAAAGTTGATGCTACTGTTTAATAATTCATCAACTCAGTTGATTTGTATTGGGTTCACAAACCTTCATTAAATTTTCATTTCTTTTGTACTTTCCTTATGAATTATTAATGATTTTTATAAAAATAATGATTGGACACATTTGGCTTAGATAAATCTTGTTTTTTTATAGATAAAATAGAAGATCTTGCGTGCAATGAATATAGGGTTGAAATGGACTCATGAATGCAAACAAAATGTGTTCGCCACCCAGAGTATAGTCAAGTGAGAATTATTGTATATATATATATAACATTTCCTTGTGAATGATATTTTTTTTACCTTATATTTTTTTAGCTCGATGTTTACAGCTTTGGAGTTCTTATATGCGAAATGTGCATCCGGGAACTTCCAGATCCTGAAAAGCGTGACGAGCAAGTCGTACTTGTGACAAACCGCGTGTTAAGAGGCCTGGTGCGACGGTGCCTACAAACAGATCCTGGAATGAGACCAAACATGCAACAAATTATTGATGAACTGGAGGAGTTTAATGCGACATCGTAATTTTGTTTTAAAGGACATGTAAGTTGGTTTGATTGTTTTTGCCAATTTTTAGTGTGATTTTTCAAGTTACTAGAAGTTAGTTATGTATTAGAAATAGAAAGTAGGATTCTCTAACCAATTTTTTTTTGTATAGTTTAAAAACGGTTATGGAAAAATGTACAAAAAAATTATGTTACAAATTTCTTTAATTTTTAGAGGTTTGTTTAGGCTAGTGTGAAAGAAAACTGAGGCAAAAATGTACACGATGTTTTAACCTGTTAGATGCTTTTGTGTAAAATCGTTGAATCATACACTGTGAAGTGTGTTTATCGCACATGAAACTGCCACAAAAGAGTTCAAAAGTTTTTGAAGGTGACTCGCGGTTCTAATTTAGAGCAGAGGTTCCCTTTTACAAATTAAATTTTCAGCATGCAAACGTTAATTGATTTCTCTTATTTTTGGTATCGTAAAAAAGAAATCTTCAAGTTACACAACGCGAGGGCGGCGGGGGGGGGGGGGGGGGGGGGGGGGCACCAAAAGAGGAAACCTTGGTGTGAAAGAGTCTTAGAGAAAGTTAAGGTGATGATGGTTAGTGTGTCTAAAGGCTGCGCTCCATCTCAAAGATAAGCGATACATGTGAACCATGTAAAAGAGTACAGAGTAGGTCTCGTGACATAGTCATCTCTCGGCAGTTATCGAAGGCCCGACTAAAAAATTTCATTGACGGCCGTGAAAAAGAAACGCAGCGGCCGGTAGGTTATGAATTTCACAAAATGGTTACTTTTGTGAATTGGGCCTTTAATATTTTTGAAGTAGTTTATTATTTTATTCAAGTAACGAGTAGATTTGTTGCCTATGAGGGTCTTATGAGATGTTCAAAGATATAAAATTAAATATATTTAGTAGTAAGGTGTTATGTATTTGTAGTTAAAGTGGTTTTCAATAAGCCTTTATCACGCGGCGGCCATGTTGACGCCTAACCTCGTTTTCAACTTGAATGGCGGGGCATGATAAAGGCCTATTGGGTGTCAAAAAACCAAAACCAAAAGTATTCTGGCCAATAGGCCTTATCCATGATGACGTCACCAGCACAAAATTCACCACCAAGCCTCGTTCGTACGAAATTCCTTGCAAACCTTTGACAAGTTCACGTTGTTTTTAATGAGTATTCTTTTCAACTTTGCTCCTTTGAGAATACATTTACGAGGTTGTCGCAGGTTTACACTTTGAAAGCGAGGCTTGGGGGTGAAATTAGCTAGTCTGACGTAAACATGCATAATGGCTATTACAACAAACCCAGACAATCCAATGAGCCAATCAGAGCCAGAAGGAAATACATGTAGCCGGCGGCATGCGTGGGAGACACGTGCCACCAAGTCACGGTTGGTTACTTTTGATTTGATTGGTTGAGAAATTGGCGTGAATTTTATGAAATCAATCACCAAGCGTATTAATGAAAAACAAATCGAAAGCAAATTACTTTCTACACTCAAAAATGAAAACCACCTTTGTAAGGGTTTTAAAAGTTTTACAAAAATTGTGCTCAGGGGTGGAGTTTGTATTTCGCGGTCTCCACTTACATACTGAACATTGTTTTGAATTTGGATCAACGTGAACCAATATACTAAGGGTGCGTTCGATTGACCTTATTCCGGAATAAGAATAAACGGAATAACCCCGAATTCCCGTTCGATTGAGTCGCTATTCCGACTTCAGAATACATGGAATGTATTCCAAGCATTCTGCACTGGGGAGCAGAATGCTTGGAATAATCCAGAATAATGACGTCACCTTTTTCAAAAACAACAAACAAAATGGCTACCGCCAGCGACCATGTGCGAAGAAAATGAATTGTTACTCAAAAAAGGATACTCCTGGAGTCGAGAAGAGACGCTTCTCCTCATTTCTGTGTACGAAGAAATGAAAGAGATGTTTCAAAACGTCAATATACAAAAAGAAACAAGTCTGGGAATTGATTGCTGCGAGGATGCGAGAGAAGAGTGGATCTTTTAATACCACGGCCTGACCAGTGCGAGGCGAAGTGGAAAGGCCGGCACACACTAGGGGACATGTTGCGGGGACATGAAGCGGGGACATGTTGCAGCGACAGTTTTCCTCGTGTGACATCCCTGTTTTTGCGAAAAAGGTCTGTTGCGGGGACAAACTGTTGTCCCCGCAACATGTTGCACGAAATTCAGCTGGTTTGAATTCGTGCGTCATGAAGCGGGGACAAAATGATCCCCATTTCGACGTCGCATCGTGTGCACTGCTCTTGCAAACTGTCCCCGCTACAAAATAGGTGTGGTAGGCTCCTTTTTCTTCTCTTGTTTTCAGCGACTTGCGTATCCATCGTTTTCGGTCAACATAATTACACATTTCTTCATCTATTAACATCATTGACAGTAGTAGTAAGCTTCTTTTTCCTAACCATCGCCCTTAGTGATTTCTGTGATTTTTATACCTCAGTCCGCTTTGTGTGCACCAGCTTGCGTACTGTCCCTGCAACATGCGCCAGTATGCTGTGCACACGAAGGTGCTTGTCCCCGCAACATGTCCCCTAGTGTGTGCCGGCCTGAAAGCTCCTACTCTTGCTTTCCGGAAATGTGAAGACCATAATAAAAAAAAGAGTAAACGAAAGGGCAGAATGTCCATTTTACAAGGAATTTATTTGTTAATTTTATTCCAGAAACGGAATAATCGTTTTATTGACCTACCGACGGAATGGCTATTCTGGAATAATCCGGAATATACCTAATGCAATAAAGGTTGCTTTGGCAATTGGTCATTGGTAATTGGGCTTTGGCATTTGGGCATACGGAACACAATGCAATGCTTTGCTTGAGTGACCGCCAAACAATAGCTTTCCAATGCCCAATTACCAATGACCAAAGCAACCTTTATTGAATTAGGAATATATTCTTATTCCGGAATAGGGTCAATCAAACGCAACCTAAATAAACCATATATATTTTAGAATGATTTCGCAGAAAACATTTTCGTAAATAGAATTTTACAGAATGTATTTTTCTTCTGTTTTCCAACTTTTGTAGAAATTTCCTTATTGTGGATTATCCCGTACAAGTAACTATCCAATTATTTCGCAAATTGGACTTGGTGGCTTTTCTGCCTCGTCCAATATGTCTGACCGTGTTCAAGTAAAACAACAACAAAAAGATGCGAAAAGATATAGTAGTCTTTTCTTTTTGCTTATTAAATTTGTATTTTGATAAATAATCAATAAGGACTCCATGATGTCTAGTTTTATTGTAATTGAATGAAAAGTAGGCAGTCTGATAAATGTTTTTGCCAGATTGTTCAACTATTAGCCAATGCACGTGATACGAATTTATAGAGTGAAAATTAGACCGTAGTCCCGTGCGTACATGTGACGGGATTAGTCTGTATTGCAGGCGGTGGTTAATATATGGGCGCAATTTCGAGGACTTGCGCGCGAGAGACATGCCCCCTCTTTCTTATGTGCTTGCCCCTGGTGCGTGTCCTCAAAATTGCGTCCTTTATAGTCTGGTGCCTGCTACGTATACTGTAAAGCGGTAACAGTTATTTTCTAAAAGATGCATTTATACCGATTTCAAGTAAAGTTGAACCTCCCTTTACTGACACCTCCAGAAAGGTCAGAATACAAACTCTCGCTCTGTAAAACGTTATGCACCGTTTGCTTATATACTGTCTCCTTACTGGGTGTATGGTATCAGAGAGGTTTAACTGGACTTGAACCTGAAGCCTTGAAAGTGGTTTTAGATGACTTTCAATAAACTCCATTTCAATATTAATTTTTTTTGAGGGCAATTTAATTGATTAACTTTCACTTGTGTAAATCGCTCAGCTGATCACATTCAGAAGTAACCCGTTATACGTGTCACGTGAGCTATCACATTAAATGAATGATTTTTTTTATCCCATGAATGAACAGCTTTTTAATTTCTTAACTATTTCCCTTCTTTTATCCTCAGTGAATATCATCAAGAGATTATATTATTTTCTCTTGATATCATTAAGCTTATTAATTTCTATTTGCTTTTTGCTTTTTTAAGGCCCGTTTACACATTTTTAATGCGATTTTTGTCGCGCTCTCCAATGCAACTTTTGTCGCAAGTGTAAACTTGCGGCGATTGCCCGTGCGATCGCAAAAAATCGCCTGTGTAAATTCCCGTTTACACCTGCGATCTTTGATGCGATTTTTGTCGCGCTCCCCAATGCAACTTTTGTCGCAAGTGTAAACAAGCGGCGATTTCCTGTGCTATTCGGGTGCGCTATTTGCTTTGATTTGCTGAAATCGCCGCCAAGTTGCATCGTGTTCGAAATCTCTGCGACATTGCGTGACAAATCGCGCCCAAATCGCAATGAAATCGCCGCCCGTTTACACATGCGATTTGAAGATACAACTTGCCCGCGACAAAAATTGCATCGACAAAGTGCGACAAAAATTGCACAAAAAATCGCCTGTGTAAACGGGCCTTAAACGAGCCTTAAAATGACGAAGTTCTTGCAATTAGGTTTATATACAATCCCAACTTTTTTATATTTTAAGATAACTTCAAAGAATGGGCAGCCGAGGTTTTCGTTTGTCGTTGGGAACTATCGGCAAATCATCGTTGATACGAAGTGTTCGCCAAAGACCGCAAGATGGATATGATTGGCTCCGAAGTATATTCTATTATTACTTTAATACATTTGGAAAACTCAGACGATGGCAATAGTGACTGCTGCGCAGGTGCAAAAGTCACAAAAAGTTAATCACAAATTGATATCAACATAAATTTCCATCGAAAAATGTAATTTCTTTTACCTTTAAGTCTCTCGGTTGCTTGGAAATTCTTTAAAACTGATCCGCTTCTTCGGTTCTGACTTACGAAGAAGAAATCTCGCCCCGCATTGATAAAAACGTATGAAGTTCCTCGAAGCAAGATTTTATCCCTTAAAGCTCTTCTTTTTCCACTAAAACGGTTTCTGAGTATTCTTTAAAGCTTTCTCTTTCCATTTTTGAATATTTTTAATGTGTGTTATTACTCTGATAAGACGAAACTGCGGCGACGTCGCACGCGCCCGCAAGCTACCCCTGCACGGTTAGTGCTTCACATGATATATTATTATGTACCGATAATTATTCTGCACTCTCTTACTTGGCTTATAATATGTTGGCTGCGGCCGCACTAGAGTAGTTAACCCGGTTATTGGCACTAAATTAATTAAAATTAACTGGTTTAACAAAATTCCTGATGCGGCCGCGTATTTTTGGCGTTCACCAAATTTTAACCGTGTTAGCGGTTCCCATGGAAATTTATTTTAAAAGAACAATAGATTTTTTTAACCGGGTTAGCTTTATTTAAGGAGGCTCGTACCCATTTCTCAAGTCCACACGCTTTCAATTTTAATGAGCCATATCTTTTGTTGTCGGGAAATTCTTCGGAAAGCAATCGAGCGTTCTGTTCGATGCAAATAAACTTTTTGCTAAAGTTTTGCACGTGCATATGAAACTTGAAAACAATACTCGTGAATAATGAGGACGCTCACTTGTAAACACAAAATCCGTGGGAAAAAATTGGTACATTGGAGGCCCTATTTCATTGCCTTGTATGTCTTCAATGTCCTTGAAACTTGCAGGCCATATAAACGGATGATTAATCTCGAGATTGTCAAATTTAAAAAAAAAATTATCTCGCAGTTTCCAAATTATCATCACATTTGTAGGCGTAGACTAAATTACATACAAAAATGGCAACAAGAGCAGCTGAACGCACGCTAATCAAATCCTTCTTTCTCGCAATCAGCCAAAGCAACCCCCTCACTTTTTCACACACCATTTCAAATGGAATCAAACTACTATGAGATGAAACTACATTCCCATCGCGCATCGTTTTCTTTAGATATTAGCCAATTATGTCGATAGTTTGTTTTTCTCTGTATTTATAATCCCCAAAACTTCATCCCTAAAAATTTCAAAAACGCTCGCATACATTTCTTTCAAACTTTGTCCAGTTGAAGCCCATGGTCAAATCAACTAGTCCACTAGCGGGTTTTACAAAAATTTCTCTTGATCTAGAGAAACTCCGCAACTTGTGAATTTCGGAGGATCACCATTTCGTTGCCATGGAAGCACCGATGTAAACAAATCCTATACTCCCATAAAGTTCAATGTATTGTGTGTTTGCATGCAAAGTGCCTTGACTTTTTATGCGCTACAACAAAAGATATGGCCCATTAAAATTGAAAGGGAGTGGACTTGAGAAATGGGTACGAGCCTCCTTAAACCACCTCCCAAGGTAGTTTAGTGCAGGTTATCTTTCCCGATCTGTCAATCATCTTCGCTTACATGTAAGGGTTAGACAATGAACGCGAGTGTTCTATGGGATATAGTGCCTCGAGCATAGATAGAAGTCCACGAGGGGGTAGCCCGAGTGGCACTTCTATCTAATGCGAGAGGCGCTATATCCCATAGGACACGAGCGTTCATTGTCTAACCGTCTTAGAAAATGGTCATATCCGCGAAGAAAACATATGTTATGCAGATTTTATTTATGAGCGTATTTTAATTGTGTCATTCACACTTGGGAATCACGTTGTTATTTTGTTTTGGATGTCGCCGTAATGTTGGTAGAATTTTACGAATAACAATGCTTTTCTTTCTTTGGAGCTTTGTTTATTCTTTGTTGTTTTGATGGCTCATTTGCTCCGGCTATGAGCCAGTATACAGAGCTCTAGGAACTTGAGGCTGTCCTTGCCACTCAAGAGTTACTTGCTTTTGAGAGTGTAGACATATCCGAGTGCTTGGGGGATGATATGAATTCCACAAAAGTGCACGTTTCCAAAAGCCTACGACAGTGAACGAAATTGAGCAAACAGAAAGAGACAGAATTCCAAAGCACGGTGAGACCAGTCTTTCCGTTGTTTCGGTGTGTACCGGAGGACAGATGACGTAAAACAAAAGGAACAAAGAACGACAATAATACAAATGCAAAACAAGACCAAAAATACAATACCGCACAAACAATAGACAATGAGTGCCGGTACACGCAGAAAGAACCAGTCTTTCGTTTAATTTTTCTTAAAAATTGTTAAGTCGAATTTCGTTTTGTTATTTTGGTGATTAATCTCTTGCTTAAGTTATGTAAAGCGAAAACTTCAAATAAAATTGTCATTGTTGTTTTTGTTTAAATTAGCAGCCTGTAATTCATTAGTATGCTCTATATACTCATTAGTATGCTCTATTTTCTCATTAGTATGCTCTATATAGAGCATACTAATTAGGCTTTAAGACAAAGGACAACAAAAGAATTCATTAGTATGTTCTATATAGAGCTTACTAATGAGTCGTTATTTTACCCCACAATTTCCCTGGGCTTCAAAGCCCCCGCCTCTTTACATAATTTCAGACAGTTTATGGGATATAGAGCACACAAATACTGGGCACTGATTGGCTGAGTGGGTGTGACCATTTTCGTGGTAATTTTTGGCTTCCTGTTGAATTCGTAGACCTTCGTAGGGACGACTTCCAATTTCAAAAAGAGAAAGGAAAATCGTCGTGTGTTTATGTTCTCCACAAAACCTATGATTTGATCATTTGATGATGTTGTTTTACAGGGAATAACAATATGTAAAATGCACGTGATGAGGCATTGTTTTAGCTCATTAATCTTATTGTTTTGTGCAGCTCTCGTCAGCAAATGATAACATGATCTCTCACGTTCAAAGTTCAACCATCTGAAGTGCGGCCGCTCAGAAAAATAAACTCGGTTATTTCATTTCAAACACCTTTTCGCCGAGATATTTTAAGGTTGCAGGGGATACCTGGCCATGAATAAATTCATAAAGCAAAATTGTAGCAGGGGTGCTACTTTGAAAAACGTTATATCGTGAACGTTTGGAAGCCAATTTCGCTAACATTTAACAGAGATATTGGAGAATAATGGAAGTGCATAAGGATTGTTTTTTTTATTGAAGAGATCGCGCTTTGCGGCAATGCTGTAAGCGACCAAAGTTATGTTTTTTAAAAACGAGGTTTTGTGTCCAATTTGCTCCTCTAGAAGAACACCAACCTCGTTCCCAGGGTCTCTCTTCTTCCTTGGAAGAACACAAAGCAAGTTGATTTCATCACTCACTGATCCGTCAAAACGTCTATTGTGTCATATCTGACTCAGATTTTTTGATTTTAACTTCAATTAAAAGTTATTAGCTTTTAAAGGAGTAAAATTGTCCGTGTTAGAATTTGAAGCCTCATATCTTCCCTTTGAAAGCCTATTTAAAAATTTTGAGTCAGATATGACAATCTACAATACACCTCGTTTACCTCCCTGCAATTTCAACTCATGAAGTTCTCTATCCGCGCCCGGGGGGGTACTCCCTATAATGGGCTATACGGGGATGCTCCGCCCGAAAGGGGTACCTTTTTTAGGCTGGAGGTATATGAAAGGGTAGGGATTTCACGGGTTGAAGTATATGAAAGGGTAGGGATTTCACGGGTTGAAGTATATGAAAGGGTAGGGATTTCACGAAGAATCATGAAAAGGCAGCGTAAACACGAGTTGAAGTACAAAAAAAATAGGGAAAACCGCCATTTAAGTATTATAAAAAGCGCCTTTTAAAATGTATCAAACAGACGCACGTAAAGGCTATATGAAAGGGGTACCATTTTCAATGAAAGGTATATGAAAGGGGTACCATTTTCAATTAAAGGTATATGAAAGGGGTACCATTTCTGTCAAAAACGGTATATGAAAGGGTAAGGGTTTGGACCTTGGGGCGGAGCATCCCCGTACAAAACTTTGTAGAGTACACCCCCCCCTCCCCCCCCCTCCCCCGGGATCCGCGCTGAATTCTTGGACACAAAATTGTTTGTTTTTACGCTTCCGAAGACTTCCCGAGCAAACACGAATACGAAATATATATATTTATGGTAATTTTGCTAATTTTAATACACGGGCCGCTATTGTTAACACTTCATGCAGAAAGAACAATGCGTTGAAAAATAATGTATTTTACCAGACAGCGCTTTGCACGTTCAATTATTGATGCAGAAACATTACAGAGCCTGTTCGTGAATATTTCGCGCATTTTCGGTATCAGCCGTCGCACTTCGTGCATACTCTTTTCATAAATACATACTGATGAGCGGAACTCGCTGTCCCCCGCGACTTTACTGAGGCGAGCAGCATTATTGGATATAATGCAGGCAACTTCGGCCTGCGGCCTCAGCTGCCTGCATTATATCCAATAATGCTGTGAGCCGAAGTAATTATCTATTATAATTACTGATCGTCATCCAAACCCATTATTTTTTGTCTGCAATTATATCACCGAATGCCGCTGCCCCTTTGTATTTTTGTGGAAAACAATAAATTAAACAATTCATGACGTTCAGTGGATGTTTTTATTCAAGGTAACGGTTACATAAGCTATTGTTTTCATGAGTGTAACCTATTTACACGCTGCGATTTGTCGTGCCGATTTGTCGGCCCCGAGAAATCGTGAAGCAAATCGGCGCGTGTAAATGGCGACCCGATGCACGCGCGATATCAGTCCGACATGTCGGCCGATTCGGAAAAAATCTGTGATCGCTTCACAGATTTTAGGCCTATTTACACACTGCGATTTGTCGGGCCGATTTGTCGGCCACGACAAATCGTGCGCGCGCTCTTTGTACAGTACCATATCCTCACTGCATACTCATTACCTCACCGCGTAAGACTAAGTTATGGGAAGAATCCGCGACTGCAGAGGCAATGGGCATGCAACGAGGATATGCACTGAGCTCGTCAACCGCCACCAGGGGAGGTGGGTGGGTCGCGAAAGTTGACTGTCGTCCCGGAGTACCGATGAAATGACCACGTTTTAGGCGGAGCGACCAAATTTATACCCCGGGAGCGCAAAGCATTACTACCACTACAAGCGTGCGCAATCACGGAGGAATGCGAAGAGATTACTTAAACTTCCGCTATGAGCTAATTAATTATGCAGTGAGAATAGTGCTATTGTCTTCTCTTTCGTCTCACAAAATCACACATTTACGCATAAGGTTCCACAAAGAAGAAAAATACACAAGTTTCCACGTTTTTCTTTCTTTTACAGGATGCGTACGTTTAGAGTGGCCGCTTAGAAAACCGAGAAATGATAACGCTGCAAGAGCGTAATCTCTAATTTAAACCGCAGTCCGATTTTCCCGATAATTTAGTGCATGGCGTGCGGGCGAAGTAAATACCGGCACCCCGGGGGGGGGGGGTACTCCCTATAATGGACTATACGGGGATGCTCCGCCCGAAAGGGGTACCTTTTTTAGGCTGGCGGTATATGAAAGGGTAGGGATTTCACGAGTTTAAGTATATGAAAGGGTAGGGATTTCACGAAGTATAGGAAAGGGTAGGGAAAACACCGGTTGAAGTATAAAAAAGGGCAGGGAAAACTGCCATTTAAGTATTATAAAAAGCGCCTTTCAAAATATATTAAACAGACGCACGTAAAGGTTATATGAAAGAGGTGCCATTTTCAATGAAAGGTATATGAAAGGGGTACAATTTTCAATGAAAGGTATATGAAAGGGGTACCTTTTCTGTCAAAAATGGTATATGAAAGGGTAAGGGTTTGGACCTTGGGGCGGAGCATCCCCGTACAAAACGTTGTTGGGTACCCCCCCCCCCGGGACCGGCACCAGCTCTGATTTATATAACCGCCCGAGTGAGACGATTGTCGCTAAAATCGCGGCCCCAGTATTTCGCCTTTAGATTTAGCGGTCTGCGCGCGGACACGAATGCAAACTAAAAAGAACGACGAATGACGACGAACAAATGTGACTAGAATTACTGGTCTTTCGCTTTCACTTTAGCACACGGTGTGTAGTGCAGCGGTAAAATTTCGCGGATCAACCCGTTGGTTGGCAGACTCCTCCAGTCCGTAGCCGATTGCACGCATGTTTTTCTTGAAGGACTGCGAATAGCCTTAAAATTCCCCTTTATGTTCCGCTATGCCCATACAACATTTCCATTTACTTCCAAGCGGAAGTCACACCGAAATCTTCGGTGTTGTTTGCGAGTGCGATCATCGAGCGCTACCTGTGCTCAAATTTCGCGCGCGGATATTTTTCTTTTTTTTTGTAACAATTTTAAATTACAAGACAGTGGGCTAACGTTTACAGACGACTGCAGTTTATGAATGTAATTTTCCAACTAATGGAACCATTGCTATACGGTACTGAGAACAACTTCATCTGGAACGCGCGCGAAATTTAAAACTCAGATTTTCGATCGCAAAAGTTCACAACCTTCCGTTCTTTGATATAAAATTGCTGCTTATTTCGGTCGATCTTAATGATATCGTTCCCCACACTAGAAATGCGGGAAAAACACAGTTTCGAGAGCTAAAAGTCTACAACCTGTTACTTGGGCGTAGCGGGCAAGTATAGGAATGCAGTTTCGCAGTGCACAAATTTGCAATCGGGATCTTACACTCTCGTGCGCAACTCTGGGGACCGGAATGGGCTTGCCCATTTCTCGCCTGTTGTTCGTCGATGCGAGGCGAACGTGACAAAGCGCGAGTTTCGTTTTCTCAGTTGCACCTAACGGTTGCATACTTAATATTAGACTACGAGCAGTCCCTCCTTTTTCCTCAGGGATAGTAGAGCGAGCGAAATGCGCATTTCGCTCGCTCTACTATCCCTGAGGAAAAAGGAGGGACTGCTCGTAGTCTAACTTAATATGCGCAAGGAAACTCAAGAAGACACTGCGAAAGTGTTTTACACTCTCGCACGAATGCTACGATACCTTCAGGACGGAAACCCGCTAAAACATGCTTAACCGAACATGAAGAAGATTTAGACTAAGACATAGAGTTTGTTTAATAAAAAGTGAACACTGGACAGTGAAGGAAGAAATACAAGCGTGGTAGAAATCCCAATTAATTTGCTTCCTACGGTTGTCGCCTTTCATGAATTTTATTCCGTGAAGCTGAAGAAACAGAACCGCCAACTGGAATTTCGGGTGCAAAAATTCACCGCCAATAGAAAAATGCAAACAATGCACACGTCTTGCGATACGTTTCCTGTGAGTCTCGCTTGCGCTAGTGAATGTTTCTCTGCCAAAAATAGCCTTAAAGCGATCACTTCTTCCAGTTAATTTTCTTCTCTGTTTCGGATACAAAGGAATAAGAAATAGCTGCGTTATGCATTACTGGAAAGGTTTTAAATTACTTTCTACATTGTGCAAATTGAAACATTTTGCCTCAACTGAAAAAAAAAACGAAAAAATATATTCAAAAGGCTAAATTTGCTTTTTTCCTCCTGAGTGAGTGAGTAAATTATCACCTCTGTCGTTAACTTTGAATAAATTTTAGTTTAATTCAAAATTTATCATAATAACGGCGGGAATACTACATCCAGCAAAACTTTAACTCGAAAAGTCGTTTGATCCTGGATCCGGACCAGGCAAAATAAACTACATTTGCCAACTCTCACGTCTGCAAGTGCAAAACTTCGATCACGCCAACTCACGCCTATGGAGCCATTCCTCACGCCTGATTTGCAGATTTGAGCTATCAGCCTTAACCGATCGCAAGATCCAATTAAGAATATAGCTAAGTTCATGAAAATACAACTTCGGACATCTTCGGAATAGATCGGGTTTGGTCGGGCCGCCTTCGGAAATCCCGGCGATCGGGAGTCTCTGATATGCGGCCATTTTCCCAATGGTAAGTGCAAAATAGGTATCGCTTTGTATTTTTTGTGCTCTAGTCTTTAACACAGTGGACACGCTATTTGATAATCTGCGTGTGATATCGCACGCTAAGTGCGCGGCGTCTACTTCTTTTCGAAGGTTAAAGCGCTTCTTTGTTAGACTGGCCACACTATCCTAATACGATCCTATGATCAAACAGTAACTAAGGTGCATGCAGATTCCTCAGACATATACCCCAATATGCTTAATACAACACCATGGCCCAAGCAAACGCTCCCACAGCGTCTTGTTCTAGCTTCATTTACCTAATTTGATGAAAGATTGTAGGTTTATCCTTCTTCTACCAAACTCAGGCCTTAACACTTAGGAAACTACGCCTGATAACTGCGATTAGTCAGCCAACTTCACCAAATTCATACCGTTTTGAGCACTAACGCTTGAATACCCGCTATTGTAGCTAATTAATACGTACGGTGTCCGGCCATTCAAACTCTCTAACTCCTTGACAAATCGTTTTTTATAGGTTTGAAGAGGGAGCGCGGCCTAATTAGGACGCAATTGCCTACCTTATCCAGTTAATCGCACCTTGAAATTTACTTCACACTTTATATATAGATCGTTTGATTGACAGCAGCTGAACTTCGGGAAGATATAAAGTATTCCCAAGCTAAATATGTTAGGGAATCACAGCCGCCTAGTTCTGAAGATGCAAACTATTATGCCGCGCGTAACAAAATCGGGCACTGTAGGTACATGTCGCAAAACACAGTAGTACTCTAGGCGAAACACATCGACACATGGTTATTTAATTCACCCGCTCCGAAAAACAGGGGGCACGAAACGTAGCTGACCCAATGATGTTAGGCTGAAACACACAGCAATCACACCTTGTGAAGGTAGGGGCCAACGAAAGGGGAAGGTCCCCTGCTAATACCACACACAGGAATATTGTAGAAGAAAGTGAGGTAGCTTAAGCAATCCTGATATGAACGACGAACTTATGCTGAATGAGCAAACAAAGGGACATATTGCGTAAACAAAAGGCAGGGGACCCACCCCTTCGTTGACCCCGAGCTCCGAACTAGGTCCGGAATTGAGACACTGAGCAGGCCCCCCCAAGGTCAACAAAGAAAGCAGGTTTAGCAGGTAAAAATAAACACAACGAAACGAACTAAAGATCGCAGAAACTAAAGACGTAACATTTATAAAACATCTCAGGCGGGTGAGTCACGTGCCGACGCATGACTGGTGACATGATGAAAACCCACCGCACCGAGCAGTCATAACTGGTGGGATGCTCATTTCAATAATTTACTTCACGGATCAAGTTTCACCGGTGGGATACATATTTTAATAATTTACTGCACTGGGCAGTCGTCAACGGCGGCCTACTCGTTTAAATAATTAACTGCACCGATCAGTCTTGGCCGGTGGCATACCCATTTCAGTAATTTGCTGCAGTGAGCGTCGGTGGCGTACACATTAAATAAGCCATCGCACTGATCAGTCTTCACCGGTGGGATACTCATAATAACTCCCCGTACCAAGCAGTCTTCACTGGTGGTATACTCATAATAAACTCACCGCACTAAGCGGTCTTCACCATTAGGATAGTCATGCATTTGATAACTCATAACACCGATCACTCTTCACCGGTGGGATACTCATAATAACTCACTGCACCGAGCAGTCTTCACCGGTGGGATACTCATGCACTTTGACAACTCAATACACTGATCAGTCTTCACTGGTGGGATACTCGTAATAAGTCACTGCACTAAGCAGTCTTCACCAGTGGGATACTCATAATAACTCCTCGCACTGATCAGTCTTCACTGGTGGGATACTCATAATAACTCACTGCACTGAGCAGTCTTCACCGGTGGGATACTCATGGATTTTGACAACTCAATACACTGATCAGTCTTCACCGGTGGGATACTCATAATAACTCACTGCACCATAGGGAACCCACGCGTTTATTTAGAATGATCATAGAATAAAGTTACAAATGGACTTACGTGATGTTGCGTTTCAATCCAAATGTGCTGTTGAATAACTGAAATCAGCTTATGCCGGGATTTATAGCAGCCACAACGGTCCGATCAAATCCGTTGATACGACTTCGAAACGATCGTGTCTAGTATTATTTTTAAATGGTCTCGCATTTCGCCGTCTGTTATTAAATTTTAACTTGTCAGCCGTCACGCGGCATGGTCTCGTATTTCGGCGTCTGGAAATAGGGAGAAGAGAAAATTGACAAGGGACGAAACTCATTTGAGGACAAATTTCTTCGGAAGCCGTTCCGTCTCTTAACCGTCGGAATTAAGCTCAAAACCACACTGAGTAGTATCTGAAAGGTTGAAGTTGATGTCAGACCGTTTATTTCCTGTGGAAAGGTCGTTTTTCATTCGTGAAATGAACAGAAATCTTTAGCTCTTTTATCGTAGCATCAATGACTTAACTTGAGTGGACCGGAAGTTGGCATACACGTTGTGACGTTGTGTTTATCAATCAATATCTTTTGTTTAAGTGACGTTTTCCACGCGCTAAATACATGCTAGAATATTTGTCGCGCTATGTTCCTGGTTTTCTCGCGTGTAATTTATTTGCTTTCGCGGGGCTTCTTTTTCCTTCTTGGTGCGCGCTCTGCCTTTAAATATTCGATTTTCAATCGTCTATAACAGAAAATCCAAGTTAAAGTTTGCCGTGTGACCACAAAGTAAAAATGCAAGTGGATTTTTTAAATATGTCACGGTCTTTCCTGTCGTGTTCCAAATCTATCAAATGCAGGCATTATCTCAAAGATTTTTTGTGTTATCACAGTACAGGGTCCTAAATCGGTGCCAACAGAACGCTCTAGATCGGATTCTTCAGGGACATAATGCCTTCATCACAGGAGAAGCTGGTCCGGGCAAGTCGTACTTGTTAGCCTGACCTAAATAAATCTCGTGCCCATGTATCAAATAAAAGTAATTTTATTTTCTCTTATTTATAAAGGAACGTTAAAAGAACGCAAAAGCTAGCTTTCTACTCACCAGTGAACAACATTATTGAATCCGCCGTTATCGGTTGCGGTCGCGTGAATCTCGCGAATGTTAACAGACTCGCTCCCTGGAGCTTTCGAGTACCTCGCGCATTGCGTGGGTGACCCGGTCCACTCAAGTTCAGTCACTGATATATCGAAACAACCTCCGGAGTTTCGACCCTTGTCACTCTCTCTCTCTCTCTCTCTCTTAACCGTTAAAATTTAAACTCTTAATTTAATTAATAACAAACGGTTATGTGATATGCCGCATGACGGCGAAATTCGACAGACGGCGAAATGCGAGACCATTCAATAACAGACACGATCGTTTCGAAATCGTATCAACGGATTTGATCGGACCGTTGTGGCTGCTATAAATCCCGGTATAAGCTGATTTCAGTTATTCAACTGCACATTTGGATTGAAACACAACATCACGTAAGTCCATTTGTAACTTTATTCTATGATCATTCTAAATAAACGCGTGGGTTCCCTATGACTGCACCAACAGTCTTCACCGGTGGGATGCTCATAATAACCCCCGCACCGATCAGTCTTCACCGGTGGGATACTCATAATAACTCACTGCACTGAGCAGTCTTCACCGGTGGGATACTCATGCATTTTAATAACTCATAACGCTGATCAGTCTTCACCGGTGGGATACTGATAATAACTCACTGCACTAAGCAGCCTTCACCGGTGGGATACTCATGCATTTTAATAACTCATTACACTGATCAGTGTTCACTGGTGGGATACTCATAATAACTCACTGCACTAAGCAGCCTTCTCCGATGGGATACTCGTGCATTTTAATAACTCATAACGCTGATCAGTCTTCACTGGTGGGATACTCATAATAACTCACTGCACTAAGCAGTCTTCACCAGTGGGATACTCGTGCATCAAAACAACTCATTGCCCTGAACAGTCTTAACCGGTCTACTACTAATTTGCTGTAATGAGGCGCGGGATCGCAAAAAATTAGACTTACCCTAAAATCCATAAACGAACCGATGGTAAACGACAAAACATTTTCTACAATCCGGCACCACGCCCCCAATTTGAATGAATTATTCCTAAACAACGCAACATGCCGTACTCCGGCGGCAAACCCTTAGAATTCCACAGCGAAATACTCCGTAAAGCTATCCGAACGAAAATAAACTGACGATGCTAAACAAACGCCGAAAAAAGGACATACAAAGAGCGACGGCAAAAGCAATGACAAAAGCCAACATGAAAGCAATAACAAAGCCGCCATAAACTTAAATAGCACGAACTTGAAAACTATGCCAAAGAAAGCGCGCGGAATGTATAACAAACACCGAAGTAACAAAAGGCTGCCGGTAAACACGATAAAGCTATGCAAATCCATGTGGCGGCAAGGAAAACATAAATGAAAGTGTAAAAGATGGCCTTCTAGAAGGAAAAGATACAAACTACGCCGGGAAGCAAAAAACTAGCGGGTAACCAAGGGATACAAAAACGGAATAAACTCTAGTGCTGCAGGACTAACCGGATACCCCAAAAATTACCTCATCTGCAGCTCCAAGTGCCGGGACCGGCTCTGGTTGCAATGCTGGCGCAGGAAGAGGATTAACTGCAGGTTCTGGGTTATCAAAGCACCTTGAACGAACAGGGCAGCGCCCGAAACGGGTGGACGAGGAAGAACACAGTCGGCCATAACGCTGGTGGCGGTTGACGATTAGACACTAAGCGAAAGTTGACTGTCGTCCCGGAGTACCGATGAAATGACCACGTTTTAGGCGGAGCGACCAAATTTATACCCCGGGAGCGCAAAGCATTACTACCACTACAAGCGTGCGCAATCACGGAGGAATGCGAAGAGATTACTTAAACTTCCGCTATGAGCTAATTAATTATGCAGTGAGAATAGTGCAAGCATTGTACATGAACTTTTTTTTATTTCAAAACTTTTCTGCTAAGAACTTCTTGAAAAACAAATGATATCCAATAGGTTATTTAGGTTGTTGTTAGTTTAAATACTGCAGATATAATTTGTTTTGCGTGATTTCTTGTCCAGATTGCGTTTTCGTTCTTGAAATCGGGCCCGACACGCGAAAATCTGTGAAGCGATCACAGATTTTTTCCGAATCGGCCGACATGTCGGACTGAAATCGCGCGCGCATCGGGTCGCCATTTACACGCGCCGATTTGCTTCACGATTTCTCGGGGCCGACAAATCGGCACGACAAATCGCAGCGTGTAAATAGGCCTTAACATGACAAGTACGTGTGAAAAATGCAACCAGAAACGAGTTATCGACTGTTTGTTTGTCAAGGTTGATGTCAATTTGCATATTGCTCGACAAACACAGTTGTTTGTGAAAGTCAACTCATTGTTGTTTCGAATGATGGCGGAAAGCTACTGGGAAAGCAGTTAGGAGGAAGAATTGTTTCTTACGCAGTCAACATTTACTGCTAAGTCGGACGAACATGATGGTAAGTCGGCACTTTCAGTCGTTGCAATTCCATTGTTTTTGCGTAGTTGTATGTAATCCGATCTTATCGTTGTTAAGGAATGGGTGTGTCGACGAGTGAAAGGGATGGAAAATGCTCAGAGGATAATGTTGAAATATGTTGTAAGTGACGGAAACTGTAAGTTAGGAATGTTCTTTGTATTAAAAATACGTATTGTGGTGTTTTTGGTTGTTTCTAGTTAGTAAAAAATATGGGGGAAAGTGCTTCACCAGTGGATATAGGTGGTTTTCATGTTACGTCATCGCCGCCATGCTGGTGGACATAAACAATAGTTCTCTCATTAGCTCCTTTTGTTCGTCCACCAGCATTTGTTCGTTTCACTATTGTTATCTATGTCTCTAGAGATTGATTGAAAACCACCTATATGCATGTAAAGCAAGCTGCATTATTAAAACTAAAACACGCAGCATTATTTTTAATAATGCAGCTTGTTTTAGTTTTAATAATGCTGTGTGCCGACTTAGCACGTGTAAGATTACCCCTGATAATTTCCCTGCCACCAAAAAAGACCGCACCCGTTTTTCTCACACACTTAGTTTGTATTATTTTTCTCTCGGCATTCGGTGATATAATGCAGACAGAAAACAATAGGTTTGGATGACGATCAGTAACTATTTTAACCGGGTTTCTGAAAAACTAACCCAGTTAACTCCAAGTGCGGCCGCAGCCATTATTATGTACCGATATATATGCTGCACTCTCTTACTTAGCCTACATAAGTTACTTGGCTTACTTCACTACTTGAGTTGCTTGACTTGATTGCGTTGCTTAGTCTATTAGAGTTGTTATGCGTACTTGGGTTGCTTGGCTTGCTTGAGGTGCTTGGCGTACTTGAGTTGCTTGGCGTACTTGAGTTGCTTGGCTTGCTTGAGGTGCTTGGCGTACTTGAGTTGCTTAGCGTACTTGGGTTGCTTGGCTTGCTTGAGTTGCTTGGCGTACTTGAGTTGCTTGGCTTGCTTGAGGTGCTTGGCGTACTTGAGTTGCTTGGTTTGCTTGAGTTGCTTGGCTTGCTTGAGGTGCTTGGCGTACTTGAGTTGCTTGGCGTACTTAAGTTGCTTGGCTTGCTTGAGGTGCTTGGCGTACTTGAGTTGCTTGGTTTGCTTGAGTTGCTTGGCTTGCTTGAGTTGCTTGGCGTACTTGAGTTACTTGCTCTACTTGAGTTGCTTGGTCTACTTGAGTTGCTTGGCGTACTTGAGTTGCTTGGCTTGCTTGAGTTGCTTGGTCTACTTGAGTTGCTTGGCGTTCTTGAGTTGCTTGGCTCGCTTGAGCTACTTGGTCTACTTGAGTTGCTTGGGTTTCTTGAGTTACTTGGCTTGCTTGAGTTGCTTGGGTTACTCGAGGTGCTTTGCCCCACTGAGTTGTTTCGCGTACTTGAGTTGCTTGGCTTGTTAATTGCTTGTGACTTGGTCTACTTGAGTTGCTTGGCTTGCTTGAGGTGCTTTGCGTAATTGAGTCGTTGCTTCGCTTACTTGAGTTACTTGGCTTACTTGAGTTGCTTTGCGTACTTCAGTTGCTTTGCGTACTTCAGTTGCTTTGCGTACTTGAGTGCTTGGCTTACTTGAGTTACTTGGCTTACTTGAGTTGTTTTGCGTACTTGAGTTGCTTCGCTTACTCTAGTTGCTTTGCGTAATTGAGTTAATTGGCTTTCTTGAGTTACTTGTCCTGCTTGAGATTACTTACTTGGTCTATACTTGAGCTGTTTTGTGTACTTGAGTTGCTTGGCTTGCTTGTGATACTTGGTCTACTTGAGTCGCTTGTCTTACTTGAGTTGCTTGGCGTACTTAAGTTACTTGGCTTACTTGATTTGCTTGGCTTGCTTGACCTACTTCAATTGGTTGCTTGGCTTACTTGAATTGCTTGGCGTACTTGAGTTGCTTGGCCTACTTGAGATGCTTGGTCTACTTGAATTGCTTGGCGTACTTGATTTGCTTGGCTTAGTTGATTTGCTTGGCTTACTTGAGGTGCTTTGCTGTATTGAGTTGCTTAACTTACTAGAGGTACTTAGCTGTCTTGAGTTGCTTGGCCTCGTCGACTTTTTTTTTGGCATATTTTCTTTAACCGGATCGATTCAAAAGCATTTAAGAAACTGCTCAAGACCACGAGTGACACTTCTCAAAGAGGCGTAACTAAACACTTAATTCATGGCAAATACCACTGAGCTCATTATCGCTCCCATCGCTGTCATACGCATCATCAGATTCATCGTTTCCGTGGTCTCGCAAAGGTATCCGCTATCGAAGCAGTTACACAAGTCTGTGCAGTTGAGAATTACTTTGCGACATTGGTATCTGTTGGCTGAATAGCTCTCAAAATACATATTTGCCTTTTTAAAAACTTCAGTACATGGTCAATCTTTCTCAAACGTGGTGTTGATTTTCCGCCAAGAGGTTGCCTATTCTCCTCACGCATGCGCAGTGCAAGTGCCCGCACGTACGAGCGTACCGACAGTTAGGTACCAACCAAAATAAAATGCCAAACCATTTCCAGTAATTTTTTGGGTTCCGCGTGCGCGCCCTCGGCAAGTGGCAAGCTCCTCTATAAGTAGCCGTGCATTGAACTTTTAGAAATGCTATCAAAGCTTCCGTAAGCTAGACTGTGAGTAGTTTCCTATATATTTTTCTTCAAACTTAGAGGAGTGGCACGAGTAACACGCGAGCGGCGAAGCGAGGGCGTCGGCGCCTTTCCCGTCTCGCATCTCCAGTTGAGCGCGTGGCCATTTTCTTCTCTCACGCTTTTCGCTTTGCGAAGTAAGAAAAAAGAGGGGGTTGCTCGTAATTACCAACCCTTCGTATTTTGACACCCTCGGGGAAAAAAGTATTCTTTCACTTGAGTTGGCCGCTTACGGAAATGACCCTCGTAAACGGCGACTAGCACAATGGGAGATAGATGATCGCTTATGTGATCTTCCACTAAACGCTGTAAATACAGTAAAGGGTTCCGCACCACTGCGTTAATTATTGTTTGCGAATTTAGTGTATTATACAGTACGCACTAGTACCAATAGCCCAATTTCGACATTTTAAAATTCAACTTGAAACAAAAGACATGACTACGAGGCTTAGGGGAATGATAGTAGGGATTTGTATGGTTTATTCCCCTAAGCCTCGTAGTGATGTCTTTTGTTTGAAGTTGAATTTTAATATATCGAAATTGGGCTATTATGGCGAAAACAAAACCATACTGTAGTACTAGGACTGACCCTTAAATGGCTTCCTTCCTTTACGGTGTCCGTTTATGGAAAAGTCGAGATCGTTTTTATTTATTAAGTAACTGTGTTTGCTTACGGGAATGTAAAAACATAGAGTTCATATGGGAGTTCAAAAGGGAATTTGTCAAGGTGGCCGCAAGTAAACTGTCCGCTTATGAGTGTATGTTAAGAGACTTTCTACTTGATATATTTATGTGTCTAAATGCCACCTACTTCGCGCTACAAACAGGCGCAAGCCACATGAATTCATATACTCTGCTAATTCAGAAGCCCATAAGAAGGTTTCCCAATGTGACTACATAGGCGTAAGGTGTTCTGAAACTTTTCGCTGGGGTGTGCACTATTCTAAAGTTGCTGCCAAAGCCAACAAGACCCTGGGACTTATAAGAACATTGAAGCCATGTAGCAGACACAGATGTAAATCAAGTTCAAAAGACCGCAGCTCGATCGCTTTGTATGCAATAACTATAAACTTACAACAAGTAGCTCTGGCTTAGTTAGCGCACTTGGTTGGGATACTCTAGAACACAGATGTTTGTTTAATCAGTAAGTCCTCTTTTGTAAATTGTAAACAACCTCATTTACTAGGAGACATCGCTTAACGTATCAACAACAGCAATCAACTGTATTAGCTCACAGCTATTCCTTCTTCCCAAGAACAATCAGAGTCTGGAACTTCCTTCCTTCAGAAGTAGTAACATCTTTATCCTAAAATAGCTTTAAGCAGTCAGCCCGGCGGCCAGTTATAAGATCTCTAAAAGTGCAAAGGCACTTACCTAGGCTTTGGCCGCAACCGACCCGCCCAGTATTAGAGAGATATATTTGGTTGTCATCGATTCTAAGTTCTAAGATCATACACAGCCTAAGGGTGATGTTACACGGAACAATTCTCAACGAAGATTTTTAGCGCAACATGGGTGCACGGACGATTTTCTTCGCAATTTTTGCGTTGCGAGTTTTTGAATCAGCTTCAAATACCTGCAACGTAAAAACACGAATTTTACTCAAGTTGTTTCGTGTAACATACCTGTCTTTAATTTTGTTGTGCTAAAAATCGTGTAACATCATCTTAAGACGAGCGAGAGGTTAACCCAAACAGCCACAAGAAAGCAGAACAGGCCATTCAGTGTAGGAGTACTAGTGCTGGCGAAATTTCACCACAGGCGCCTAGAACGACTAGCGACTAAAGTCAAAAAGCTTAACAAGCTAAATCTCGCAGAAAACACCATGTAATTAAACAGTCTTCCAACAAAACGCAATCACCGGCTAGAAAGAGAAATAAAAAATGCTTTACAGTTGAGTTCACACTTTTCGGTCTGATACGGTATGCCAATCTTGTAGCTCAAACTAAGACGCAGTCCTACAACTTTGGCCCGACCATGAACTCCCCACTGTTTTGCGAAGACACAGCGCTAGGAACCAACGAAAAAATACAGAAAATGTTTTGATTTTAAAATGTCATTAGAAGTTCAGTGGAAATAACTTAAAACAGTCTTCAAAAAATGAGAAGAAATTCAAGAGAATAACGTGAAGGCGAATGCAATCACTGCAAAACTGGCATTGTCCAATTACAACTTTGCTGTTGCCATAGTGATTGTATTAAATGATGTGATTGGCCAATTAGCCTAAAGCTTTAAATATGATTAATTCACGAAACTGTCCCACTACATTGTCCGATCATAACTTTGCAAGTTAGTTTATAGAGGAAAATACAGAGCGGGTTTATAGACCTCACACATTTGAGGAAATTGAAATAGTTACAAGATATATTTACAAGTTTGACAAGCATAATAGACCAATATCACGCTAGCATGGCACAAAATATATTTGGTTTATTGAGGAAAAGAGCCCAGCATCAAATTCAGCATATCGATATTAGTAAAACTACAAAGTTTTGTAAAGATTGCTAGAAAACTGACGAAGATATGAAATTTTGAAACTGAGCATTTTTACAAAGAAATGTATGGTGGACGGGCATAGATTGCCCGTCCAGCCTCGTTTTCGTGTTTTTCCCATACATTTCTTTGTAAAAATTAGGCCAGGGTACTAAGTTTCAAAAGCTCATATCTTCGTCAGTATACGAGCAATCTTTACGAAACTTTACAGTTTTGCTAATATTGTTGTGCTGATTTTGATACTCTCCATTAAATTAAATATATTTTCATGCCATGCTAGCGTGATATTGGTGTATTGTATCAGTAACAAATATGAAATTTCTAAATATATAATCACTTCTTTAGAAAACGTAAACTGAATAGTAATGATATTTGGGGATTTAGATTCCTACTTAGCGAGACAAATACTTTAAAGATAGAACTTTAAAATAACCTTTTTTGTGAAAATACAAAACTGAATGCAAGGCTGGCACAACGGCAAAGGGCAGATTTATTAAATGGCCAATATTTCGACTAATAGAACTACAATAGGCGACAAAAATAGTTGACACACACTATAACAAAAACGGTTTTCGTGACATATTTATCACTGTATCTTTCCTTTTACTACACTCTGCCGCATGAACCCCCGTCCCCCCATCCAATGTTGTAGGATTGTAGCGACAGACTTGACGAAACGATACACAACATTGTCTGGGGGGGTGGGGGTGGGGAATTAGGGGGGTGGGGCTGAAATGCCTCTCGTCCCGAACAAAATGGGGTTCAAAATGACAATGTGTCAACAATATTGTCGCCTATTGTAGTTTTCCTCAGGGCCAGGGCTATACTGAAAGAAAAAAATTGTAACAGTATAGCCCTGGCCCTGAGGAAGACTAGTTCTATTGGTCGAAATATTGGCCGAAGTGCCAGCCTTTCATTCAGTTTTGTATTTTCACATTCAAGTCACGCCTGGCACGAAATCTTTCACAAGGAAGATCCGGCAACCACCAGCGAGTTTAATTTCTGCGTCGTGTGGACCTCTACATTCAAAGGTTTTTCTAACTTTTTTTTTAATATAAGAACCTTTTCTATAAGAACGTCGAGGCTGGGATTCGTCAAAAATTTAAGAATATGCCAAGAACGTACCCAGGCTGAGATTTTGTTAAGAACGTCTCTATATTGTCTCATATTTTGACATTGAGCTATAATAAAATACAGTTCCTGCAATTCCGTAGTACTTGGCCAAATTTTCTTTCTTTTCATTCAGAACTATGATTTACTGAAACATTCTGTTGTAATTTTCCACGCGGAAACAATTTTTTAATAACTTTTATAAACTGTGAAACACGTGAGTATTATGAATTTATAATTACTAGGTTTTTAAACCAATCACTATCGTTAGAAACACCCTTCTCAGCTTTAGTGTGTCGCAACAGTTGCTCGAGTTTTATGGTGTAAGAATGTACATTGTAATAGTTACATTGTTCTTATTATTTTGCAAACTTGACTTTTTGGAGAAAATACTGAAATTAAGGAAGGAAACCTATTTCGTTGTTGACATCGTTGTTGACGTTTGTCAGCCTGAATTATCTCCGAAACTAGTTTGACGATTTCCCGGCCAGGGAAATCAATTCCCGGGATCAATTTGTGATATATTGAATTATAACAATAGTACTTGTACCTGACGTGCAACAAATAATAATGAATGAATGCAATGAATTTATTCGATTGTCAGATGCAGTTTTTATAGCCAGAACTGAAGAAATTAAGTGTTTATTTTCGGCAAAATGTAGAAATCAACTTTCACAACTCCAATCTTATTTAAACTAGTTTTACCGTAAAAGCTCTATTAAGCCCCCCTCTCTAACAACCCCTTCTTTTGGATGTCGGATTTCGGATAAGCAAAACTAATAACAACAACCAGGAAATTCAGATTTAGGCCTTTTTTTCATCAAGAACGGTAAGTATATTAAACTGAGTAGACTTCGATTTGTATTTTCAAATGCTCTAGTCTTTTGACAAAGTGGACACGCTATTTAATTTGCGTGCGATCTCGCACGCTAGATTTTGTTTTCAAGGTTAACCAGTTTCTTTGTTAGACTGCTCACACTACATTGTTCGACTGCGCACGCTTCATTGTTTTTAGTGTGTTCTATGAAACAAATAGTGTGCTCCTGGACACACTGCAAGCGTGTTAAAGTGGAAGCGTGTTGTGAGCGTGTCAGCGCCTTTATCCCTGTTTTCCCGTGGAGGGTCACAATTAACTATAAAGGAAGGAGATTACTCTGTGAAGGAAATTATACATCTTTTGGAAAGCGAAACTAAAGCGATTGATATCTGCGCAAAGTGGACGTAGAGCTCAGTGTATATATAACAAGAAAAAAACCGAGCATCTTTTTCCTTTAATGCGGTGAAATTTATTTTATATTTCACTGGAACGGGGAATTTTAGTTTTTTTTTCACGTCACATTGCTCAGGTCACGAGTAGCTTCAGTATTTTATTGATAGGTTAGAACTATAAGGTAAACAGTTGCCCCCTTTTCTAAAACAGATTTTTGATAGTGATTTAGGCTACAATCTCAAACCATTAGATATTGAAAGAAGGTCTAAAAAACATGTGCTCTACAGTGATTTTCCTCAGACCGTGAAACAGTTTCTAGTAGTTAGTGTATAATAGTCAAATAAACACAAAAGAAAACAATGGAAATAAGATCTACTAACCTCTATAAGTGCACTATTTCACGGTCTGAGGAAAATCACTCTAATGAAAGATTTCAACTTGTTAAAAATATGCTCTTTATGAATGTCCACAGCCAGATTATTCAATAGATTAAGGACCGCACATAAAAAAAACGCCTTCTACGTTTTCAACTAACATCCTTTCCCAACTCTCCTTCATCCAAACGAAGACTGTAACGAGACTGTTCCTTGATAATGAACAAGTCCCACAAATACCTCCTTGCAACACAGTAAATCACTTTCACACTAAGAAAGCTTGACATTTCATATCAAACTGTACGAAAAACCTGTTCCACTTTACAAATGTGCACCAATCGTAAACGACATACAAGACTATCCTAATGCTCAGTACTCCCTATCATCAAACCGTGAACTATAATAATAATAATGATAATAATAATAATAATAATATAGTAATTTACATGCTTATATTGTGCGTATTTCATGTAAATGATCAGTCAGTCAGTCACTTTTATCATGAGCCTCTGGTTCGGGAGATTGGGCAACCACTCCCCGTGTACCTGACGGTAAATAAATTATACCTTATACCTTATGCGTATTACAATAACTATAATATTAACTGAAATACATTATATTTAACAAAATTTCAGAAGGGTTAAGAAAAATCTAAAATGTAAAAACTATGAAATAGGAAATTATTTCTTTAAAAAAAAAACAGGGAATAAAAATCTAATCGTATGCAAGCCTGAAAAGATATGTGTTCAAGTGCCTTTTAAAAGTATACAAGTTACTTATCGGGAGTAGATCATTGGATAACGAGTTCCACAGTTTGGGGGCAGCTACTTTAAAGGCCGTATCACCCAAAGTCAGTTTAGTTTTAAAAGAAGGTGGCGCAAGTAAAACTCCATGAGACGATCTTAAATCGTAGCTTAATTGTAACTAGCTCCCTAAGGTAAGGTGGAGCAAGACCAATAATTACTTAAAATAACAATAATAATTCTTTAAAATTAATGCGAAACCTGATAGGGAGCCAGTGCAGCTCACGCATGAGTGGTATACACCAAAATTGAAGACACGTTGACCCGTTTAAAGGATAAACCATGAACGATGAGACCGAATGGGATTATGGGTAGGCAGCATTGGCAAGCCGAGTTATATTCCATTTTTCTAAAATCAAGATGTTTTCTTTGCTTGAGACATTTTGGAGCATGATCCATGCATCGTGTGTTGATAAAAGGTGTATTCTGTCAGAGACGAAGGTTAATTTACCCAATTTCCCAGTAAACCTTTGGGTCGCATCGTTCATGGTTTATGCTTTTCACCCGACAACGTTTCTTCAATTTGGTGTAATGTGACAAAAGCACGGGGCTTGACAGACTAACCTAACAGAGGCATTTAATACAATTAAATTAAACTGTTGCTGTAATCTACGCGTGATATTACCAACGCATGAACAAGGGCCATTGTGGCGTCTGGCGTCAAAAACTTGCGGATGCGCCTGATGTTATGTAAATGATGGAACGATGCGCCGCATAGCTTACTTAGTGAGTTGAGAATCAAACCAAGAACCTAGATTTCTAACAATTGATGTCGCTTCAATTTCTACGGATCCGACAGTAATACTACTTATATTAACTTTTGCTAGCTGCTGCCTAGTTCCTAGAAGTATTAAAATGCTAACAAAAAAAATTAATATTTGAATTTACAATTATGATAATTATCAGTCTGGCAGGTGTCCGTTTTCAGTAGATTTCAATGGAATCATAGTGTTAAGTGAGTAAAATAAGTCTCAACTCTATCTTTGATAAACAAATACAAAATCATCCGATTTATTTGAACTTCTGAAAATAATTATTTCGTGTGAAAGTACCGGACCTTACCTGTCAAAAGCGATCTCCGGGCTTAAACGAAACCCCTGGATACAGCAGTGTACTTCTACATATATTCTGTTTGTAACCCACCAATTAATTTTCTCCAGATCTTAGAGCAGTTTTCAATTCAGTGTGAAAAGTAATTACACAATTGCTTTGGTTTTCATTGCTACGCTTTGTGATTGGCTAAAAAATCTCGTGCCACTTTCTCGACCAATCAGAAGTAAAACCAAAACCAATCGTGACTTGCTCGCACGCGTTTTCCCGCGCTTGGCGCCGCCGACATATAATTGCTTCGAGCTCTGATTGGTTCATTAGATTGTTTACGACTGCTGTGATTGGTCAGAGTAATTACTTTGGTTTTGGTTTTACCACACTCAATAGACCTTTTTAGCTTGTATGTTTTGTTTTCCCAATGTAGATCATATGATGTTACCATAGAGAACTGTTTCTTTTAAACTTTGTATTCTTCACGTGCATATGTATGCAAAATTTATGAAAAGACAAAGGAAAAATTCCCTTGAGAAGATCACATGACCCACATTGGGAAAACAAAACATACAAACTAAAGAGGTCTATTGAAAACCGCTCTAATGGATAATACATGTTAAATATTAGCCAAAATCTTACATCCCATTTGATAACCCTCGTTTAGTTGATTTCCACCGCAATTATTAGAACAAACAAACAAGTCGTAGTTCAGGACTAAATTTTGACTTTCCTTCGATGGAAAACAACGTTGTAAGTTGGCAATATGGGGCTTGTCAGAGTGATCGAGTTTTCAAAATAATAGTTTGACTCACTCAAAAGTAGAGAATGAAAACAAGAGCAAATCAAATTGTTACCTGGAAAAAACTGAGTCTTGAACAACCAAAACAAAAACATAAGGAAACAAAGGTTTTTATTTCATTTTCGTCAGTTTTTGCGCTTAGTATTTTCTTGTTTCGTAAACAATGCTACCATTATAAAGTTGCTTTCACTTGAGTGTCGTAAAACCAAAACCAAATTAATTACTCTGGCCAATCACAACAGACACAGACACTCCAATGAACCAATCAGAACGTGAAGCAAATAATGTAGCCGGCGCCAAGCGCGGGAAAACGCGTGCAGGCAAGTCACGATTGGTTTTCCTCCTCGAGAAAGCGTCTCGCCCTATCCCCTGTGGGTGCCGGCGAGAGAGCGTCTGAATTGCCGTCTGGTTACGTCACGGACTAATTTATGTCATTTCTGAATAAATTAAAGTGCTATCAAAATCAAAATGGCGGCCACAAGTCATGGGAAAAAATAATAAAGGTAAACTTCAATGAACGAAGTCATCTTTGCAGCAAAAGGAGAACGTGCGAAAAAGAATTCTGCCTTTCGTAACAACGTACCATCCGGTGCTGCCTAATCTTAAAAACACCTTAATGAGCAAATGGCATTTAATTCAGAACCAACCATTGCTAAGAGAAATATACAAAGAGCCTCTGTACACGACCCGAAATGATCCCCGACCCCAAATGATCCCCGACCCGAAATGATCCCCGACCCCAAATGATCCCCGACCCGAAATGATCCCCGACCCCAAATGATCCCCGACCCCAAATGATCCCCGACCCCAAATGATCCCCGACCCGAAATGATCCCCGACCCGAAATGATCCCCGACCCGAAATGATCCCCGACCCCAAATGATCCCCGACTCCAAATGATCCCCGACCCCAAATGATCCCCGACCCCAAATGATCCCCGACCCCAAATGATCCCCGACCCCAAATGATCCCCGACCCCAAATGATCCCCGACCCCAAATGATCCCCGACCCCAAATGATCCCCGACTCCAAATGATCCCCGACCCGAAATGATCCCCGACCCCAAATGATCCCCGACCCCAAATGATCCCCGACCCCAAATGATCCCCGACCCCAAATGATCCCCGACCCCAAATGATCCCCGACCCCAAATGATCCCCGACCCCAAATGATCCCCGACCCCAAATGATCCCCGACCCGAAATGATCCCCGACCCCAAATGATCCCCGACTCCAAATGATCCCCGACCCGAAATGATCCCCGACCCGAAATGATCCCCGACCCCAAATGATCCCCGACCCCAAATGATCCCCGACCCGAAATGATCCCCAAAATCGACCTAAACACGACCCGAAATGATCCCCGACCCCAAATGAATCCCAATTTTTTTCACACGCGACCTGAAATGATCCCCGAGGAATTATAGGAGTGGAATGGGAAAATATTTCTATCCCGGGGATAAGATTGAAGCGTTTTGATTCCGTTTTTCGGTTAATGCTAAATGCGAAGTTTTTCGGCTATAAACGCGAAATATTTTCAAAATGGCTAATCGACTGCACAAAGTTATTTTACAGTTTATGTTACAGTTCAGAAATTCTAGAATTGACGGAAATAAACAGTTATGTGAATACTACGTACTTAATGGGTACTGACAGGGAGCGAAGACTGTTACTTGTTACAGTAAGGCCCGGTTTAAACGTCGCATTTCACATGTGCCAAATCTAATTCAGGTATTGAATGCGTGTGAAGTTCGACGTTTAACTAAAATTAAATTCGACAATGCGACTTCTGTCGCATCTTCGACTGAGCCAGTCAAATCTCGACAGAAGATCAGCCGTTGTCTTTTGTGCCGAATCGAATTTTTTAAATCATGTTTAATTTATTGTAACCCACAATTCTCAATTTTTTCCCAACTCTAGAAAAACTCGATCATGATTCGATGTCTAAAATGGCGGATATCTGACTTATTTAAGTAGAACCAAATAAGTATCCGGCTCGGGACATGTGAAATTTGACTTTTAAACCGGGCCTAACGAGATGCTATTTGCACGATTTTTTTTAAACCTCCAATTTAAACTCTAAAGTTTCTTGAAAATTCGTTAAAAAGGAGTTATAATTATTTAATAAATTGTCCAAAATTTATAAATACATAAACACTTCAAACAATTCGAGTCAAAATTCTTTAATTTACTTTATTCTGGTAATTATAGCATCTACGGGAATTAAACGTCATCCCATTCCATTCCAATAATTCCTCGGGGATCATTTCAGGTCGCGTGTGAAAAAAATTGGGGATCATTTCGGGTCATGTTTAGGTCGATTTTGGGGATCATTTGGGGTCGGGGATCATTTGGAGTCGGGGATCATTTGGAGTCGGGGATCATTTGGGGTCGGGGATCATTTGGGGTCGGGGATCATTTGGAGTCGGGGATCATTTGGGGTCGTGTACAGCCTCCCCTTATCTCATAATATATATAGATAGGCTAAGCCTAACAGCGTCGCTCTGAACAAGCTTAACTGAGGTAAAACTTAACTAAGGTGAAAGGTCGGAAGCACAAGAATTATGATTGACGACCGGGCTATTTTTCAATTTTAGCAATTCTCAAAAACAGTATTACGCGACCGTCTGCACAGTACATTTAGACCGTATAAAAGTTCCCAAAAACAACTTTTTCTCCGTCCACAATAACTAGACCTAACTAGTACGACTACTTTCCGAATAAAATACAGTTGTTGCTGGATGTTACTAAAACGGGGAATGGGGAATGGGGAATGGGAAATGGGAAATTGAAATGGGAAATTCAAAATGGGAAATTGAACTTTTTTTAGATTAATTGTTTATAATGCGGAATAATTTTTTTTCAGCGGCGATTATCGATATCCACGCTTTATTTAAACGTTCTGCGCCAAAATAAAAGGAAAGGAATAAATTGATGATGTATAAGGGATAATACACAAATTCGGCTAACGCATGCATTGTTGTACCCAATTCAAACCTTCTGGGAATGAGATTCTTTGTTCGCAATAGGTGGTTTTCACGTTACGTCACGGCGGCCATGTTGGTGCACACCTACAAAAGAATGTTAATGAACTTTTTTGTTATGTACACCAACATGGCCGCCGTGGCCTTTGTCATTTGAGTCTCACAGGACTGAAGGTCACGTGAGTGAAAACCATCTATATTTCCATATAATTTCCATGTCAATGCTTCATTGATATGGAAATATGACGAACAAAGAGTTTTTATCCCCAAAGGTTTGAATTGGTACAACAAAGCGTTAGCCGAATTTGTCTTTGCCCGAGCTCCGAGGCCTTCTTAAAAATAATAGACAGATTTAGCAAAGACAACGCGACGTGAAATGAGGACGCGACACCGCGCGGAATAGTCTGGACCCGACTTCCGGTCCTTACGTTCACGTTCTCGGGTCAACGTCGCGTCGCGTTCACGACGGCATTTGGGTTATTTTCACGCGTTCACGTCGCCATCACGAAGCGGGTGATTACTGCCAAGAAAAGCCTTTCTTCGAGTTGAAAAGGTAAGAAAAGGTAGGAAAATTTATTTGGCTACCTAAAATTATCATTTTAGTTTAATATTTCTTGTGTCCTCAAAGCCTATAACTTTTAAAAGCCGACAAAAACTTGTTGATACTGATTCGGTTTTGTGTTTGTTTCCTTGAGTTTTCATGTCGTCTTTTTTTCGACTTTTTTGTGGAAGAATGGTGCTATTCTCATTCGCGTAAAAGCCGCCGCATGTCGTTTTGAATGATCGGATAACAAAGTGCTCTCGTGGCAGGCATTCTATTGGCCATAAAAGTCCCTAGGGAGATTTTCAAGACCTTTTATACGCCCTTGCATGCAAAATCTCTCTCTTCTCGCAAGTCTACTCGATTGGATCATTTCGACAAGTTTCCTTTTTCCGCGTTCTACCAGCGCCGCTGAAGCTTCCTTTTGGCTCACGTCCCAGTTAAACCAGAACCAGCCGCCGTGGCCGCTATCGCCCCTGCAGTTGAAGCAGCTCTAGCTCCGCCTGTTGGGGTATCGTTTTTTACCTTTCTTATATTTTCCTCTTCCCGTTAATTTTACACACTTTTCTAGTACATGGTTCTAGTTTTGCATTCCCTTCGTACCGTACTCTTGTGTTGGGTTTTTACGTTGGCGCTTTCGGGCGTCTGTGCAACGTAAACGTGCAAAGTTTAGACCTTTTGTTGCATTTTTTCGTGTCCGTGTAAGGTAGTACGGAACAAAATATCTGCCGGCCCATGGCGTGTAGGCGTTAAAGGTGTTAATCGCATCGGCGCTCTCTGCGTATGTGTAACGTACCAGATAAGGATTTTACGTTGGTGCTTTATGGCGCCTGTGTAACGTACCAGAGAAGGATGTTTTACGTTGGCGCTCTATGGTGTCTGTGCAACGTACCAGGAAAAGATTTTACGTTGGCGCATTACGGCGTCTGTGCAACGTACCAGAAGAGATTTTACGTTGGCGCTTTACGGCGTCTGTGCAACGTACCAGGAGAGATTTTACGTTGGGGCTTTATAGCGTCGGTGTAACGTACCGGAGACAGATATTACGTTGGCGTTTAATGGCGTCTGTGCAACGTACCAGAGAAAGATTTCACGTTGGCACTTTGTAGCGCCGGTCTTTGTAATGTTTGCTCTGTTTTTCCTTTTGTTTGCTTTTCCCGTAATTTCTTTATTACCATATTTTGTATTCCCGTGCGTATTATTATGCACGCTTTTTCGAATCGGGTAAGTGGTCAAGCGGGGTTTTTCATGTGCCTATTGTCCTGTTTTGCCTTTGTTGTCGAACTGGTTCAGTTGTTATTCCTAGTTCCCCCGTGGGTCAATATATATATTTTATAGTACTCCAGCGCGTATTTATTTTCCCTCTAACGTTTTGTTGAATCCGGGACATGTGTACAAGCGAAGTTTTATATCCTTTTCTCCTGTTTTGCCTTTGTTGGTTTTTTGTCTTAACCTATTCTGCATCCCAAGTGTTTTTCGTCTCACCATTATAATTTTTAGTACTCCCTTGCGTTTTTATTATCTTTTGCACGCTTTGTACATCGAAGATGCGAATATGCGGAGTTTTTGTCTCGTTTTCTTTCACTCATCAGTAACACATGGTGCATGCTCAAGTTGTTTTTCCGTTTGTTTCCCTTCCCTTCATTCCTCTCCACAGTCGAGTCGTGTTCAGGAGGGATTCCTAAACACATCCCTTTTCCAGTCTTTGGACGGATTCCTGGCTCGACTCGGCTGTGGGGTTCCCTCCCGACCTTCCCTCTCATACAAAATCGTTCTTTCCTATACATCTCCTCTCAGTTGGATTTTTCAAACCGGATCAGCGACGCTACAAATCATTCTTCGACCTTGGCTTGGTGTAACTGGGAGGGAAAGCCCCACAGCTGGGTCGGGCCACTCCCCTCTATCGAGTCCGTGGCATCAGGACAAGTTTACGCTAACCCTCCCCAAACCCCCTTTTAGAAATCCTAACCAATTCTTCGCGGGACACCTCCGTAATCATCTTGCCGCTGGGGGGACCCATCTGGCAAGCTAGGACATCCTAAAGCCGACGAACTATCTAGTTACCTTTCTCCCGGAGTTGATATTAGAAATCGCTTTGTCCATTTCAAAGGCAATTTCCAAGGGAGGAACTACGATTCTGCGCTACCCCCAAGAAATGTCTTTCCACATGCCGTAACTGTTTGGATTTTGAAGATTTCACATCTTCCTGTATCGTGGAGCGAGTGCTAACGGCTCCCTTCTTACCCATGGCGAAGTCGGTCTAGCCGACCCCCCTCATTTAGTCATGCTCATTACAATTTTAGAATCATACGTCGTACGTAATATCCTAAGGGTTTTTTCTGAGTTTCGGGAATATTTGGCTGTATTTCATCTTAATAAGGTGTTATGACTGTGACAATCCCCCGTGTTTGTCTTTAATGTAACTCACCCCCTTGGAAGGGCAAAATTTTTTCACCCATATCTTATCCTTCGTAAGGCATAGAGTGGCTTTATGTGCGAATGTGAATTGTTTACTATTCTCATTCGCGTAAAAGCCGCCGCATGTCGTTTTGAATGATCGGATAACAACGTGCTCTCGTGGCAGGCATTCTATTGGCTATAAAAGTCCCTAGGGAGATTTTCAAGACCTTTTATACGCCCTTGCATGCAAAATCTCTCTCTTCTCGCAAGTCTACTCGACTGGATCATTTCGACAAGTTTCCCCACCCTCCTCCCCTTCAGCGGCGCTGGCAACTCGTGTTTAAGCTCACCCTATGCCTTACGCAAAATTTTTTCACCCATATCTTATCCTTCGTAAGGCATAGAGTGGCTTTATGTGCAAATGTGAATTGTTTACTGTTTTGCTTGATAAGTTTCTTATTCTTATTATTTATTATTTTCTTGCCTACGCGGTACGCAGTCGTTAAATAATCCAAGGGGACAGGGCAATATTTTTTCTTGCCTACGCGGTACGCGAAACACAGTCGTTAAATAATCAAGGGGACAGGGCAGTATTTTTTCTTGCTACGCGGTAAGTGGTACGCAGTCGTTAAATAATTCAAGTGTGTTGCCCACGCCTTAAGCGGTACGCAGTCGGCGGCTTAGAGTTTGCCGATTGAACAATTGATCACAAAAAGCATTCATCAAAGTCACGAATGATTTAGTGACATTTCGCGGGGAAGGCATTGTTTTCTTTTATGAGTTTTCTAGCGTTGTTGCGTGCTCAGATCGAGTTTGCAGATTGAACAATGGATCACAAAGAGCATTCATCAAGGTCACTAACGATTTGGTGACATTTCACGGGAATGGCAATGTTCTTTTATGAGTTTTTCAGCGTTGTTACGTGCTCAGAGTTTGCCGATTGAACAATGGATCACAAAGAGCTACTTATATGGTATGTAATTCGATTGCAATTTTGAGGCAAGGACCAACGTAACAAAACAGAAGCACCAGATCCAAATTGAGGATCTCATCAGCTATAAATAATAGCAAATCAGCCTGGCTTTTTTTCGTTTATGTAATTCGAAAATGATGGTAATTGACCCAATAAATAAATTTATGAAATTATCAAAATCTGTATGTAAATTTTCCGTTATGTTTTACTGCCCAGCATCTGCTCGCAGAATTATCATTACAATTTGTAACCTCTAGTGTTATGCAGGCGGAAGGTCTCGAGTTTTGTTTGTCACGATGATTTTGAGCAAGTGTACGTCCAGCGGTGTCAGCATAACTTAGATGCGCCTGGCTCTGGATGCGTCTTTCGCCGTCCATAGCACGTGATCGCTTCTATTCTTCGATTTCAAAGTATTAAATAAAGTGTTTCTATTTGCAAATGTATCATGCCAAATTCAAACTTATTTGTTGCTGGAAGCATTCATCAAGGTTACGAACGATTTAGTGACATTTCACGGGGAAGGCAATGTTGTTATGAGTTTTTCAGCGTTGTTACGTGCTCAGAGTTTGCCGATTGAACAATGGATCACAAAGACTGAAAGAGCATTCATCAAGGTCACAAACGATTTAGTGACATTTCACGGGAAAGGCAATGTTCTTTTATGAGTTCAGCGTTGTTACGTGCTCAGAGTTTGCCGATTGAACAATGGATCATAAAGAACTACTTATACTGGTATGTAATTCGAAAATGATGGTAATTGACCCAATAAATAAATTTGATGAAATTATCAAAATCTGTTACAACGGCATCTTTACCATATTCACTATCAATTCTTCTAACTTTTTTTATTAACCTCACGTTCTAACGCATTAACCAGATGGCTTTAAGAGCCCTTTGATTAAGCCGTGAATACGCGCAAGCGTAATGAACGGGATATCGGTAACGGTGGCTAATTCACTCACTCACTCGCTCACTGGCGGGGAGTTTCGGAGGAGGAATCATAAATTCAAATCTCGCTTCCAGGGTCCTCGCTTGTCTTCTAATATAGGAGAGAACACTGTGGCAACAAGGGGGACTGAACTCTACATTTGAGCAGTGACGTCACTTGCAGCTGACATGAACTCATTTACCACCAATCTCGTTCCTATGCGAGAAAGAGGAAGGTCCCTGGAAATGAGGGTTTCCTGTTCCCCCCCCCCCCCCCCCCAGATTACACAGGTGGTTCCTTTGAAGTTGTTCCCAGGCTTATTATTCTCATTCTTGGTACCATTGCCCTATCATCCGGAGAAAAAACTGACGCGACGCTCATGTAGTGCAGCAACGCGTCGAACACTAAGAAATTCAGAAAATTAGTTATCTGGGGCCGTATTCACAAAAGCATCCTAAGTCCAAAGAGCCTCCTAAGATATAACTTAGGAGATAACTGGTATTCACGAAGACCTCTTATTTTAAGACATTCGTGTCTTATTTTTTTTCTCCTAAACTTATGTTAACTGGTATTCACGAAGACCTCCTATTTTAAGACATGTCATATTTTTTTCTCCTAAACTTATGTTAACTGGTATTCACGAAGACCTCCTACCTTAAGAAATGTCTTAATTTTTCTCTTAAACTTAAGAGGCCAAAATTGACCTCCTAACTTATTACTCGACGGGGGCTAAATTCGATTGTTGACGAATTTTACGTCGATTTTCAGCGTGATTATTGTGTGTCACAAAAGTTACCAATTAGATAAACATTTTAAAGCATTATATTGCTTTCCTAAAGAAAAATTAAATATTTTCTTGTAATGTCAAACAACACGGTTAGATACATATAGGCCTTCGTGTAAATTAACGGGTTCCACATTTCTTTCTCACTGCAGCTAGAGTTATATTTCCGTTTTTTTGTGAAAATCATCCTTTGCACAAGAAAAATCGAAGTATATCTACTCATCTATAAGGTACCCATGCCACTCTCTCTTGTGCTCTTAGGTCTCAAATGAAACAATTATGAATGACGAGTTGTGTTCTTCTTAATGTAGCTTGTAAATTAAGAGTAAGAATTGCGCTCAAAACGCCGGCAAAAAAGGGCTAATACCATGTCTTATATCTGAAAATTAATTTTTCAGATAAAGATGGAGCGTGTTACATTTACTAGAAGCGGCCGAAAATTTCAGTAAGAATGTAGAGTTCACCCGATCGGAAAATGTTCAAAATAAACGGAACGTCTTGAGAGTACCAATCAGAATATTGGAATAGAAAATGTGTTTACCATTTGTACCATATCCTCACTGCATACTCATTACCTCACCGCGTAAGACTAAGTTATGGGAAGAATCCGCGACTGCAGAGGCAATGGGCATGCAACTAGGATATACACTGAGTTCGTCAACCGCCACCAGGGGAGGTGGGTGGGTCGCGAAAGTTGACTGTCGTCCCGGAGTACCGATGAAATGACCACATTTTAGGCGGAGCGACCAAGTTTATACCCCGGGAGCGCAAAGCATTACTACAACTACAAGCGTGCGCAATCACGGAGGAATGCGAAGAGATGACTTAAACTTCCGCTATGAGCTAATTAATTATGCAGTGAGAATAGTAATAATAGTAACAGTAATAATTTATTTAAAGTCGATAACGTAGCAAGTGGTCAACCAATTTCCCGAGCCAGAGGCTCATGTAAAAACACAATTAAGCGAAAATGCAATTTAAGGTCATTTACAATTTAACACATTCTTAAACTAGGAAAAGCCCGACCCACACGTGCATGAAAACCCTGATTTAGAACTAGATAATTACATAAGAGAAACTCATCGCGCAGAATGATACAGGCCACTGTTATTCAAAGACGCTCCGAAAGAACTTCATTAATTGGTTTCCATGAACGCACGGCTTTGCTCAATATCATGCAGTAGGCGGGATAAACCGGCAAACGATAGCCGAATAGTGCTATTGTCTTCTCTTTCGTCTCACAAAATCACACATTTACGCATAAGGTTCCACAAAGAAGAAAAATACACAAGTTCCCAGGTTTTTTTTATTCATTTATTTATTTTTTTTACAGGATGCGTACGTTTAGAGTGGCCGCTTAGAAAACCGAGAAATGATAACGCTGCAAGAGCGTAATCTCTGATTTAAACCGCAGTCCGATTTTCCCGATAATTTAGTGCATGGCGTGCGGGCGAAGTAAATACCGGCACCAGCTCTGATTTATATAACCGCCCGAGTGAGACGATTGTCGCTAAAATCGCCCCAGTATTTCGCCTTTAGATTTAGCGGTCTGCACGCGGACACGAATGCAAACTAAAAAGAACGACGAATGACGACGAACAAATGTGACTAGAATTACTGGTCTTTCGCTTTCACTTTAGCACACGGTGTGTAGTGCAGCGGTAAAATTTCGCGGATCAACCCGTTGGTTGGCAGACTCCTCCAGTCCGTAGCCGATTGCACGCATGTTTTTCTTGAAGGACTGCGAATAGCCTTAAAATTCCCCCTTATTTTCCGCTATGCCCATACAGCGTTTCCATTTACTTCCGAGCGGAAGTCACACCGAAATCTTCGGTGTTGTTTGCAAGCGCGATCATCGAGCGCTACCTGTGCTCAAATTTCGCGCGCGGATAATTTTTTTTTTCTTTTAACAATTTTAAATTACAAGACAGTGGGCTAACGTTTACAGACGACTGCAGTTTATGAATGTAATTTTCCAACTAATGGAACCATTGCTATACGTTACTGAAACAAGAACTTCATCTGGAACGCGCGCGAGATTTAAAACTCAGATTTTCGACCGCAAAAGTTCACAACCTTCCTTTCTTTGATATAAAATTGCTGCTTATTTCGGTCGATCTTAATGATATCGTTCCCCACACTAGAAATGCGGGAAAAACACAGTTTCGAGAGCTAAAAGTCTACAACCTGTTCATTGGGCGCAGCGGCCAAGTATAGGAATGCAGTTTCGCAGTGCACAAATTTGCAATCGGGATCTAACACTCTCGTGCGCAAATGGGCTTGCCCATTTCTCACCTGTTGTTCGTCGATGCGAGGCGAACGTGACAAAGCGCGAGTTTCGTTTTCTCAGTTGCATCTAACGGTTGCATACTTAATATGCGTAAGGAAACTCAAGAAGACACTGCGAAAGTGTTTTACACTCTCGCACGAATGCTACGATACCTTCAGGACGGAAACCCGCTAAAACATGTTTAACCGAAAACATGAAGAAGATTTAGAATAAGACATAGCGCTAGTTTAATAAAAAGTGAACACTGGACAGGGCAGGAAGAAATATAAGCGTGGTAGAAATCCCAATTAATTTGCCTCCTACGGTTGTTGCCTTTCATGAATTTTATTCCGTGAAGCTGAAGGAACAGAACCGCCAACTGTAATTTCGGGTGCAAAAATTCACCCGCAATAGAAAAATGCAAACAGTGCACACGTCTTGCGATACGTTTCCTGTGAGTCCCGCTTGCGATAGTGAATGTTTCTCTGCCAAAAATAGCCTTAAAGCGATCACTTCTTCCAGTTAATTTTCTTCTCTGTTTCGGATACAAATGAATAAGAAATAGCTGCGTTATGCATTACTGGAAAGGTTTTAAATTACTTTCTACATTGTGCAAATTGAAGCATTTCGCCTCTACTGAAAAAACACGAAAAAGTCTATTCCTAAGGCTAAATTTGTTTTTCTCCTCCTAAATTATCACCTCTGTCGTTAACTTTGAATAAATTTATAAGTTTAATTCAAAATTTATCACAATAACGGCGGGAATACTACATCCAGTAAAACTTTAACTCGAAAAGTCGTTTGATCCTGGGTCCGGACCAGGCAAAATAAACTACATCTGCCAACTCTCACGTCTGCGAGTGCAAAACTTCGATCACGCCAACTCACGCCTATGGAGCCATTCCTCACGCCTGATTTGCAGATTTGAGCTATCAGCCTTAACCGATCGCAAGATCCAATCAAAAATATAGCTACGTTCATGAAAATACAACTTCGGACATCTTCGGAATAGATCGGGTTTGGTCGGGCCGCCTTCGGAAATCCTGGCACGTCCACCAAAAACTGCTCACGCCTATCACTCGGAAAAAGCCTGGCAGGTATAAATAAACCGAAGATTCATGGCTTCGAAAGGCCACTGACGGCTACATTTGCATTCACCTCAAAAGTGTCGGGAACACAAACCAGTTACAGAGATAAATTGAACCAGCCACAAGATTAGTTAAAACTAATAACAACGATCGGGAGTCTCTGATATGCGGCCATTTTCCCAATGGTAAGTGCAAAATAGGTATCGCTTTGTATTTTTTTGTGCTCTAGTCTTTAACGTGGACACGCTACTTTGATAATCTGCGTGTGATATCGCACGCTAAGTGCGCGGCGTCTACTTCTTTTCGAAGGTTAAAGCGCTTCTTTGTTAGACTGTTCACACTATCCCAATACTTCCTATGATGAAACGGTAACTAAGGTGTATGCAGATTCCTCAGACAAATATCCCAATATACTTAATACAACAACATGGCCCAAGCATACGCTCCCACAGCGTCTTGTTCTAGCTTCATTTACTTAATTTGATGAAAGATTGTAGGTTTATCCTTCTTCTACCAAAATCAGGCCTTAATACTTGGGAAACTACGCCTGATAACTGCGATTAGTCAGCCAACTTCGCCAAATTCATGCCCTTTCTCCCTTATCGGGACGCGTTTTGAGCACTAACGCTTGAATACCTGCCATTGTAGCTAATTAACACGTACGGTGTCCGGCCATTCAAACTCTCGAACTCCTTGACAAATCGTTTTTTATAGGTTTGAAGAGGGAGCGCGACCTAATTAGGACGCAATTGTCTACCTCATCCAGTTAATCGCACCTTGAAATTTACTTCACACTTTATTCGTTTGATTGACAGCAGCTGAACTTCGGGAAGATATAAAGTATTCCCAAGCTTAATATGTTAAGCAATCACAGCCGCCTAGTTCTGAACATGCAAACTATTATGCCGCGCGTAATAAAATCGGGCACTGTAGGTACATGTCGCAAAACACAGTAGTACTCAGGCGATACAAATCGACACGTGGTTATGCAATTCACCCGCTCCGAAAAACAGGGGGCACGAAACGTAGCTGACCCAATGATATTAGGCTGAAACACACAGCAATCACACCTGGTGAAGGTAGGGGCCAACGAAAGGGGAAGGTCCCCTGCTAATACCACACACAGGAATATTGTAGAAGAAAGTGAGGTAGCTTGAGCAACCCTGATATGAACGACTAACTTATGCTAAATGAGCAAACAAAGGGACATATTGCGTAAACAAAAGGCAGGGGACCCACCCCTTCGTTGACCCCGAGCTCCGAACTAGGTCCGGAATTGAGACACTGAGCAGGCCCCCCCAAGGTCAACGAAGAGAGCAGGTTTAGCAGGTAAAAATAAACACAACGAAACGAACTAAAGATCGCAGAAACTAAAGACGTAACATTTATAAAACATCTCAGGCGGGTGAGTCACGTGCCGACGCATGACTCGTGACATGATGAAAACCCACCGCACCGAGCAGTCATAACTGGTGGGATGCTCATTTCAATAATTTACTTCACGGATCAATTTTCACCGGTGGGATACACATTTAAATAATTTACTGCACTGGGCAGTCGTCAACGGCGGCCTACTCGTTTAAATAATTAACTGCACCGATCAGTCTTGGCCGGTGGCATACCCATTTCAGTAATTTGCTGCAGTGAGCATCGGTGGCGTACACATTAAATAAGCCATCGCACTGATCAGTCTTCACCGGTGGGATACTCATAATAACTCCCCGTACCAAGCATTCATCACTGGTGGGATACTCATAATAACTCACTGCACTAAGCGGTCTTCACCGGTGGGATAGTTGATAACTCATAACACCGATCAGTCTTCACCGGTGGGATACTCATAACTCACTGCATCAAGCAGTCCTCACCGGTGGGATACTCACAATAACTCACTGCATCAAGCAGTCTTCACCGGTGGGATACTCATGCATTTTGACAACTCAATACACTGATCAGTCTTCACCGGTGGGATACTCGTAATAGCTCACTGCAATAAGCAGTCTTCACCAGTGGGATACTCATAATAACTCCTCGCACCGATCAGTCTTCACCGGTGGGATACTCATAATAATTCACTGCACTGAGCAGTCTTCACCGGTGGGATACTCATGCATTTTGGTGGGATACTCGTAATAACTCACTGCACTAAGCAGTCTTCACCAGTGGGATACTCATAATAACTCCTAGCACTGATCAGTCTGCACCGGTGGGATACTCATAATAATTCACTGCACTGAGCAGTCTTCACCGGTGGGATACTCGTAATAATTCACTGCACTGAGCAGTCTTCACCGGTGGGATACTCATGGATTTTAATAAATCATTACACTGGTCAGTCTTCACCGGTGGGATACTCGTAATAACTCACTGCACCAACAGTCTTCACCGGTGGGATACTCATGCTTTTTAATAACTCATTACACTGATCAGTCTTCACCGGTGGGATACTCATAATAACTCACTGCACCAACAGTCTTCACCGGTGGGATACTCAAAATAACCCCCGCACCGATCAGTCTTCACCGGTGGGATACTCATAATAACTCACTGCACTAAGCAGCCTTCACCGGTGGGATACTCATGCATTTTAATAACTCATAACGCTGATCAGTCTTCACTGGTGGGATACTCATAATAACTCACTGCACTAAGCAGTCTTCACCAGTGGGATACTCGTGCATTAAAACAACTCATTGCCCTGAACAGTCTTAATCTTAATTTAACTATAATTTGCTGTAATGAGGCGCGGGACCGCAAAAAATTAGACGTACACTAAAATCCATAAACGAACCGATGGTAAATGCAAAAACATTTTCTGCAATCCGGCACCACGCCCCCAATTTGAATGGAATATTCCTAAACAACGCAACATGCCGTACTCCGGCGGCAAACCCTTAGAATTCCACGGCGAGGTACCCCGTAAAGCTATCCGAACGAAAATAAACTGACGATGCTAAACAAACGCCGAAAAAAGGACATACAAAGAGCGACGGCAAAAGCAATGACAAAAGCCAACATGAAAGCAATAACAAAGCCGCCATAAACTTAAATAGCACGAACTTGAAAACTATGCCAAAGAGAGCGCGCGGAATGTATAACAAACACCGAAGTAACAAAAGGCTGCCGGTAAACACGTTAAAGCTATGCAAATCCACGTGGCGGCCAGAAGGAAAACATAAATGAAAGTGTAAAAGATGGCCTTCTAGAAGGAAAAGATACAAACTACGCCGGGAAGCAAAAAAATAGCGGGTAACCAAGGGATACAAAAACGGAATAAACTCTAGTGCTGCAGGACTAACCGGATACCCCAAAAATTACCTCATCTGCAGCTCCAAGTGCCGGAACCGGCTCTGGTTACAATGCTGGCGCAGGAAGAGGATTAACTGCAGGTTCAGGGTTATCAAAGCACCTTGAACGGTCAGGGCAGCGCCAGAAACGGGTGGACGAGGAAGAACACAGTCGGCCATAACGCTGGTGGCGGTTGGCGATTAGACACTAAGCGAAAGTTGACTGTAGTCCCGGAGTACCGATGAAATGACCACATTTTAGGCGGAGCGACCATGTTTATACCCCGGGAGCGCAAAGCATTACTACAACTACAAGCGTGCGCAATCACGGAGGAATGCAAAGAGATTACTTAAACTTCCGCTATGAGCTAATTAATTATGCAGTGAGAATAGTAATTGTTTAATATACCAGTTCCAGGCCCTACGCCAGTTTTGTTCTGTGTGGCTACTCATCCAATTTCTGGCGGTCAGTGGTACATGTAACTGGTACACGCGAATTAGCAAATTTCCACCGGATTTTCCGTGGTGTGGACTCTTATCTATCACGATTTACGTCATCACATGGTCAAAATGTTTTTTTCGAAGTTTTTTTTTCGCGATAATGAAAACCGAAACGATCCTTGGGATGAGATTGCTAATTTTAGACTTAATTTTGAAAAGATTAGGGCCTATTTATGTGGTCTCGGGTACCCGGGACAACCCTTCCCCCCGAGTTACCCTGGCCGAGCTAACTTTTACTTATTTCTTTGAAAAATTCAACCAACCGTTTACATGAGAATCGAGAATTCGTCTCGGGGTGCGAGACAACTCGGTTGGGCGAGTTGTCTCGCCTCGGCAGGTAGGGTAACCCTGGCAGACGGGATAACTTTTTTCTCATCACTTTGGCTCGCCTACCCGGGACAGCTCCCGGCGTTCTGCGTGTCACGTCAAGCCAAGTTTTTAGGTTTAAGAACACAAATTCGCATTAAAGAGGTAAAATATAAACCAGCAAAGCCCACAGTGATCGAATGAATGAAACAAACTCAAAAGAATAAGCCTGCATAACAGGTGTTATTGGGGGCGCTCAAGCAGGTTTTGGGGCGCGAGCGCGTAGCGCGAGACACGAGCGCGAAGCACAAGACAGCCACGGGGAGGGAAAAGAAAAAAGTTATTTTTTCTTTTCCCTCCCCCTGCGTGTCTCGCGCTGCGCGCTCGCGACCTAAAACCCGCTTGAGTGCCCCAATAGCGCCTGTTATGCAGGCTACAAAAGAACAGGTATACGATAGCTGTATTTGGAGTTTAAGGTTACAGTGTACCTTCGGGGGTGTCTCCAGTATACAGCTCTAGCATCTTAAGATTACACTTAATATACCTAAACCCATATATCTGGCCTCATTGCTGACTACAATCGTGCAAATGGCCTGTTGTATTAACGATGATCGGTGATTCCCAAGTGGCAAATAATCCCAGAATGCGGCAACTTTGAATAATTTACGAAACACGATGGTTTTCAAAACATTTAGAAAATGGAAGACGTGAAGTAAGCAAACTTGACGACCCAAATTCGCCGAGTTTCGTCGAGACTATACACATGAAACTAGGTAAGTCCGTTTGTACATATACTGAATGTTATCATACTTAAAAATACCAGAAAACAAATCGGTAGTTTTTTAACGAGTCGAACAAACTTGAATTTCTTGAAATTCATAAATTACGCACCATAAACATCTTGTTCTTTCTTTGCTTATAGTTGTTGCTGAGAGCTTCCGATCTTTTCCGATTATTCAGCAAAGTTTTCGGTTGCATCAAGCTTTCAAGTAATAGGGTGCGATTGTAGTCTTATTTTAGCGTTCTTGCAACAGCTGAGGCAAATACGCAAGCATAACATTTGGAAGCTTAAATTCAGTATTCGACTGTGCAATAATTTCTGTCCAGCCGATTTTGTGGAAAATTGCTCACAGTAAAGCTTGAAGTCTTGGAACTTATTGAGCTTAATTAGAAAAAAATCTGTCTTCGTGTTATGAAAATATTCGCGTTTTCTTAAAAAATGGGGTTTTCTTAAAACGCATGTAACTTTTAATCGCTTATCTTATATGCACTAAAATTTAAAGTTCTGTATAACTTGAAGACTGCTTTATCGCCCTACCAAAACTTACAAAAATCGGTTAGCGCTTACATGCCGAAAATTCGATTTATAAAAGGGAGCCTCCGCGCCATTACATAGCCGCGGGCCACCTTAAGGTGATTCCTCAGAAATAAAAGTTGTCGAACGATTTTTTTTAAATTTTCCCTAACAGCTCCCTACCATAAGTTGTTTCGAAAAATTCAATAAAAAAGGTAGGTCACCATGCTTGGTAAAGAGATATGATGGACCAATGTTGCCCCGTTTATGCCTATAGCAATACCGATCACGCACGTCATTATTTGATCGGTTCATGTTTCTTTTCCCGGTAACCCGTGAAAGCAAAGTTTACAATTCTTAAAAAAAAACTTGATAGGTTAAAGTCTCCACCATATGGGAACACTTTAAAATAAAATTTCCGAAAAAGTCACACAACTTCAAATGACACGGACTCAAAACGTTCCTCGCGTCCATGTTTTCAAGGTCAACAATTTGCTCCCACGAGTAACTGATTTGAGAACGTTTTTAGCGATATCTTTTTTTCCTGTCGAGGAATTTTTTTGTAACTTTGTTAACTTAAAAAGCATTAATTTAACATCAAAATGATGCAATAAAAAATATAGGTCACCATGCTCGTTAGAGAGAAAAAGACAGTCGTATTTTCTAACGAGCTTGCGGGCCTCTGATAAAAAACATTCCATCCTCCGAAATGTGCGCGCGCTCATTTTGCTCAACCGCGCTCGCTCATTGCTTATAAATTATGGTATTTCTCCTTTTGAAAAATACTCGTAAGAAAATTAAATTTCCAGCTGCGTGTTTTAAAAACCGTTCACTAAAAAGAGTGTTGTTATCAACTGGCTGCCATGAAAGGACTATTACGTGTGTTATGCGCAGTACAGGATGCGCAGTGCAATACTGAGGAATCACCTTAAAGTGTCCCCAACAAGCAAAAAATTAACTTTGAGAAAACAGCGCTTAAAAAAACATATCGCTTCATAAACAAACTCCACCCACAAAAGTTATACCGTCATTTCTCCGTAATTTATTGGCCGTATTCATTTATACTAGAGACGCATTATCCGTCCAGACGAATTATGTCTGTCATGTTATGCGTCTAGCGTAAAGACAACAACTTGAGACGCATTGGCCCAATTTATACTGGAGACGGATGATCCGTCTGGACGAACTTGGGCAAACATTCGCTAGTTCGTCTGATAATCCGTCTGTGTATAAACAGGGGCAAAAAGACGGATTATCCGTGAAGACGAACTATCTGACTAGCAGATAGTTCGTCTAGACGGATAATCCGTCTCTTTGCCCGTGTTTATACACAGACGGATTATCAGACGAACTAACGAATGTTTGCCGAAGTTTGTCCAGACGGATCATCCGTCTCCAGTATAAATTGGGCCATTATCCGTCTGGACGAACTTGGGCAAACATTTGTAGTTCGTCTGGTTATGCGTCTCTAGTATAAAGACGGGCACAAGACGCATTATCCGTCTAGACGAATTATCTTTCGAAATGCGAACGACGCATTTCGAAAGATAATTCGTCTAGACGGATAATGTGTCTTGTGCCCGTCTTTATACTAGAGACGCATAACCAGACGACCTACAAATGTTTGCCCAAGTTCGTCCAGACGGATAATGCGTCTCTAGTATAAAAACGGCCAATTTTCACTATTTTTCGATCATTTTTTTTTTGGATGAAAGTTCATTCCAGTGTAAACTTTATTTTGACGCCAAAAAAAAAAAATTCAATAAATTTTCGATCTGAAGGTACTCTGTAACCTTAATAACTCTGCCAGTCACGCTGAGATCAGTTTTAGCCAGTTTTGTTTTAGAAAAAACCGATTCGAACAAAATATGAATCAAAAGGGGGAATTTTAATAAAAGAGACCACATTAAAGCAAAAATACAAAGGGGAACTTTAGATTTGAATATTTACGTTGATGGGCTCCTGACGCAGCGTTGTAACACTCGGAAGGGGTGGGGGGGGGGGGGGGTGTCTCGGGTACCCGTGAACATATAAACAGGCCCTTAGAAAAAAAATGAAAATAAAATGTATAATGTATGCTATTTTCAAAGGTAGTCTAGATCTATTGTTTTGGCTATTGTTGCATAATTAATGAATGGGGTTATACGGAAATTCCAACAAGGGCATGTTGTCTGGTCTCCCTGACTGCAATGTCGTCCCCAGATTCCCCCAGATAATAATGCCGCGATAATGAATACCGAGAAGATCCTGGGGACGAGGTTGCATAGTCGACACAAGATGGCGAGGTTCGGAGGAATTGAGCTGTGTGAGGTGTCTGGAGACGTTTCATTTGACGGTGAAGCCTTCGAAGCTGGCATAATTAAACTTTGTAAGGGCGGAGTGTGGGGCGATCTGAGCCCGTACGGATGCTATCTTGAAGTCGACATAACAAGTACAGAAATACCGGTATGTCAACCAATGAATGATAATTTATGTCTGAGCATGTCATCGGTGTTGCATAAACCTAATAGTTTTATTATACAGTATTTTACTGAGCTTATAAACCTAACGGCATGCAGTCTCTCGGTCACAAGACATGCAGGATGTTCTCAAAATACCGGGTAGGTTAATTAATCATTTGGAAATTTGGAAACCTTTGTATTTGTTGACACCTCCCCTTGGGAAACTGATAAAAATTGAAATTGTTAATTTACATTGCCCCAAGGCAATTTTTTTAGGCAAACAATAGTCTGTGTATATAATTGCCCTTGACAGCTATCCTAAAGCAAAAAAAAAGAGCCTGGCAAAGAAAAATCACAATCTGATAGCTGAATAATTAAAATCCTCAGCAATCTCACTGTTCACTCTGTTGATTCATTAAATTATTCTGCTGAGAAATCAATTTATTTGTTTGCTAAAACAACTCTGACCAAAATTTGTTACTTAAGGAGGCTAGAAAGGGTTTTCAGTTGCTTGCGCGCGTGACATGCACTCGTTATGCATTGACGCACGCGTCACCTGATTTTCCTATCAAAACGTAGTGCACGCAGCCTTGCCGGAAATGAAAATACTGCGTAATAACCCCCCAACCGAAAATAAATCATGCATAAAATATTCCTTTTTGTCTCAAAAATATGCTTGGTGACCTATGTTGAAATTTTGTATGCAAGTAGCATGCAACTTTATCTAACATTTGAGACATTTTAGAAAAAATAGGTCCGCAATGCGAACGTGTGGGGGCTTCTATTAGAATCATTGATTAAAATATTGTTGTTCAAATAACCAGAATTGCTTTTTGCAAATTCATTTAGTACATTCAACTGTACACTTAGTAATAGTAATTGGACTGAGTGGAGTAGAATTCAGGAAATAATCAGGTGAGTAATTTCAAATCAGTTGACCACTTAGTGCGAGGACGATTTGAAATAACGAGAACAATTACCCTGATTTGTACAACATGAAGTTCAATTATTAATTAATCGCATCATTGACAAAATTGGAGATTAAAAAGTCTACGTACTATTCAATTACAAAAAGTTGTAATTGGATAGCTGTAATCGGACAGCCATGTGCTGTAATTACCTAACAAATAGGCACATCATCGTGCATAAAATTAGTGGTCAAATTGTTGGGAACAACTTGAAGCGGATGTAAAAAACTGTGATTATACATGTAGTTAAAGTAATTAACAGAGAGCTCATTAGGAATTAGGAATGTCAGTGAAATGGCCATTAGGAGTTGGGTGTTTAAAGTTATTTTTTCTGTTTTTATTTGTTTAATTCCAACTTCGGCCAGAAAGTAGATGGAATATTCCAATTTCCCGGGATGCATAACGTTGTTCTGTAGACGCTCGAGAAATTGCTTCTTTTACGGTTGTTTTTCTCTTGGAAACATTTTGCAAGGGCCAATCTTGAATAGGCGGCTGAAATTGCCTATCAGAACTTTATATGAAGACTGGGGACGATGTTTTAAATTTTAATTCATTGGAGGCCATAACAAGAAAAATCACATTAAAAACTAGTCCGTTTACCAAGTTTGGGGTTGTTTTATTGTAGTTTAGCTGAGAAAAACCTCTTGTAGTGAATTTTTAAGAGACATAAATGGGCCATTGTTAGATGCCATGAACACACATCAATGAATCACTGTATTATAATGTATGCACTTCATCAAAAATTGAAACAATAAGTAAACTGGCATATCAGTTAAGAGCAAATAATCATTTGTTTGCACAGAATATCTTATAGAAGTGTACAGGTTATTTCCAATAACCAAAATATTATTCAAAGTGGAAGAAGTCCACAAATTAGTCAAATTAATATCTTCTATATGATGGTAAATAATAGCAGTAAGTGACATTGGTACACGTGGTTACCAGCATTTTCTCCAAAAGAGCAATTTATTTCCTTGACTGGATTGAGCACATACTGTTGTTGTTGGGTCAATGACATCAAATATTGTAAGGCCTGGATTTTCCTCCACGTGATTCGCTTGTCTTATAATCAATGGAATATAAATATTGTAGAATGTCATTTGTGTGAACAGGGCAAAAAACTTCCACTCGTCCGCTCGTCTGAGACAGGTACATGTAGTACACTAGTGGATTTCCAAAACCACTTGTCCCATAGGACGAGTACAATTTACCAGTGGAAATTTGTCTCATTTTTCACTGAGTTCTATGTTTTCCAAGCATCTCTGGACTTCGCAAACTAAGTTTCCGCGAATTTCTGTTTCTTTTTACTCATAAACTTAACCATTTTCCGGCCGTGCAAATTTCTTGAGCACATGTTTTTATGTAGCCTGGTTACTAAGGATAACAAAGATGGCCGCTTGTTTACAGACTCTTTTCTTTGGCTTCCAATTCGTTCGTTTTTGGTGTTACTTCATTGCTAAAAGCCTCAAAATGTCCTTTGAACAAAGATACGGAGCACTGTTTCAACACAGGTATTTTGACAATTTGACGCTAAATTTTACAATTATTTTATAAACACCCAAGTTCATGCATTTCGAGAAAACGTGTTTCATGCAGATCCTTATTCTTCAATTTGATTTTTGGACTCGGAGGCACTCTGGCAGCTCTGTTGGAGAAACAGCACTTTCTTTTCTATACCATCTAAAGTTAAAGAATTACATGTATGTTTGCTCCACGTTGTACACCTCAAATAAATAGAATGTTCAATTTCAAGGCTCAAAAGGTCTGGTCAGCATAATTTTTTATATCACCGGAAAGTAAGTCTTATAATCTATTGCAGATGTTCCTGCAAAAATAAGCAGCACCCCCAATTTTGAGCAAAAATTTTGGGCAAATGCGGCTTATATGCCAGTTTTTACGGTACATTGTAAATTTGTTTTACCAGTACATTTTTTTAATTTATTCATTTTTTGGATGAGTAAATTTTACTTTCGGACAACCAAAATTTGAGTGGCACTTGTCCAATGGACAAGTGGAAAGAAAAAAAGTTTTTTGCCCTGAGTGAACCAAAACTTCACGTCGTTCCACATTTTATATTGTCCATCAACTTGTTTCAACTTTGGTAAGTAAAACACATTCAAATAAAACATTGTTAACATCATGTTTCAAAATCGTCCTCTCAGACGTGATAAGACGAGCAGTGACTGCCGATTGTGGACCGATATTGTTCAACTGACATCCCCATAATCTTTTGAATCCACAGATACAATTTTTAAAATATAGGTGACTGAGCAAGTGAAATGCGACTCGGTATGATTTCCAGTGTCTACATCAGGCCGTATTAGTATTGCTTTTCAGTGGCTAATTAAGTAATATCAAGTGCTTCCTCAGTGAGCGTCAAGCGTGAATATTGGCTTGCGTAAGCGTATTAGCTTCCCTTGAATTGAAGTGCAACCTGCACAGACTTCCATCCAAACGAAATGTTGTCCTGTAGTGTGACCTTGAGAGCTGCTGTAACAATGAGTACTACAGGAACAGCTGAAAATGTCAAAAACAACAAAACAGGCCTTTTTATCTCTAACACAAACGCACCAAGATTTACGACACATGAAAACAAATTGATACGGTATAGTACACCAGAACAAGCAATAACTTACTGTACCCTGAAAACTACAACAAAAATAAACGCCGTCAAATTCTATGAAAACAGACCAAACGCTTTATAAACGAAAACCACGCCAATGCGACACGCCAACATGGCCGATTTCCACTCGACACAAGCCAACACTACCTCGTTCCCAGGCTCTCTTTACGAACTCCTCCCAGAAGACCATGCGACACGCGATCACGTAAACCCACATAAAACCACAAATCTGTCCATAGCATAGTGGGCGGCAAGCACCCACAAAAAACTGTAGAGTGAAATTGTTTTGAATCTTTAAAAGGCCTTTTTCGATTTATCTCGATTTCCACAATACAGATTTTTTTTCAAATTTACACAGGAAGTGACGAATATTGTAAACTTTTAAAAACGCTTATAAAAAAACATAGGTCACCGAGTTAGTTTCAAAGATAGATTTAAAAAACTGACTTTTGAGGGTTATGTCTTTGGAGGGTTACAGTTATCATGACAACAGATATAACGTCATTAATGGTCTTGAAGGAAACTTTAACAACCCTGTCATAAGCTTATCTATAATTTGTTTCAGAGACTAAAACCATAAAATTTTAATGTTCAATTGTTCTGACATGTACCTAAGCTGTAAGAAACCCTTTCGAGCCTCCTTAAGGTGGCTCAATTGGGTTTTTTGATGGCTCAACATCCCAACTTTGAACGGCTGATACTTCACTGCCCGAGCTCGGTCAGGCAAGCTTCTTCACACATAATTATATTAGAGATAAAAATGAAGTTTCCAGAAAAATAGATTTAATTGACATCGGTGTTACTATAACAATGACCTGATAATGTCATAGTTTTTGCATTTCAATAATTTTTTTCAAAATCTAGACCTACATGTAAACTTTTAAAATGACTGGATGCCTCTTCTAGTCTAGATGTACATGTAGGTCTTCAAGACTGCAAAGTTTGAAAAAATTCTATGAGAGCATTAATTTTTTGAAAAAAAATTGAAGTGAATATTTTCCATCTAAAATAAAAAGATTCTCATTACATGTACTGTACCTTCTGTTAAGTCATCAATGCCAATCAA